>CM062812.1:299019218-299604888 GCA_031772625.1 Pinus tabuliformis | reverse complement strand
TTCTCTTCAGTCCTGGTACATACTTGACATCGGTTAAGGTAATTTGAACTCCATGCTCCCTCTAAAAAATAACCATGCCTACACCTGAAACACTATACTTCTCATCATTACCCATCGCTATGAGTATCTGGAGATCTTTCTCATCCAAAGTACTAAACAAACTCTTTTTGACGGTCATGTAGAAAGAAGCTCCACTGTCAGGAAACCGAGCACTTCCCACCATGGATGAAACCATGCATGCGAAGACTGTGAAATCCAACTCGAAATGTGAAGCAAGTGCCTCACCTTGAGATCCTTCCCCGGATCCCTTCTTGGATTTCCTCTGTGGACAATTTGCAGCATAATGGCCCACCTCATGACAATGAAAGCATCTGACTTTCAATTTTTCAACCTTCTTCCCACCATTAGAATAATTGGATTTGGAAAGAGAAAACTTCTCCTTCCCCTTCTTTGCCTTACTCACTAAGGCACATTTCTCCTCATCCTCCATGGATGAAGAACCATCTTTGGTTCTCTGTCTGATCTTCTCCTACATCAAATCCGACCATAGTCATTCCCAATCTGGTAGTTTCTCTCTTCCATTAACCGAGTCCTGGTAACTATGCTAGCTCTTAGGAAGGCCAAAGAGTGCTAGACTCACCATATCATCATCAGCTATCACGACCCCTACACTTGCAAGCTCATCCCTGCATGGGATGAGCTTGTTCAGATACATAGAGATCGTCTCATCCTTTTCACACTTGATCTTGCGAATTTTGTCCTTCACTGCCAGCTTCCTCTGATCACTGCTATTCTGATATAAATCTTTCAATTTTTTCCACATTGCATGCGGAGTTTCCCTCCCATGGAGGTTTAAGACAATGTGATCTCTCACTCCCTTCAAGAGAATTCTCCTAGCTCTAGCCACACACTTCTTCCATTCCTCCAGTTGAGTAGCATCAGTAGGCTTTTGGACTTCTTGATTAATGAATTCCTTAAGGTCGTCATCTTCCAATACTACCTCCATGCAATCCTTCCAAGCAAGATAGTTTGAGCTGCCATCAAGGGCATACTCAAGCCTCAAACCATAGAATGCCGTCAGTGAAATAAATGTGATAAGAACTTGAGATCTATATAAAAATAATAAAGTTCGAATTCCTTCTTGTATACTATTCTTCCATGATCACTTGTGCTCTGATACCATGTAGAATTTTCTCTAAAAATCAGCTAGATTACTGATATCATGTAGAAATTTCACTTATAGATCAAACTGATATATGCAGTGTACTAAAGCATAATACTAGATCTACATCTACCATAAACTTTGCGGAAGCTAATCAACCATGAACACATATAACTGATAAGAAGGAATCAATCACACATAACACAGAATATATCACTGGGGAAAGCACCAACATAAAACCCCAACACTGTATTATCAATCAAGTGGAAATCCTCAACAACATACAAAAAGAATCAGCTCAACAGCTATCCTACTCTCTCTATACTCTAATGATGATTAAGATCATAGACTACCTAGGCCTCAATATACAGGCCACAAGTCCTCCAATCCCCTATTTCCTTGCGTAGTTTTGATGGGGGTCCAATTACAAAACATATGTGAATTGCCCTCATCATACGTGCTATTAACCATAGGTCCAACTATGCAATCCTTGATGACTCTAGTTCCTCATGCATGCAAGGAATATTCCATGGGAGGATCCAAGCATCTGCTAGTACATTGTCCCTCATCTGATCTCAGTTAGGTCTCTGACAGAACTGACATGCAATAGTTATCCATGAGTGAATCCTCAGTTATCTAAAATAATAGTTGTCACATGCATGCAAGCATTAACAAACTATTTTCCACAAATTTAACAACTTGTTAAATTTGTCTAACTGGACTTGACTAAGTCAACTGATTCTCTCATTATAGAACTCATACTTATTCCCTCAATCAGTGAGGAAATTAAGGATAAATTCCTCAATCAGTGGGACAACTCATGTGCATGCTCACAAAGACTTCAAATTCGAATTTCCTTAACTAATTAACTCAACTGAATTAATTAATTAATATTTCCAACTTTTGTTAAGACCAAGATTAATTTTACTTCCTATAGATAGATCAGGGACTACTATAAATAGGAAGGGACCCAGAAATGCTATTTTTAGAAACTTCTATTTTTAGCAGTTTCACCTCTTACTGAAGGTGGCCAATGACCTCATTGACCAAACTGCTATTTTTAGATATGCTATTTTTAGCACTTTCTAAATTTAACATTTCTTGTTGCACATTTTTCAATAGACCTTCCATGGGAGGGCAAAGAGTGATCACTACCATTGCATAATCTTTCTTTAGACCAAGTAAAGATTCCAAATGTGTATAAATTAGTGGCTCCTTGGAGAATCCCAAGAGTGGTGCTATTGTAGTAACAAGAAATTCATTTATTTTGAGTTATTCATTAGTGCATTGATAGTATATCATTTATTCCATACAATACCTCAACAGTGTATGATCAAATTACAATTAAGCCTGTAATAATATTTTGACTTACCCTCTTTAGAGGGAAACTAGAGTGTGTGTCAAGCTTGCACATCACAATTGTATCATGCAAAGTTTACCTGGGACAAGTTTTGTGGATCTAAGTAGCAAGATACCTGTTGGAATTCAAGAGGCAACAACACTACAAAGTGGGAAAGAGGTTTCACAGTTAACCTGAATTTCACATTACGGTTGGATTTGGTTATTTGGAAAGATGTTGGATACCCAAACTTCCTTTTTATAACTGAGTGCAAGATTGAATCCTTCGACATATTCCTTGCTCAATTGTCATTAAGTGATGGGTTTTCTCAGAAGTGTTGCACACTTATAAACTTCACTAGAGTTGTTCTTCAGTCTTTGGAGGTGGTTAGCTTTTCAAAGCACACACATACAAGAAGAGGAGAAATAATATTCCTCGCTAATTTGAAGTTATCTACCTATGAATAGGGTGTTTCCATTCATAAACCTGACAACTCACTCTACTTATTTCTAGTGAACAACTTTGTGACTTGCCATGGATCGTGAGACAATTTCAACCCCATAACTATAATTTTCTTATTTAAATCTATACCCAATATATTAGAATTTACACAAGGAGAACTCCATTCTTGTTTCGAAAGAACCTGCAATCTACTTGTATCATGCTATTTAATCTTTTCTGTATTTACTCGCATCCTTGGTCTATGACATAAAGATGCAACAGGCTACCTTGCATTTTCTATACTAACACTCCTAAAAAATAATAAAGTATGCCCAAATCTAATATTTCAAATGATCTATGTAGCTCACCTTTTGGTTTTTAAATTATCGAAGTCATTACCTATATTGAAGAGAACTTCTACAACCGATATCATAGTGACAATATATGTTATAGTTTTACTTGTGTTTCTCTGAAGGTGTTTCTCCTTCAATAGAGCATCAATACACTGTAGCTTCCATTTAGGGGAGAAGTGTACCTAGTAGCAACCTTGGCTTGTGTGTAGATGGTTCGAATGCACATTAGAATCTATCTATTTTTTTGAAGGTGTTTCTCGTTCAACAATACTTCATCTTAGTAGATACTTTCTGTCTGCACCTTTAGTAGATGCATGCAGCTTTAGGATAAATGTTGTAGATTATAGTTTCCTATGAGGTTGTAGCAACGATGAAATAAGTTCATCGATTTTAGGCATATCTAGTATGCTTTTATAGTTTGACTTAGATGCTCACTTTTCTTAATTTAGGTATTTTTCTTAGTTTTTTTTTATGCACAAATTTATCTTTAAGAAAATTGCAGAGTAGAGAAGGGTTCTATATTTTGAGCAGGGAACACACTTCTAGGTAGGAGGTACTCTATTCTAGGAAGCTTTTGCCATGCAGGTTAGTTTCTTTATCCGAGAATCCCAAGAGGTGCTATTGTAGAAATAAGAAAATTGTTTATTTCGAGTTCTTCATTAGTGCATTGATAGTATATTGTTTATTCCATGCAATACCTCAATATTGCATACATCCATAGTTAGTATGCTTTTATAGTTTGACTTAGAAGCTCACTTTTCTTAATTTAGGTTTTTTTCTTAGTTATGTTTTATGGACGAAGTTGTCTTTAAGAAAAGTGCACAGTAGAGAAGGGTTCTATATTTTGAGCAGGGGACACACTTCTAGGTAGGAGGTACTCTATTCTAGGAAGCTTTTGCCATGCAGGTTAGGTGCTTTATCCAAGAATCCCAAGAGGCACTATTGTAGCAATAAGAAATTCGTTTATTTTGAGTTCTTCATTAGTGCATTGATAGCATATTGTTTATTCCATGCAATACCTCAATATTATATGATCAAATCACAATTAAGATTGTCATAATATTTTGACTTGCCCTCTTTTAGAGGGAAACTAGAGTGCGTGTCAAGCTTGCACGTCACAATTGTATCATGCAGAGTTTACCTGGCATGAGTTTTGTGGATCTAAGCAGCTAGATACCTATTGGAATTCAAGAGGGAACAATACTACAAAGTGGGAAAGAGGTTTTGCAGTTAACCTGCCTTTCACATTATGGTTGGAGTCGGTTTGTTGGCAAGATGTTGGATACCCCAACTTCGTTTTTATGACTGAGTGCAAGATTGAATCCTTCAACATATTCCTCGCTCAATTGTCATTGAGCGATGGGTTTTCTCAAAAGTGCTTCACATCTATAAACTTTACCAGACTTGTTATTGAGTCTTTGGATGTGGTTATATTTTCAAAGCACACACGTACAAGAAGACGAGAAATAATATGCCCGACTTATTTCAAGTTATCTTCCTGTGAATAGGGTGTTCCCTTCCATAAACCTGACGACTCGCTCTACTTCTTTCTAGTGAACAATTTGGGACTTTTCATGAATTGTGAGACAATTTCAACCCCATAACTATCAATTTCTTATTTAAAGTTATACCCACTAGATTAGAACCTGCACAAGGAGAATTTCATTCCCATTTCAAAATAACCTGCAATCGACTTATACCATGCTATTTAATATTTTATGTATTTCTTCGCATCCTTGGCCTATGACATAAAGATGCAACAAGTTACCTTGCATTTTCTATACTAACACTCCTAAACAATAATAAAGTATGCCCAAATATGTCATTTCAAATGATCTATGCATCTCACCTTTTGTTTTTTCAATTATAAAAGTTGTTACCTATATTGATGAGATCATCGACAACCAAGGCCACAGTGACAATATCTGTTAGAGTTTTATCCATGTTTCACTAAAGGTGTTTTTCCTTCAGCAGCACTACAATACATTGTAGTTTCCATTCAGTGGAGAAGTGTACCCAGTAGCAGCCTTGGTCTGTGTGCAAATGGGTTGAATTCACCATAGATTTTATCTATTGCTTTGAAGGTGTTTCTCCTTCAATAGTACTTCATCTCAGCAGATCCTTTCAATCTACACTTTCAGTAAATGCATACAGCCTTAGGGTACATGATATAGATTCCAGTTTTGCTGCGAGGATATAGCAACGATGAAAGAATCACATTCCCAAACTTATATATAGAGCCATATTTATTATACGTTTATAGTTTGACTTAGATGCTCACTTTTCTTAATGTGGGTGTTTTTCTTAGTACTATTTTATGCATAGATTTATCTCTAAGAAAAGTGCATAGTAGAGAAGGCTTCTATATTTTGAGTAGGGGACACTCTTCTAGGTAGGAGGTACTCTATTCTAGGGAGCTTCTGTCATGTATGTTAGGTGATTTATCCTAGACAGAGTTCCAAGTACTTTCCTCCTTGACAAAGTCCTGCCATCCAAGACACCGGTGGATAGAGTTCTAAGTCCATAAATTTTCCAAAAACCCACCTGACCCTAGCTATCTAGCCTAAAATCCTTTACATTGCAATCATCTCTTGGCTATGATTTCATAGAGAAAGACCTCTTTGGTTTGGTAGGGCTACCTACCAAACTAAAAGCTTGATCTGTGGTTACCTCTGTTGATCTCTTCATCAGCCTGGGACATTATGGAGGATAACAGATGGCATGAAAACTAGGGAGTGACAAGGTGTTCTAGTGAATGTAAGGTTCCCAAGTCATGGAAAAATGCAATGCTAGTTGTGAAGTCATGACTGCCAAGGCATGTTAGGCAATGCTAGGGCATGCTAAGATGTGCCAGATAGTACAAAGACATGTCAAACAATCTAAGATATGCCAAGTGCTATGGCATGCCAATATGTACAAGGGTTCCAAGTCCTTGCCTCCTTTGCCTCCTCTTCTTCCATATGATATCCACTTATGACATTTCCTTTGCAATATTTGGTGCATTTGATAGTTATAAGTCATTTATAAGTTATAAATGTCTTTAGAGTTTCTCTTCTAATTGAGTATCAACTGAATGTATTGATTCTCTTATACATAACTATTTTTCCCTCCACCCAAATTTCATAACTTCAATAACCATTAGGTAGGGACCTACATCTTCGATGTTGCTTTGCTTGTTTAGTAAAATATTTCTAAGACTTTAATTTATTGTGTAGAATTTACAATTTATGAAGTTTCAAGGTCTAATTTTAAAAAATATAATTCTTTAAAGGGTGATAGCTTAATGGAAGAGCACTTGCTTTACAAGCAGGAGGTTGGTGGCTTGAATTCCATCATGCCCTGACATCCATATGGAATGGCGATTATCAATTTCTGGTGACAGAGGCTCTTTTGACCATCACCAATGAGCTTTGGTGACATTTTTCGACCCTCACCAAAAATATGAAATGGTGACAGTCAACGAACACCACCATATATACGCATCAATAGTGACAACCCTCAAAGGGCCATAACCATAAATCATTGTTGTTGTTATGAAATGGTGACGGTCATTGTCTATCATTATAGTCATTGTTCGTGATGGACATTGAATGTCACCACAACACCTATACTTCTAGCAATGTGCTTTTGGTGACGGTCAACAAACATCACCATATATACTCATCAATAGTGACGGCTAGTAAAGATCCATCATGAGAAATCATTATTATTCATATGAAATGGTGATGGTCACTATCTGTCATTATAATCAATATTCATGATGGACCTTGAATTTCACCATAACACCTATACTTTTGGTGACGCCACCTTTGGTGACGTTCCGTTTTTTGTGACCAAGGCTATGGTCCATCACCATTGCTCATATGCGATGGTGATGGTCGTCATCCATCATTATAAATCATTATTGGTGAAGAACTTTGAATGTCACTACAACACCCATACTTTTGGCCACGCCACCTTTCGTGACGTTCAGTTTTTGGTGACGGAGGCTATGGTCCATCACCATTGCTCATATGAAATGGTGACCATCGTTATCCATCATTATAAATCATTATTGGTGATGGCTTTGTATGTAACTACAACACCTATACTTTTGGGATGCCACCTTTTGTGACATTCAATTTTTGGCGACGAATGCTCTTTTGACCATCACCAATGAGCCTATGCTGACATTTTTTGCCCCTCACCAATGTCCTTTTTCTTGTAGTGCTCTCACCATCTAATGTACCTCTTAAAGGAAGGTGGTTTATCATTTGGTAGGTACTTTAGCCATTTTGTAATCATGTGGTTTTGAATAATTTTCTTGGAATTATAACATGGATTACGTGGTAATCTATATGATTGACCAATCTTGAATATAAAAATATTTTGTCACTTTACCAAGGAGGCTACTTTTTAACCCTAATCTAGTAGGACCTATGTTGATGCCTTAAGCTTATGGTGGGGAACTAGTTGTGAGACATGGATAAAAGTAGTCTATCCTTAATAATCGATACTCACCACTTTCCAAATTTACCCATATTTCATCTCCATTCGTTAGGTTTTTGGTAATTGGTTCATTGAGATTGGCATCTTCTTATCCTCATCCTTAAGTTTGGGCTAGAAACTTTTCACTGAAGTTTGATGTAGCTAAAATAACATTAAAAGCATAGAATTTCCATGATGAAAGAGAAATAAAATTTAAATTGTAAAATATGTCTAGGAAATTAATTATAATGTGGGAAAAATCCTACGAGGAGCTCTAATCACATCATTACCCATCACCTAGTTCCTTGAGAACTTAATGCTTCAACACCTAATAAAGGACTCTTGAATGTCCCAAACCCGATGAGTGATAAATTCATTCATCATTAGGGGTGAATAAATCACATTAATAGAAATATTGCCTCCTAATTTGTTCTCCTATTCAAATAATTACTAAAAAGAAGTAAAAGATGCACTAGGCGGATGGAAAATGTAGGTTAGTGAAAGGGGTAACCCATGCATCCATGATTGATCCCTCCTTATAACTATACACTTAGGATTATGGATTTAAATTAGTTGGTCCCATGACCATGGTAACTTTGCTTGAAGTCTATCCCATCTATTTCCTTTATTATCACAAGGTCCTATGGATTGGGGGGTTGACTTAGAACATGTTACCTTTGCTTAGGGGCTAGAAACACCTAGTAGGGCTGACCATCTATCCATCCCTAACAAAAGTAGGTAAGACTTTTACATGATTGGTTGTAGATAGATATTTGAAGATGATATCAATTTGAAGTGTTATGGTCCACTATTATGCATTTATGGTCCACTATGATGTATCTATGGTCATTGTCCCTAACATTTGATGGATTTCCCTTGACAATCAGATGGTTTTTCCAAGTGGTTCTTCACATAGTAGCAAAGGAGGGAACATCACATCACTCCACTAGAACGTGCCCATGCTATTTTGCATCATTCAAGAAAAATAATGATGACCTTACAAATGTAGCATTACTCCTCCAAAGTACAACATTGGGCACTTTGATGACTGTAGATGACGATTGACACCCCAATGAACCCACAAATGCTAAAATGATAAGCTCCTCTTTCTTGGTCTTTTATTTATATGATGTTGTGCCAAATAGACCCATGACGACCCTAGGACACTCTTGATATTCTTTAAAGGGAATTTGTTTATCCAGAGTACAAATGATGATGGTCATCCCTAGAATGACAAGGGAGGACCTATAATAACTCTTGGAGCCCCAAAGATATAGAGAGATAGTTCCAAGTCACCCATATATCCCTTGAGCGGGTGAGGTAGGGAACCCAAAGCATGGGTTTTGGATATGGAGGCACTTCTTGATGTACCCCTCGCGAGTTACAGTTGATTATGACGATGGGGTATCTCATTAGCACATCACACACATTATTATAGTCATTGTGGCCCGAAAAGGGAACACATCAAACTTTAAGAGGACATTTATCCACATATGTGGTAATTGTTTATCTATAAACGATGATGGATCTTAAGTTGGACAATACATCACAAATATTTACTAAAATATATTCAAAAATATGAAATCTATATTATGAGGGTTTATTTCTCCTTACATTTTGGAATCTTTAAATTATTGTCAGATGCGTTTGCATCCAAATTATAATTATGAATAAAATAGAGAACATCGAAATAGAACTAACAAACCACAAATTAACACAAGATGTAACCTAGCAAACCCTTTTGGGAGAAAACCTAGCTGGAAGATGAGGCATCTCTACTCTCTTGTCTAGAGGGAAAATGGATGCAAGTACAAGGAAGTGAGGCTTGTGGCCCATGCGCTACTACATTAGACAGATCGTCTCTATGGTGTATCTCCTTATCCATTATTGTCTACTATGTTAATCTACAGGAAAACAATTCACTTGAATGGAATGGGACCCCTTTTCCTCCTTCAAACTATCATGATTTGTTTTTACTTTGAGGTATCTTCTTATTAGGAATGTACACCATTTCTTAATTGCATGTATTATGGCCAACATTTAGTTTCCATTGATGGGTCTAAAAAGTTATTTCGTCTAAGTTAACTACTTTCAAAGGAAATTGGCCTTCCTTGTTTCATAAAAAATACACAAATTCCATGGCTCAATACATCACACTTCATAATCAACGTTTATGTCATGTGTTTCCAAGATGGTAGTTTTAAACATAGTGTTTTTAATTTTTCAAAATATTCAGTTTCTTCTTTATTCTCAGAAAATGATTTCTTTAATAATTTGGTTAAAGTACTACTATTTGACTATAATTCTTGACAATGTTGCGGTAATATATTTCAAATCCTAAGAAACCTCCAAGTTTCATTATTTTGTTGGGGATTGGTCATTCCTTCATAACATTGTGTTTTAATGGCTACAACCACCCTCCAAAATTCTTCCCATGCTTCATTTTGGAGCCTTCCTTCTAAAATCACAACAACTCGTCTTACATTGGTCCAGGTACTTGTGATTTGATTGAGCCTTATCCATTGCATCTTGGCTTGTGTTTGCTTACTTGGTTGACTATCTAACCCACAAGCTAATCTCTTGACTTGGTATTGATCTAGTTCCACGCTTGCCTTAAAGAAGTGTGTAATCCTTGAGGGCAACAAGCCTCACTCTCAAGTATTGTACAGTCCAAGCTAACAGCAAGCCTTGAATTCAAGAATTGTACAGCATCAGATGACAACCAACCTTGAGCTAGGAAATTGTGTAGAGCATGAGAGGCAGCCTAGATCTAATCAACCCAGAAATTACGAAGAAGTATTTTTTCTCAGAAGTGAGTACAATTTGTACTACATTTATAGAAACATTTCAAAAGCTACATGGAAGCCCAAAGATTATTGTAAGCGAAAGAGATCCCATTTTCAATGGAAATTTTTTGAGAAAATTATTTTCTTGTCTTGGTACTCAGTTAGCTCATATGTTAGGCCCCTATACTACTAGTGTAACCCCTTATTGTTATTAGCACAACCCACTTATTATATTGATGTACCCATGCAGTGCCCATATTGTTACTATTGTGCCTCATAGAAGCCCACTATTGTTATTATTGTGCCCTTACATTATTATTGTTATGTCGGCTCTGATTATGTTATGACCCCTTAGACTCCTATATATAGAAAGGAGGTCTTTTCATTTGTATCATCCAAGAATTGTTCATTTATGTAATGTAAAGGAGGATTCCCCCTCGAAGAGGCTAAATTCTAAGGTGTTGATCTATCTTTTCTGTCTTTTCTTGAGCTGGTTTCATAACATTTGGTATCAGAGCTTTGGATTCTAGGGTTTCGCTGCTCCAAACAAGTCATCGTGGAATTTTCGCTATAACTTTTTTTTTTGCGACGTTTCAGAAGTTACAAAAAGAAACCCATTTGAGAATAAACCATGCTAAATCTTGGGTCCGAATTTCAGATCTTTTCGTGTTATATTTGCGGAGATTTGATCTGAGGAAGTTGGTCTTTTCGAAGACTCCTGAATTACCTTCCAAACAGGTGACCTGGGGAAAATCGTCATAACTTTCTGTCTGAGCATTAGATTGAAATTTTGTAGAAAGGTACAGAAAGATGATGGAATGTAGTTTCTTGTATATATTTTTTAGTGTCGGAGGTCGAAACAGTGACACGTGGAACTTCATACAAGTCCCCTCTTCTGGAAAGGTATATAATCAGGTCATCTTGGGAGATCGTGCATAACTCTTTCTTGGAGATCCAATTTGGATCAGACTGGTGGCATTAGAAAGAGGACACAGAGGGCTACTACAGGTTGCAATTTTAGAACTTAAAGATTTGAAAGTACAAAGTTACAGTCATTTCAAGATCGAGCTCCTAAAATCAAGAAAAAGCAAGATGAGGATGTTTGATGGCAAGGATCCAGTAAATTGGATACTTCAGATGGAGGAATATTTTGATCTACATGGTGTACCATTGTTACAAAAGGTATGTATTGCATCTTCATATTTAGAATAGGATCAATTTTTATGGTATGAAGGGCTTTGTTCTCGTAAACAACTTGTTACGTGGTCAATTTCCACGGAGGAAATGATAGCACATTATGAGGATACAAAGAGCAACACCTTCTTTAGAGCAACACCACAACAATTGGAAAGAGTAAAAGGGCTTTGGGACATAGTGGAAAGCAAAATTATGGAAACTAGGAAGCATACCCCTCACAACTATAAAGATGGAAGTGTTGTTTCTCCTAGCCTTCCACAACCTACAAGGGTTACACCACAACAATTGGAAGAAAAAAGAGAAAAAGGACTTTGTTACAATTGTGATAGCAAATGCACTAAAGGTCATAACTGTGCTGAGAAGAAATTATTTTACATAGAATATGAATAGGAGGAAGAAAAGGATCAAGAAACATCAAAAGAAGAAGATATACGCCAGGACCCCACCCCATAGAAAGAAGAAATGAATCAGACCATATCTTGTAAAGCATTGGAAAGAATTACCACTCCTCAAACTCTCAATATAGAAGGACATATCAAGAAGAAAAAGGTGCAAGAAGTGAAAGATCACATCGAGAAAGAAGAAATGAATCCAACCATATCTTGTAATTCATTGGTCAGAATTACCACTCCTCAAACTATCAAGATAGAAGGGCATATCAAGAAGAAAAATGTTCAAGAAGTGAAATATCACATCGAGCATCAAGAAATGAATCCGACCATATCTCATAAAGGATTGGAAGAAATTACCACTCCTCAAACTCTAGAGATAGAAGGACATATCAAGAAGAAAAAGGTTCAAGCAATGAAAGATCACATCGAGCATCAACAACAAGTTCTCCAACATTTAAAAGATAAGGCCACTTCCATGCAAAATCAAATGAAACAACAGGTAGATCAACATCATAGTGAAAAATGTTTTGATGTAGGTGATTGGGTATTTTTACTGCTACATCTCAAGCAAGCTATTTATGAGAAGGAAATGTTGGCAATACTACATGCACTTAAAAAATGGCAACCTTACCGAATGGGAAGACTCTTCAAGGATAAGGATGTGGAAGCATTTCTTTGTGCTATTTCTATTATCCAACCAGATTGCATAAATGAAGCAAGGGATGAATGGAAGAAGGACGAAGAAGTATGGCCACTTATTCAAAAGTCGCAAAACATCCCAATTCAAACAATATTGCCAGAAATTGAAGAGGAAGGAAAAATCATATTGGAACCTGGAGCAGTCACAGAAAAAAGAACCCGACAGCTACGAAATTGATCAATTTCAAAGTATCTCATCAAGTGGAAGAACTTACCCGCTGAAGATTCCACATGCAAGGACAAGAATTTTATACAAAAGCATCAAGAACTACTCAAGCATTGAGGACAATGCTTTTTGAAGGAGAGGGGCATGTTAGGCCCCTATACTACTAGTGTAACCCCTTATTGTTATTAGTACAACCCACTTACTATATTGATGTACCCATGTAGTTCCCATATTGTTACTATTGTGCCCCATAGAAGCCCACTATTGTTATTATTGTGCCCTTACATTATTATTGTTATGTCGGCTCTGATTATGTTATGACCCTTAGACTCCTATATATAGAAAGGAGGTCTTTTCATTTGTATCATCCAAGAATTGTTCATTTATGTAATGTAAAGGAGGTTGCCCCCTCGAAGAGGCTGAATTCTAAGGCGTTGATCTATCTTTTCTGTCTTTTCCTTCTAAAATCACAACAACTCATCTTACATTGGTCCAGGTACTTGTGATTTGATTGAGCCTTATCCATTGCATCTTGGCTTGTGTTTTCTTACTTGGTTGACTATCTAACCCACAAGCTGATCTCTTGACTTGGTATTGATCCAGTTCCAAGCTTACCTTAAAGAAGTGTGCAATCCTTGAGGGAAACAAGCCTCACTCTCAAGAATTGCACAGTCCAAGCTAACAGTGAGCCTTGAATTCAAGAATTGTACAACATCAGATGACAACCAACCTTGAGCTAGGAAATTGTGTAGAGCATGAGAGGCAGCCTAGATCCAATCAACCCAGAAATTACGAAGAAGTATTTTTTCTTAGAAGCAAGTACAATTTGTACTGCATTTATCGAAACATTTCAAAAGCTACATGGAAGCCCAAAGATTAGTGTAAGCGAAAGAGATCCCATTTTCATTGGAAATTTTTCGAGAAAATTATTTTTTTGTCTTGGTACTCAATTAGCTCATAGCTCATTTTATCATCCTCAAGCTCATGGGAAAAAGGAGATATTAAACAAATTTTTGGAAGGATATCTTCAATTCTTTGTATCTGATAAACAGACATAATGGGCCAAATGGTTGCCTCTGGCTGAATGGTGGTAGAACACTTCCTTCCAAACTGTAACAAAAAATGACCACATTTATGGAACTTTATGGATATTATCCACCATCCATCGCATCATATTTATGAGAAAATTATAAGGTTCAAGCAGTGGAAGATCACATCGATCATCAAGAACAAGTTCTCCAACTCTTAAAGGATAACCTCATTTTGGCACAAAATAGAATGAAACAACAGGCAGATCAACATCACAACGAAAGAATTTTTTATGTAGGTGATTGGGTATTCCTACAGCTACAACCATATAAACAAATGTCCCTCAAGAAAGCTAATAAGGATAATAAATTATCACCAAATTATTATGGGCCATACAAGATGTTACAAAAGATAGGTACTATGGCATACAAATTGGAGCTTCCTGCAACTATCCGAGTGCACCCAGTTTTATGTTTCATGCTTAAATAAGGTTATAGGTAACAAGCTCCTAGTTCAAACAATATTTCCAAAACCTTAGGAGGAAGGAAAAATCATATTGGAACCTAAAGAAGTCACAGAAACAAGAACTCGACAGCTATGAAATTGATCAATTTTAGAGTATCTCATCAAGTGGAAGAACTTACCCGCTGAAGATTTCACATGGGAGGATGATAATTTTATACAGAAGCATCTAGAACTACTCAAGCGTTGAGGACAACACTCTTTTTAAGGAGAGGGGAATGTTAGGTCCCTATAATACTAGTGATTCCCCCATTACTATTGTCATTGTAGCCCTTATTGTTATTGTTGTGCCCCTATTGTCCCCATATTGTTGTTATTGTACCCCATAGAAGCCCACTATTGTTATTTTTGTGCATTTATATTATTATTGTTAGGTCAGCTTTGGTTATATTGTGACCCCTTAGACTCCTATATAGAGAAAGGAGGTTTTCTCATTTGTACCATCCAAGAATTGTTCATTTGAGTAATGTAAAGGAGGTTGCCCCCTCGAAGAGGTTGATTTCTAAGTCGTTGATCTATCTTCTCTATCTTTTTGTGAGCTGGTTTCATAACAAATTCATTGCATTTCCAAAGCTTCATTTGTTTTAAATCCATATATTCTATGTTCTATTTTATTTAGTTATATTTACTTGTTTCTATCATCTTTCTATAGGTCAGGCGCTTGAGCAAAATTAAAAAAACATAAAAAACATTTGTTTTGTTTTCAATTTTGCATTCATTCTTCATAAGAATATATGTTAAGTTTGCATATCAACGAACTCTAATTGGCGTACACACATGGTATTTACAAAGTTTAGATGATCTCAAAAGTATATGAAACCTTGGAAGAATGTGTTGAAGGATTTCAATATAATTTTCAAAGATCGCCATATACTCATCTAGCCAAGGATGTGTTAAAAACTACATTGATTATAGGTATGAAAGATGAATAGATAAAAATGCTAAATTTAATAGGGTAGGGTGATATTTCTAAAGAAGAATATGATGACATTGTGAGACTGTGTATGAGGGTTTCTAAGGAAGTACAATAATCAAGCCTGGAATTCGTGATCCTCTCAGCAGATCCAACATAATTATAAGAGGAGTTACACGAGGAGAGATCGATAATCTTTTAGAATAATTTAAAATTGATAGTTTAAGTACCCTGACAACATACTTGGATGTTTTACAGGTAAAACAAAAATAGGATGAAGCAAAATATGCATTGGCTATCTTTTTTCCTCGTTGTCGAAAGAAGCATAGTTGCAAGGAATGTTTGTTGGATACAATTGAGACATGTGGAATTTGCACCAAAAATCATTTGGTTGATCGCTACCCTTCACTTTATGGGTTCAAGGTTGTATTTAAGGGAGTCAAATAAGAGCTAGAACTAATGGATTTTGTGCCACAACGACGGGAATGGAAGAATCTCCCATCAGGTTTGTTGCAGGACCCTTCTATATTTTTGTTTTGACAATTTTCTCAGTAGTAATTTCCCAGATCAAATTGGGAGGGCCAACAACACTCTCCTAATACCCGGAAGCCACAACCATAAAGCTTACCACCCTAGAAAAATCAGTCATTCCTTGATCCCTCTTGTTTGAATCAACAATATTCCACAACTTCATGGAAAAATACATCAAATAATTTGTATCCTCAGCAATGGAAAAACCAACCAACTCAAGGTTCAATGTCGTCCTAGAATTGGGAACGCCCAACTGGACCAATTAATCAATCAATGGGAGTGATGTCTCAGCCAAAAAATCAACCACCAGAAAATCCTCCACTTCAATTGCCTCCAAACACTCCACCTCCACTTCGACCTCAGTTACTTGCACAACCAAATTTGAATCCAAATAATAGACTAGTGCAATTTTTTGAAATTCTGGAAACTTAGGATTCCCCTTTTTCTTTGGAATGATGGACTCCTTGTGAGATTTGGAAGAACCATCTTTCCAGAAGATCACTAAAAAAATCAAGAGAAATCAGAAAATGACAAACTCACTAAGGAGGGGCCTATGATAAAACATTCTCACCCTGCCGTAATCATTATTGAAACAGATCCATCCATGAAACCAACTAAAAAATAGACACCTATTGAGATTACATGCATTTCTCTGTCATTCCTTGAGAGATTGGCCATACTAAAATCACCTGCACACCCTAATTTTTACCTCTTATGGGAATTAAAATTTTTTTATATATAAATTCCTCTCCTACAAGCTATTAGATAAATATTTATTTATACTAAAACCATTAAAGACTTATCTATTAAGAAGCTTGGTAGGAAATCAAAAGACCCTCCTACAGTACATGGTTTAGGGAAACTCTCTTATCTCATCTTATATAATAATTCAATAAATCAATTTATATAAGAATATAAAAAATAACTAATTCATATAAAACCATTTGATAGGGGTTGACCTATAAATTTGGTTGAAAATAATTGAATATATTAACTTAAATATTATAAATTAATTATCAATTTTTATAATAATATTACCTAAAAATAATTCATTATAACATTATTAGTTAGGGGTGACTTATTCAATACCTATTAGGTTGAAAACTTACTTATAGGAATGATTCAAAATAAAATATTTTATTTTATTTCATTATATTTTACCAATACCTCTAATAAGACTATTGACCATTATAAGAAAGAGGATAGCTTATCCTCTTTGAAAAGGAGGAAAGCAAAGTTAACAACTAGTTTTCAACCAAATTTATATTAAATAGGTCAACCCTAACAAATAATATTAGATAAAGTAATTATTCTTAGATAATATTGTTATATAAACTGATAAATAATTTATAATATCGATATAAAATATTTAATTATTAAACAACTAGTTTCTAACTAAATATTAAATAATTTAACAAACATCTCTTTACCGCGTATTCTTAAATAATTGTTTCTCTCCTGAATAATAATTTCACCAACGGCTAGTTTTAAACAACTAAACCTGAACAATGATGCACCCCTACTATTTATTCTCTCAGATCGATTGATTTCTCACCTTGTCCTGATGATGAACCACATTAGTTGGTTGGAAACGCGACCCAATCCTAACAATGTGATTAATTTAAAAGACTGATTTCTATATTATGGATCACAAAAGTCTTAGATCTAATAGTTCTAATAATGTTATAGAACTAGAATTTCATTCATTACTTCTAGTTACTATTTTTATTGTACTTGACTTGTTTAACAATATTTCATACTAATAAAAAAAAATATATTTAATTTAATTTTATATAACTATAAAATATTATTTTTCCATTTAATAATTAAATTTTAACAAATTATAATTTGTATACACTGATATATTGAGACCAAAAAAATCTTAATAAAATATATAACAATACCCTTTTTTATAATTAACCATATTCTCTTTTTAAATATCTAAAATTTTCACTTTTACTATTTCAAGTATAAATTTTATAAATTGAATTTATATTTTAAAATTTATTTAAATTTAATAATTAAAATATTTTGTAAATTAAATTTATATTTTAAAATTTATTTGTCAGATTGGGGTAGCTCAATTGGCAATGGTTGTGGAAATGAAGTCTCACCAAACTAAAATTCTTGGTTCAAATCTTGGGCTATCCCCCGAACTAGGTGGGAAATTTGACATGATGAAGATGTAGTCCTACCAAGTTTACAAAAATATTATTTTAAGATTTATTTGAATTTAGTATTTAAATTATTTTATAAATTAATTTATATTTTAAAATTTATTTAAATTTAATAATTAAAATATTAAAAAAATTATTAGATGATAAACTTTGTTGAAATTTAACAAATACAACATTGTGGAAAAGATTTCACTTTTCAACACTCACCCTTAAAATCTCACCAAAGTGAAAGAGATCCATAACTTGCCAATTGTTGCATTTCCTTTTTTGCTAATATGAATTTCAAATATGCTTAAATTTGAAGTGTAGAGATCCACAAGTTTTTTATTGGGATTTCTACAACATGTCAATTAATAAGAGTGCAAATGGAATTTGAAATGCATAGTATAATTAGTACATAAGCATTGAATTTAGTAGAGGGAAAATATAGCACATAATTTTTTGGAGATATTTTTGAAAACCAATGCCTAATTTTAGTAGGTGAACTAAATTTAAATGGGTAAACTAAACTATGCATAGACAGGGAATTAAGATTACCATAGAAACATTTGTAAATATAAATATGATCAATCATATAATTCAATTTTGTAGGACTTATAATAATAATGCAAAATCTTATTCTTATTTCACAAATATTTCGAAAAATAATATTACAAAATCTATAATAATATTTTTTCCATATGATATTTATCAAATAACATAACATAACATGCTCTTAGTCCAAATCAGAAAGTATTGTTGTCTAGGGAAATATTCTAATTGTTAGACCAACCAGTCTAATCAATTTTTTGATTTCAAGAGTAAACTATGTGCATAAACGAGTCTTCAATACTTTTCTTATTAAAAGCTAACTTAGTAGGAATTTTTTTCTCTATTTCTATGAAGAAGACACAATCAAAAGTAAATCCTTATTATTATTATTATTACTATCATGTAGTAAAATTAAAAATATCTTTTACTTCTTTTTTTAACTCAAAAACATAAATCTAAATTTACTCTAAATGTGACTTGTATTTTCTTAACTCCAAAGTTAACTAGTATTTTCTTTTAATCTAATAATTCTTTATTATTTGCTAACTCAAGGTAATCAAGTTTCACCATTATTTCCCATCTTATTTTTAGCATCAAAGGTAAGTGACTTGAGATTCCTGACTTCACCTTGAAAACTACCCTAGAATTATGGCCTACTCCTGGAATTATCAAATGTGTACAACCTCGTAGATGAATGTGGGTGTTAATGATGTATATAACCTTTATTAGCATTTATTTAGATTCTATATCATATGTAGTTGTTCCCCCTTGCATGATTCTATCTTCTTGTTTGCGTTTTGATCCTAATCTATTCTTTATATGTCTTTTCAACTAATTAAGGCTTTGCATTAGTTGAGTGTTTATATGATTCTCCTCTTCCTATGTTATTATAATTATTTATTTCTTATCATTGTATCTATATGGATTTTCTCTAAGAATTATCATTATTGCTTCCAAATCACATATTTCCACTCATCCTTTATGTCCATTGGATTATATATCTACATTACCAAAACAAATTGTCAGGCCCCTGGATTCAACATCATGACTATAAATTCTATCCCTCCTCCATGTCTCTAATTTGCAATTTTTATTTGATTGTATTTGATTGATATTTGGGTCTATGTATGAAGTTTGGTTACACTTTTTGACAAGCAAGGGCATGTTTTGGGTGAAAACCAATAGCTCAATCGAGACTTTTTAAGCACTTGAATGACCAATACTTCAACCATTGATCAAGCTATTTTAGGACCTAAAGATAGTTTGGTCAAGTGTTAAAACAAACCCTTGAATGAGTTCCTGTGTAACCTGAGGTTATCTAAGACCTTGACCAATCTAGTGACTCGATCAAGTCATTTTTTTAAATTTCCCACCAATAAATCATAGGAAACGAATTTAAAAAAAATTGGCTTGATTGAGTCTTAAAGCTTGATTGAGCCTTAAAGTTAGATCGAGATATAAGCTAGTTGGAGCCTTAAAGCTAGATCAAGCCTTTGTTTAACCACATTAAGGTCTCAATCGATGGTTTCTTTAACCCTCTATCAAGCTATTTAAATTTTATAACTCAAGCACTCGATCGAGCACTTTAAGTGCTCAATCAAGCTCCTGAGGTCCTAAAAATCACAGCTTCAGCACCCCTTCATAGATTTCTTTGCAACACCATTTTGTAACCTAGCAGGCTTAGGGAATAATTTGTCCCTAAGTGGCAGAGTTTATCATGTTGAATTTGTGAATGAATCCTCTATCCAATGGAATGTGTGTTTGGCATTTTTGAATTCATATGATATTTTTCATCTAATTTCTTTTATACATAATGCTTGGAATTTTTTTGGATAGTTTCAAAGGGGATGAATAAAAAATGAAAAACATAAAATATGCACATTGAAAAAAAAATAAAAAAATATTAGTATCTTAGTTTATGAGTCCTCTTCCAAAGGGTACTCTTGGTTTTTCAATTTATTTAAAGAGTTGAAAAAAAACTTAGGCAAACATGTGTTTGTAAAATTCAATTGAAATATTACTTTGCCAACTTCGAAAAATAATAAAAAATATATTTTTTCATGAAAAAGAATTCTTTAGAATGAAAACTTATTTATTTCCTTATATATATAGTTGCACATTTTAGACAAATTTATGTTATGCAAGCACACTCATACTTCTTAAGATGTGCAAACATTTGCAAGGACAAGCATTTTATTTAATGGAAAATTGACATATTAGACGACACTATTTTTTTTTTTTTAAATATCATTCGGAGAACAACATAATTCTCCACAAATTGTTTTTTTTCTCTGAATTAAAATTAAAAATGATTATATAAATTTTGAGGGCTTCAATTCGATAAAAGAGTAAAATTATGAAATTTCGTCACCACATTTTGCCCAAAAGTGTAACCCATCTTCAAACATTCACCCATCCCTAATTCTACAAATTGTGCATACTATTACATTTTATTAGAAAAAACCAAACAATTATAAATTTTGGAAATCATATGTATGATTATTTTTGTTTCCCTCTTAAGGTAACTAGTGAACAAGTCATGAGGGTTAGCTCAATTGGTCGAGGTCCTATTGCTAAAGTACCTTGTCGATAGGATGTCACAGTTTCAATTCTCCTTGATGCCCTTAGTGTAGGCTCTGATTAGTTTCACCAAGGGATGTGGTCCCTTTGGGTGGACCTACCTGTTGAGGCCTCGAAAATCGTTGCATCAACACAAGGGAAAACCACCCGGTCTGGACCTTAAGACAACTCCTTTTCCGTTTAGGTAGTGGCTCCGACTAGATATAATGGGACCAATTTCCCAAAGAAAGGTGATTTAATGAATGTGTAATGCTTATAGGGAAGTGAAATAGATGGATTTGCAACAATGAATCAAATGGAAAACATATGCATTAATCTACTCTATAACCCGAGATTGTTTAAAATTTATCTAGATGCGATCTATAATGATTTTCCTTAGTAAATGACAATATAGATTTCTCAAACACCAATTGCAATGAAAATATTTCAAAATGATATTTTTATTAAATAGTTAACCAAAATAATGCATATAACTCATATCACATTTAGAGTATCAAAGAAAATTGCTTAGCATGTATTTAAAAATATCAATTGTAGCATGATCAAAAATGAATACATGTAACACTATTCTTTAAATACCATGTAATAAGCAATCTGAAAAGATAAATTCACTATTTATTTATGAACAAAATAGAGGTACAAAGATAGAAATATCAGGTGCACGTTTCTTAGCTCATAAAAGAAATAGTAGCAGTTTAGTCCTTCTCACAAAGATGATTTTAGGAGTACAAAAATGAAACTTCTCAAAATTCTTTATGAAAATTCCTAAAACCATGTTCGAGTCATTCTATTGAGAAAAATATGAAAGTACAATTGTGTGAGCCTTCATAAGTCTTTCTTCATAAAATTCAAGACCTTTATTTCATACAAAAAGCAAGCTTAAATAGCAGAAAATTAACTAAATGTATTGCGCAGAGCATTGAGGGCATTTAAATAGATCTCTTCAATTACGCTTAAAGGAAAACATCTTTTTTTTTTTGTAGAAATTTATGAATGTATTTGTTGTCTTTATTGGCTTTGTTTGTTGCATTGGATAATCTAGATGTTTGTCCATCTGTTTGAACTGAACTACCACTTATTAATACAACTGTCCTCTTCTATCATGAACCTAAACAAGGGAAACATGGAATCAATAAGCTAAAAATAAATGAGACTGATAAGCAAGTTTCATTAAAAAAAATCACGTTTTGTAGGAAATTAGGATAAAAATGTAGAGTGTAATAAATCTCAAACACAAACATCAAGGAGAAGAATTCAGAGTGAGGTCTGTGATAAGAGAGGTAGACTCTACGGTCTTATTGCAAATCGCAAAATAGACGCTAATGGAAAGGGGAGGCTTAATGGTTTTTTCAGAGGGGGTTTGAAGTGGTAAATAGTTTCTGAAGTGGGGAGTTTGAAATAACAAAGAAGTGACACGTAAATATAGGGCTGGATGAAAAAAAACTACTTTTCTGACCTCGCCCTTTGAGAAACTTAAAATTGAGCATAGGGGGTCTAAAATCTTCTTTGCCATTGATCTAGGCAGATAAGATCTGAGCCATTTATGTTTACAAGAGAAGTCAGGCTTTTCATATTATCACAATCCACGTTCGAAGCGGAGGAGGAATATGGTTTAAGTCCCGAATATTTGCGATTTCAGATAGCAGCAGACACGGGGGAATTTATGGATGGAATTGTATATTCCCATGGGGTTTGGTTTGAATATTGCATATTGCAATCGGTTAAGGACTGAGGCAGGACCCTTTGGTAACTGCAATCGCCACAAACACAGGAGATTTATGGACTGCAGTGTATAATCCCGGTGGGTCCAGCTATATCGCATATTGTAATTAGTGAAGTGGATTAGGGTTATGTCTTAAGCTTTTGGATCTTGCGATGTCCCGAATGCAGTATTTTTATTCGATGGATTTAAATATGTGGTGGGGTTCAGTTGATGAATATCATAATCATAATGGGGTATGGACTTAAGCCTGAGGTTATTGTGATAATCAGATGCAAGGAATTTTATGAATTGCATTAAATTTCCCATTGGGTCCATGGTGATATCACAATCGCAATGGATTTCACGGAGGGGTCTTTGCCTTACGGAAATTTTGCAATGTGGGGATGCGATGAGTCAGAGTTTATAAAGATTTTGACCTTCGAGAATTTAAAAAAACTCTGATTATTTAAATAATCGATTATTATTTAATACTTAAGGTTTTTTAAACCTTAAGTACAGTTTTCGTCTCGATGGCTATTTAAAATTTGGTTTTTGGATAATCAAGGTTTAATACTTCGGTTTTAATTAAAAATCCTAAGTATTAAACTTTGGTTATGGGATTTTATTATCAGTTTTTACGTTGGTTTTCTATTTTTAATTTTTTTGTTTTTTAAAGAAATAAAATCAAAGGCTTTTCTAAAATTAAAGGGTCCCTATTTTAATATAATAAATTTCATATGAAATTTATAATATATTAAAATGGGGGTTGTTGAACAGTACAACACTACCCTAATTTTCCACGAAAAAAAAGTGTAACTAGTGAACTTCATTAGATTTCGTAGAAAAGTATATTAACTAAACCAAATTTTTGGGTTGATTAATTAGCTATTATTTTCACAATATTCCCATTGAATATTTAGATGCTTTATTTTTCATTCTAAGTAGAAATTTATGGATGTTTATATTTTGACCTAATTTTCCAATTTTCCCCTATAATGCTAGAAGAATATTTCTACAAATTTCCTGAAGATTTGGTTGCCCAAATTCCAATTATAATTCCATTGATAGATTCCTCTTTGTACGGTATTTCTGTTGACTACTTCCCATTATAATCTCAAAGCAAGAATTTATTTATGGTTCAATTATATATGGTACCTTATTTCTCCTCCAACTTGTTTTGAGTGTAACTTTCTCATAGTAGCTCCAATTTGCACTCATAATATCTCATTGGAAACCTCCTTATGATATATTTCATTTAATTTTCAAAGAATATGCTTACTAGTGTATTGTTGTAATCATTGTCATAATATAGTTTCCACATCTAAAAACATTTTTTAGGCCCTCAAAAATACCCTTGAAGTTTATGACCTGTATAAAATAAGAAAGATTTATAAAATTTTGTATTACAATTGCTTATGTAACCTACATACATGGAATCTTTGTCCACGTGCAACCCTCAGGTGATTGCAGATCACCTCTAGCACCACAATACCTTCCATGTCATCACTTAACCTCCTTATCTCACCTTCTCCTTTACCTTCTACCATTTCCTCTCTTTTTTCTCATCTTCTCTTTCTTTTCTTTATCCTTATTATATACCTTTTTTCTTATATTTGTCCTTTCCTTTTCATATTGTTGACCCCACTAATCCACCTAGCGTGACGATAAGGTCCTACTTCAACATGTTAATTATTTATTAGTTTTTTCAATGGGTGAGTGTCAAGCCTCAAAAATTGCCTCTTTTTGGATAATTTATCTCTTATCTTTCACTTAGATTATCTCTTATCTTCATATCACCATATGTCTATTTTTAATTAGAAACCGTCAAGATCCAGAAATGCAGTAATAAGGTAAAATTGCATTGTTATCTCAAATATATATGTTTTTATTTATTAAATTGACATAACTAGGAATAAGCTATTGAATCTTTCATATTTCGTAGCTCCACTAACGTTCTGTAGCTAATTTCAAGGTTCTATAAGATTCCAAAAGCTATAAATCAACCAAATCATATATGAAGTTTCCAAATGATGCCAATATCATTATCCACCTATCAGCCACATTTGGAAGCCCATGGATGAACCGCAACACTATAGTCAAAATCTCTATCAAAGAAATACATGACACATCTTTAGAATGCATAGTATCAAGCAAGCGAGTTTCGTGTCAATCGAGTGAGATTTGATGATTTGAAGAAGGAACAATATATTAAAATTGATGATGTGATCCTTTCATGATCCACTTCTTTGATAGTGTATCATGAAAAGGAAGAACTCTGTTAGAAATAAAATATTGAGATGTCACTTAATGAAACTATCTTTTAGCGCATAGACTCTTAGAATTGTTATTTGAAAACTTTATAAGCTTCTCACTTAGAAGTGAATAGATAGTATTTATAGTTGATTTGAATTCCATACTCATTGTTATTTTGAAAAAATCCATGTATACACTTCCAGTAATATAATATCAATTATGATTATTTTATAAAATAATGGTGGTTGATTTTAGTCTGTGATATGAGTTTTACAACTACTTGTGCATCTCAACAGAGCCTCTTGCAGAAGAATGAGATAGATTAGTTTGATTTCCATTCATAATCTGTTATTTCCCTATAATACTAGTGATTCCCCCATTACTATTTTCATTTTAGCCCTTATTGTTATTGTTGTGCCCCTATTTTCCCCATATTGTTATTATTGTGCCCCATAGAAGCCCACTACTTTGATTTTCGTGCCCTTATATTATTATTATTAGATGGGCTTTCGTTATATTGTGACCCCTTAGTCTCCTATATATAGAAAGGAGGTTTTTTCATTTGTATCTTCCAAGAATTTTTCATTTGTGTAATGTAAAGGAGGTTTCCCCCTCGAAGAGGTTGATTTCTAAGTTGTTGATCTATCTTTTCTATCTTTTTTTGAGTTGGTTTCATGACATTTGGTATCGGAGCTTTGGATTTTAGGGTTTCGCTGCTCCAAACAGGTCATCATGGAAATTTCGCTACAACATTTTTTTTGCCGCATTTCAGAAGCAAAAAAAAAACCATTTGAGCTAAAATCACTCTGAACATCGGTTATGAATTTCAGATCTTTTATCACTATATTTTCGGAGATATGATCCAAGGAAGTTAGGAAATAGGTGACCTGGGGAAACTCATCATAACTTTGTTTCTGAGCATCAGATTGAAATTTCGTAAGAAGTTACAAAAAGAGAATGGCTTGTAGTTTTCTATCTATCAATTTCAGGTCATAACATCAAAAAAGTGAGACATGCCACTTCATACAAGTTCTCTCAACTAAACCAGTCTACAATCAGGTCATCGTGGGAGATTTCACGTAACTCTTCCTTGGAGAATCCAATCTTCATCAGATTTGGGGGGGTAGAAAGAGGACTCATAGGGCTAATGTAGGAAGAAATTTCGGACCTTGGAGATATGAATTACAGAGATACAACAGATTCAATATTGAGCTCATACAAATTGAAAAAAGGTGTGTAGTTTTTTTTGTTTGCATAAGTTTGGTTTGAAAAATAGTTTGAAGGAATTCAAAGGGCATAGTGAAGCATTATTATCATTAATTGATGCCCCGAAGAAATAAAATGGAAACGACTAGTAAGAAACATGAAAGCTCTAGCATGAATCATGAAGAAGATGAAGAAATGCAAAATGATATATTAAAATTACGAGACCAAGTGCAACAAAATTCACTCTCACAAAAAGTAACAGAAGCTAAGATGGATGGTTTAATGAAAGATGTAGAAGCTAAGATGTATGGCATGGAAGCTAAGATGGACGGTTTAAAAAAGGGCGTGGAAGCTAAGATGGATGGTTTAAAGAAAGGCGTAGAAGCTAAGATGAATGACGTAGAAGCTAAGGTGAATGATGTGGAAGCTAATATGGATGGCATGGAAGCTAAGATGGATGGTTTAAAGAAAGTCAAGGAATCTAACACGGAAGATTTGAAGACAAATTTGGCAAAGTTTCTACAAGAAATGCTTACTAATGGCGAAAGGGTAGTAAAGGAAACTCATGATGAGAACAAAATAAATGTTAATTACGATTTCATAGACTTGAATGTTGGATTGAAGACCCGCCATGTTCCAAAGATCGATACGAGGAAGTTTGATGGCAAGGATCCCGTAACATGGATACTATAGATTCAACAATATTTCGATCTCCATAATGTCCAAAACACACAAAAGGTATGCATTGCAACTTTGCATTTGGAACCAAATCAGTTTGTATGGTATCGATGGCTTTTCTCTCGTAAAAAAATTGTCACTTGTGAAATTTTTACAGATGAAATGATAGCACATTATGCGGATACAAAAAGCAACATCTTTTTTAGCCAATTGATAAATCTCAAAAAAAATGGTTCAGTGATGGAGCACATTGAGGACTTCCAAAAATTAAATATAAGGATAAAAGATATTCTAGAGGAGCATATGATTGATGTGTTCATAGGGACTTTAAAGGATAACATCCAACATGAGGTTTTCCTTTTGGAACATGATTCACTAGAATCCTACCACTCACAATTATAAAGATGGAAGTGTTGCTACCCCTAGCCTTCCACAACCTACAAGGTTGACACCACAACTATTGGAAGAAAAAAGAGAAAAAGGGCTTTGTTTCAGTTGCGATAGCAAATACACTAAAGGTCATAAGTGTGCTGAGAAGAAATTATTTTACATAGATTTTGAAGAGGATGAAGAAAAGGAACAAGAAATATCAATAGATTGTGAATAGGATCAAGAAAAGGAACAAGAAACGTCAAAAGAAGAGGATATACATCATGACCAAAGCCTAGAGAAAGAAGAAATGAATCTGACCATATCTTGTAATGCATTCCCTGGAATTACCACTCCTCAAACTATCAAGATAGAAGGGCATATCAAGAAGAAAAAGGTAATAGTGTTGATTGATTTGGGAAGTACCCATAATCTTATTCATTGTAAGCTAGCCAAGGAATTGAATTGCTTCCTATATCCAGCACCAGAGTGTCAAGTGATGGTTGCAATTCAAGGGACCATAAATTGCTCTAGAAAGTTCCATAATATCAAGCTATCCATGGGAGAATATGTATTGAATAGCCCAATTCTTTCCATTCTAATGGGTGGTGATGATGTTGTATTAGGAGTCCAATGGCTACAATCATTGGGTACAATAGCTTTTAATTTTCAATAACTTTTCATGAAATTTTCTTTAGAAGGAAAGGAAGTTGAATTAAGGCATATCGCAAGGAAACCGGGAAACATACTCATCTCTAATGGAATGACAAAGCTTCTAAAGAAAGAAAAATGAGGCATAATTGCACAATTATGTTCACTAGAGGTTCCCACATCGAAATCATCTATCTCTCCAGTCTCCAAAAGGTATTAGACAATCATTCCAAGGTATTTGAGACTCCAAAGGCCTCCCACCTATTCGTGATCATGATCATGCTATTCATTTGATTCCAGGAAGTGTTCCTCCTAACATTAGGACTTACAAATATCCCTATGCCCAAAAGAGTGAAATTGAATGTATGGTTGTAGAAATGCTAGAGGCTGGTATAATTCAACCTAGTCAAAGTTCTTTCTCTACTCCATTAGTATTGGTATACAAGAAGGATGCATCATGGCACATGTGTCTAGATTATAGGAAGCTCAATAAGCTCACTATTAAAGATAAATTTCCTATTCCTGTCATTGATGAATTATTGGATGAATTGCATGGATCAATTTACTTCAACAAGTTGGATCTTCATTCAGGATATCATCAAATCGGAATGAAGACTGAAGACATTCTGAAAAAACATTTAGAACTCATGAGGGTCATTATGAATTTTTGGTCATGCCTTTTGGCCTTACCAATGCACCTTCTACATTTCAAGGTTTGATGCATTCCATTTTCAAACCCTTCCTTAGAAAATTTGTCCTAGTATTTTTTGATGATATAGTAATCTACAACAAGTCTTCGAAGGATCATATTCAAGATGTTGACAGGGTGTTCAAATTATTGGAGGAGAAATAATTATATGCAAAAAACTACAAATGTTTCTTTGGAGTACAAAAGGTGGAATACCTAGGCCATATTGTATCTCATGAAGGTGTTGAGGTAGACCCTAGCAAAATTAAAACCACTAACGAATGGAAAATCCCCACATCCATAAACCATCTGTGAGGATTTCTCTGGTTGAGAGGGTATTATCATAAGTTTGTTATGAATTATGCGAGAATAGCAGAACCTCTAACAACATTATGGAAGAAAGATTGTTGGGATGGGGTCCCCTGGGTTAGTTTTGAGGTTAAAAAGCCACATTTTTATGTAAATTTTGTAAAAGATGTAAATTATCTATGATTTGTGAATGCAGATCACGTAGTTGATTAGGAGTAAAAGGGGTTTTAGCCCCTTGTTTATGTAAAGTTGAGTCGATTTTTGAGATCCACCCATGGCCCAAGGACCATGGGATTATATAAATAGGTGTGTCTTAGAGAGTCTAAGGAATGTCGATGAGAATATGATAGTAACTGTCAAATAGAAGATAAATCAAAAAAGTTGTCAAATAGGAGAGAAAGGCAATGTAGTTGAGTGAGGCCTAGATAAAATCCATAGCTGAGTGCACAGACCCCTGCAATTGAGTGCGCAAGGTAGTTTTGAGTCTTTGATACCATATTGAAGAATAATAAAGAATATTGTTGAAGAATTCATGTGTTTATCCATTTACTTCTATTGATTTATGATTGTGATATATGTTGTGGATGAATAATGTATTTATGAAATATTGATCTAATGATGCGCGATTGCATAGAATACACATTAATAACTGCACTCACTGCATGTTAAGTACTTTTGCGAAGATTGTGATACATTCTGTTATCTTTATTAAAATACGTAAGTAGATCTACGTGAGGTCAAATCTAGGGTTACTTTCTGATCCATGTAAGTAGATGATGTGAGTATTTGTAGACCTTTGCAAAGGTCTAGAAGACTGTTTAGATAGATTTGTAGTATCGAGCCCTAGGGGCATATAGATATGTGCTAAGGGAAATCTATGGCAATAAAAGACATCACACTGATCTCTGGATGTGGAAACTTGGTTCCATCATCTAGAACAAAATAAATGTTAATTACGATTTCATAGACTTGAACGTTGGATTGAAGACCCACCATGTTCCAAAGATCGATACGAGGAAGTTTGATGGCAAGGATCTCGTAACATGGATACTATAGATTCAACAATATTTCGATCTCCATAATGTCCAAAACACACAAAAGGTATGCATTGCAACTTTGCATTTGGAACCAAATCAGTTTGTATGGTATCGATGGCTTTTCTCTCGTAAAAAATTGTCACTTGTGAAATTTTTACAGATGAAATGATATCACATTATGCGGATACAAAAAGCAACATCTTTTTTAGCCAATTGATAAATCTCAAAAAAAATGGTTCAGTGATGGAGCACATTGAGGACTTCCAAAAATTAAATATAAGGATAAAAGATATTCTAGAGGAGCATATGATTGATGTGTTCATAGGGACTTTAAAGGATAACATCCAACATGAGGTTTTCCTCTTGGAATATGATTCACTAGAATCCTACCACTCACAATTATAAAGATGGAAGTGTTGCTACCCCTAGCCTTCCACAACCTACAAGGTTGACACCACAACTATTGGAAGAAAAAAGAGAAAAAGGGCTTTGTTTCAGTTGCGATAGCAAATACACTAAAGGTCATAAGTGTGCTGAGAAGAAATTATTTTACATAGATTGTGAAGAGGATGAAGAAAAGGAACAAGAAATATCAATAGATTGTGAATAGGATCAAGAAAAGGAACAAGAAACGTCAAAACAAGAGGATATACATCATGACCAAAGCCTAGAGAAAGAAGAAATGAATCCGACCATATCTTGTAATGCATTCCCTGGAATTACCACTCCTCAAACTATCAAGATAGAAGGGCATATCAAGAAGAAAAAGGTAATAGTGTTGATTGATTCGGGAAGCACCCATAATCTTATTCATTGTAAGCTATCCAAGGAATTGAATTGCTTCCTATATCGAGCACCAGAGTGTCAAGTGATGGTTGCAATTCAAGGAACCATAAATTGCTCTAGAAAGTTCCATAATATCAAGCTATCCATGGGAGAATATGTATTGAATAGCCCAATGCTTTCCATTCTAATGGGTGGTGATGATGTTGTATTAGGAGTCCAATGGCTACAATCATTGGGTACAATAGCTTTTAATTTTCAATAACTTTTCATGAAATTTTCTTTAGAAGGAAAGGAAGTTGAATTAAGGCATATCGCAAGGAAACTGGGAAACATACTCATCTCTAATGGAATGACAAAGCTTCTAAAGAAAGAAAAATGAGGCATAATTGCACAATTATGTTCACTAGAGGTTCCCACATCGAAATCATCTATCTCTCCAGTCTCCAAAAGGTATTAGACAATCATTCCAAGGTATTTGAGACTCCCAAAGGCCTCCCACCTATTCGTGATCATCATCATGCTATTCATTTGATTCCAGGAAGTGTTCCTCCTAACATTAGGACTTACAAATATCCCTATGCCCAAAAGAGTGAAATTGAATGTATGGTTGTAGAAATGCTAGAGGCTGGTATAATTCAACCTAGTCAAAGTTCTTTCTCTACTCCATTAGTATTGGTTTACAAGAAGGATGCATCATGGCACATGTGTCTAGATTATAGGAAGCTCAATAAGGTCACTATTAAAGATAAATTTCCTATTCCTGTCATTGATGAATTATTGGATGAATTGCATGGATCAATTTACTTCAGCAAGTTGGATCTTCATTCAGGATATCATCAAATCGGAATGAAGAGTGAAGACATTCTGAAAAAACATTTAGAACTCATGAGGGTCATTATGAATTTTTGGTCATGCCTTTTGGCCTTACCAATGCACCCTCTACATTTCAAGGTTTGATGCATTCCATTTTCAAACCCTTCCTTAGAAAATTTGTCCTAGTATTTTTTGATGATATAGTAATCTACAACAAGTCTTCGAAGGATCATATTCAAGATGTTGACAGGGTGTTCAAATTATTGGAGGAGAAATAATTATATGCAAAAAACTACAAATGTTTCTTTGGAGTACAAAAGGTGGAATACCTAGGCCATATTTATCTCATGAAGGTGTTGAGGTAGACCCTAGCAAAATTAAAACCACTAATGAATGGAAAATCCCCACATCCATAAACCATCTGTGAGGATTTCTCGGGTTGAGAGGGTATTATCATAAGTTTGTTATGAATTATGGGAGAATAGCAGAACCTCTAACAACATTATGGAAGAAAGATTGTTGGGATGGGGTCCCCTGGGTCAGTTTTGAGGTTAAAAAGCCACATTTTTATGTAAATTTTGTAAAAGATGTAAAGTATCTACGATTTGTGAATGCAGATCACGTAGTTTATTAGGAGTAAAAGGGGTTTTAGCCCCTTGTTTATGTAAAGTTGAGTCAATTTTTGAGATCCACCCATGGCCCAAGGACCATGGGATTATATAAATAGGTGTGTCTTAGAGAGTCTAAGGAATGTCGATGAGAATATGATAGTAACTGGCGAATAGAAGATAAATCACAGAAGTTGTCAAATAGGAGAGAAAGGAAATGTAGTTGAGTGAGGCCTAGATAAAGTCCATAGCTAAGTGCACAAACCCCTGCAATTGAGTGCGCAAGGTAGTTTTGAGTCTTTGATACCATATTGAAGAATAATAAAGAATATTGTTGAAGAATTCATGTGTTTATCCATTTACTTCTATTGATTTATGATTGTGATATATGTTGTGGATGAATAATGTATTTATGAAATATTGATCTAATGATGCGCGATTGCATAGAATACACATTAATAACTGCACTCACTGCATGTTAAGTACTTTTGCGAAGATTGTGATACATTCTGTTATCTTTATTAAAATACGTAAGTAGATCTACGTGAGCTCAAATCTAGGGTTAATTTCTGATCCATGTAAGTAGATGATGTGAGTATTTGTAGACCTTTGCAAAGGTCTAGAAGACTATTTAGATAGATTTGTAGTATCGAGCCCTAGGGGCATATATATATGTGCTAAGGGAAATCTATGGCAATAAAAGACATCACACTGATCTCTGGATGTGGAAACTTGGTTCCATCATCCTCCCATATTGCTTTGAGTGAGACTGCAACTTGTTCTACACAAGTTGTTGCTGAAAGGGCCAGTAGTGTAGTGTTTTGTTGGTTGGTGCAAATAACTCTAAACTTGGGTTAGGACCCCATAAGCCAACAAATGGTTCCATTGCTGAGACCTGGATCTGCTTAAGGAGATGTGTGATTTCACATCAGTCGAATCTGACCAAGAAGGAAATTGAAAAGTGGTTGGACAGAAAGATTCATGATTTCGTGGTGCAGGAAAACTTGAATCCGTGCATATCAAAGGAGTAGTGGTTCGATAGATATTTATATATGGAGATACACAAAATTTTATTCTGTACCTTCCCAGTCGAATTATACGAGTGGATAGCTAAGTTGGTGGATGGCCAACGGAAGTGGAAGCTTGATGGTCCAATAGTGTGGACTCGGAAACTAGTGCAATGATTAGAAGCCTCTGAAGACAAGATCGTGCACTTTTTTGTTCACTCGCTCGATTGAATTATAGGAGGAGTTGTTACAAAATTCACAATTGATACCTCAGTCAGCTACAACGAAGCAAAGCAACGCTTTTTCAAAGGACCATGAGGTAAGTATATGAGATCTTTGAATACCTTGACTAAGATGTTGTTGTTTGAAAAATGGGTTATCCCATTGCCTTGATGTTTGGAGCTACCCGAAGTGGAAAACTCTTTAGAGACAGAGAAAAATCAGGTCCTGAATATAGCTCTTTGATTGGACCTCCTTCAAGTGACGACAACAGAGTGGTATAGGCCTCACCACGGAGTGTTGTCCAACTGATAAGACAGGGTTTTTCACGGATACATCAACCATCCACTCCACCTCCACCTCCACCTCCACCGCATACACCTTTGCCCACACCTCCACCACCATTGCTACCATTCAACATTTCGAGAACAATGAAGCTGTCGATTTCAAGGGCATAGGGAGTGAAGATACATATCTGTTATGATTTGTTGCAAATGCTATGTGGACATCACAGAAGGTTAATGATGACAACATAAATAAGGCGCAATTAGTTACTGCTCTGTAGGATCACGCACTAATGTAGTATATTAAGTGTTGTTGTGATCATCATGTGGCACTGCTAGCAGAAACTAAGGATGATTTAAACAAAGAGTTCAACAAGCCTAAGTCTGACTCACAGTCAGTAGTCATCTTTAAATAGATCACAATGAGGGTTGATGAGGCGCCTTGGGAGTTAGATCAAAGGTTGAAGTGTGTAATTCACGAAGCTAATATGCATCTCACAGATGGTCAGCATCGTGAGTGGTTCATAGTTTCACTTCTACCCCACCTAAGGATTTCCTTGTCGCAGCAGAAGATAGAAACTAAAGAAAAAACACTGGAAATTGCAATGAGACTGCATGAAAACCCTATTCAGGATGTAACCTTGGGGGTACAACAAATTCTCTCCTAGTTGCAGAACCTCTGCTTGGAATTGCAGAGCATGAAGAAAGAGATGAAGACTAAACCAGAGGTATGTGCAGAAGTCTGGTGTCTGAAGTGTAAGATCCAGGGGAACAACAAAGACCATTGTCCTATCTTCATGAATTATATTAAAGGAGAGGGACAAATTCCCCTGAAGGTAGAAGCCCCAGCAGGGCCGAGTATGGGGGCCGCTCTATGGTGCACTATTTGTTAGGTGGCTAGAAAACACACAACAGATAATTACCATTTTCTTTAAAAGTTTGTTCAGACACTTCAGTAGTTGTTTTGTGACTTCTGTAAATCTGTGAGCCATGATGAGTGCCATTGTCACACCTATGAACTAATGATGAAAAGAATGCCTACGTATCGGATGCAAGCAGAAACGCAGCCTCCCGATCAGGGTGCTAGAGGAGCTCATGAAGGATATTAGGGATGAGGATGAGGTTAGAGAGGGGGAGGACTTGGGATAGGTCACAAACATGTTATTTTCTATAAATATGGAATTTCAGGGCACTACGCATAGGAGTGTCAGAATCAGACACGTCTGTTATGTCAATACTCCAGCTAGTTTGACCACACCATAGAAGAATTCCCTGTGCTAATAGCTACGATGCAGGAGAAGAAGGCATAGCCTCAGCAACCTACACAAAACTTACAAATGATGAGATCTGAACCTTGCAAAGAAGATTAGAATGTGAATATAGTGTTGAGAAGTGGAATAACAATTGTTGATGATAAGGGAAAACAACCTGAAGAGGACATATTGGTCCACAATGCCATGGAAAAGGAATTTGGTTTTGATCTGGAGAGTGTGAAGGAAAAATTTATGCAAGCCAATAAAAGCTTTGCTGACGCATCCAACTTAGGAAGCTAGAACATAGTGCAAGAAACCAACACACCTACAGAGGTTGATCCCTCTGTCCCTACCATGTTCTTGGAGACCTGCATGAAATTGTTGCACGATAGAAAAGTTGTGAAGGGCCTACAGGAGTTAATAAACAAATGCACTAGAAAAGAAAATTCCCTAGATGGACACCGTGTAGAGAGAAAAATTGGCAAGAATAAGGATAGAACAGGGTGTGAGATGAGGCTTATTTTGCAGATAGAAAATTATGAGATGGACTAGGTTATCTCGGATCTAGAGTTGGATTTGAATGCTTTTCTAAAAAAAAACTGGGAGAGAATGGGGATACCCATGCTATAGTGTTCTCCGATCCATCTTAGAATGGAAAACCACCAGAAGATCATCCCTATGGGATGACTACATGGAGTAACAATGGATATAGAAGTTGTGAGCACGCTCATTGATTTTGAAGTAATGGAGATCATTGATGATAGTAATCTATACCCCGCGCTCCTCTGAATTGACTGGGTCGTTGACATGAATGGGGTGATCAACTTGAAGAAGTGGACAATGTCATTTGAAAGGAAATCACTTCTAGTTGTAGTACCATTGGACCCTGCAAAAGGGTCACGCTACACTGAAGCAGTCCGCGATTATGAGGAAAGTGAAGATGACTTGGATCAAATCTACAAAATCATAGTGTGAGATCAAGACTAGATCAATCCAATAGCAGATGGACGAATTTCATGGGACCGGGAGAGCTCTTGCACCTCTGATTCCAATGAAGAGTTGGAGCATTGGCAGAATCGGTTGCATGAAGTATCTACACTGCATTGCAACATGATGACTAAATCATTGTGCTGTGTTTCATCCGAGGAAAGGAATTTACCTTATTATGATGGTTTGACTAACATGGATAAGTTTTGGGATGCATTTGAGCATGAAGTCCCTGATAATCATCACTTCCAAGTGTTAAAATTGGCACTATGTGCTACACCCACATGATGGTGGGGTATGCACAAGGATAGCTTTGGTGGATGGTGGGACTATAAAAGAATGGTGAGGTTGCAGTTTGTTGACCTACCCTTTGATTGATTGAGAATCTGATGGGAGGGATGATCCACGCGATCACCTAGAGAAGTGGACTAAAGCGTATGGAATGGAGCCATAGTCGGAGTGGGTAAACTTGTTTTTCCATACTTTAGACACAAACCTAATGAACTGGTATTTGGAGACAGAGCTCCACCATGGCACTGTAGAGTGGGATATATTGTGGGAAGGATTCTTAATGATCTTCAGTTTTGAATATGGGTTCCAGAGCATTGATGAAGCCCTGCAGGAGGTTAAGGTAATGATCCTTAGAATAGTGCAGGAACCTCTGGAATGGTTCCAACGAGATTGGGCACGCAACTTCACCATGCGTTGGAATGTTCTAATGTGACAACTCAAGGGGAGGATGATGATCCTAGAAATATTAATATTCCATAGGACGAAGGGAATCATGAAGTCGAGGGCCCACAGATAGAGAACCCAAACATCACTGCACCTATGAAAACCAATCAAGTGAACAATGGGACTGAAGTAGAACTGAAGTTCGCAAAAATTGGGGATTATTGAGATGAAGCTACTGTGGATAAGGTTGTTGAGTTACTGCACTAATAAATGGATCTGTTCCCTATGAAGTTTTTGTACATGAAGGGCATAATAGGAAACTTGGGCATTATGAAAATCACTCTAAAGCCAAATGTGAAGCTTGTCAAGCAAAGGCCATATCGCCTGAATCATAAGTATAAGGAAAAGGTTCGCTTGGATTTGGATAAGATGTTGGCAACAGGCATCATAGAATCAGTGCTGGAGTCAAATTGGGTGGGCCCAATGGTGGTTCAGGAGAAAAAACAGAAGGATGAAATCAGGGTTTGCATATATTTGAGGAAGCTCAATTATGCCTGTGTCCATGACCCATTCCCGACGTCATTTACAGATGAAGTATTGGACAATGTTGTTGGGCAGGAGACCTACTCGTTCACTGATGGATTTTCTGGTTACCATTAGATCAAGATCGCAGTAGTGGATAGGAGAAAAACAACTTTCACAATAGAATGTGTTGTTTTCAATACACTGTGATGTTGTTTGGGCTCAAGAATGCGGCTACAATATTTTCTCGAATAGTCATCGCGACATTCAAGGAGTTTATTCATAAGTTCTTGGAAGTTTACTTTGATGACCGGATAGTGTTTGGGTTAGTGAAGCGCCATGTAGTAAACCCACTCTTGATGTTGGATAAGTGTCGTAGATACCATATCGCACTGAATTTGAAGAGGTGTTTATTCTATGTCCCCTTTGGGATCTTGCTAGGACATGTGGTGTACAAGCAAGGGTTGATGGGGGACCCTACCAAGATTGTGGTTATAGTGAATTTGGATGCCTCGAGGAGTGTTAAGCAGCTATGCGCGATGCTGGGACATACATGATATTACAAGAAGTTAATCAAGGCTTATACCCAGATTAGCATGCCCATGGAGAAATTGTTGAAGAAGGATGCTACATTATGTTGGGATGAAGAAAGTGAACACAATTTGGATGTGTTGAAAGAGAATATGGTCACCGCGCCAATCTTGGTCTTCCCTTATTAGAAGAAATAATTTCATGTATATGTCCATGCTTCTTGCATTGCTTTGGGTGTTGTACTAACATAGGCCAATGAAGGAGAGCTCAGCCATCCTATAGCCTTCGCAAGTAGGAAATTATTGAATGTCGAGAAGAATTACTCAATGAAGGAGTGCGAAGGAATGGCTATGGTGTATGCACTTCAAAAGTTCAGGCACCATCTGTTGGGAAGACATTTCAAGATGTAGACATATCATTCTGCCCTGAAATATCTAGTCAATAAGCCTATGTATGGGGGGAAGATCTGCCAATGGTTGTTGTTGTTCCAGGAGTATGACTTTGAGGTAATCGTGAAGCCAGGGAGGTTGAATACAAGACCCGACCATATGTTGTGGATCAAAACAGGGGAGGAACCTACTAATTTAAAGGAATGGTTTCTATATGTGCAGCTCTTCGTGGTGTGCATAGCGAATAATCATTTTGCAGAAATCATCAATTTTTTTACTATAGGGATGGCACCGAAAGGGTATACAAATCAGCAAAGGAAATAGCTAGTAGTACGTGTGATAGACTTTTCGGTGATTTTGGGACATTTGTATAAGATGGGTGCGGATGAAATATTGTGAAGATATGTGCGATATTTTGAGAGGAATACGATTCTCGCTGAAGCTCATGGAGGGGTTGCAGGAGGACATTATGCAGGAAAGGCAATTGCGCAGAAGATTTTGCGTGCAGGTCTATAGTGGCCCATGTTGCATAAAGATTCCAAAGTGTATTCTATGGAAGATGATGCATGTCAAAGAACTGGTAGACCATCGCGGAGGGACGAGTTGCCACTGAACCCTCAAGTATCTTTGTAGCCATTCGAAAAATGGGCGATTGATTTCATTGGGCCAATTCAACCCCCAGGGAAGAAAACTAGTGTGCGCTACTTCATCACCGCGACGGAAAATCTAACCAGATGTGCAGAGGCACAACCTGTAAAGGATTGTATAGGTGCTACAACAACAAAGTTCTTGTTTGAGTATGTCTTAACCAGAGTTGGTTGCCCGAAGGTGTTGATAAGTGATCAAGGTACGCACTTCCTAAACGTGACAATCAGCGGATTGACTGAGGAGTTCCGGGTCTATCATCAGAAGAGCACGTTGTATCATCCACAAGCTAATGGAATAGTTGAGGCTTTTAATAAGATCTTGGAGAATGCACTAAAGAATATTTGCAATGTGCAGTGGAATGATTGGGATGTGCAGGTTGTAGAGCTGTAACAAGGGTCTCTTTCACCTCTAGTTATGCCACATTAATAAGTCAATCCGGGAATGCTTTGTTATTGCAAAGAGTATCTCATTCCGAGGCTATTCGTCAGAGTAATGCTTAGTAGTACAGTGTTCAGAAAATACAAAGGTAAATGGATGCTAGACTAGACTACTTTAAAGGCATAAAATCACACAAGGCAACTTATCAGTCAAGGGTGCGAAAGCGATAACCCATCCCTCTAGAAACTGATGGAAAGAAAAGTAGAGCATGGACCATAGGTCTGGGAGCTAGGCAGTGACAGCTGAGGCTCTCTACAGCCTTAGACCTTCTCTCACACCAAAATAGCAATTGCAAGTAAATAGAACGGCAGAAAGTAAAATGGAACAGCAAACAAGAAATGGAACAGCAAGTCTGAAATAGAACAACAGTAAATGGAACAGCAATCCAATAAACTAGATCTCGCGAGTCAGAACTAAACTTGCTCTATTGAACTAAACTCACATTCTGCAATCAAATAGCAATCTTCTCTCTTAAAGCAAATTGGATGAAATATACTTTACTGATAAATTATGGAACAGCAAGCATCAACCATATATACACACACCACACTAATATAGCAACTTGACGGTTAAAGAAGATATGACTATGTTTCCAAATCGAACAACATTACTTCCGGATTCCAATGATTGGGATTTCACACGAACCCAATAACAGTAATATTCAGTACAAATGCTCTGTAACAGAAATAGTTGGCTTAGATTGATAACATGCAATCAACTCTGAAAGGATTCACTCACATGATACAGAGTCACTATATTAATCTCCTGAAGAAACCATTAATGGATTAGTCAGAATAGAGCATGGAATAGCATATAAAAAGTATGTCAGATTGCTAAACAATAGAGATAAGCAAATCACGCAGAAATCAAATTATAATGATACAAAAGCAAGTGTCCTTCGGAGCCGGGCCCTTAGCTTCCAACGGTACACCGCCTTAGATTACTCCAGACGCAGAAATGAGATAAACACCAAGTCTTTTATATTAACGCATCAATAAACGTACAGCAAACCAAGTCTCAGTGAGAGTCGATGATCAAAGTTTAGTCTGAATCTTAAGATTACATGAAAAAAAGTCCTTTTGCTTAACGGTGTTGTTCCTTTTTATAAAAGTAACAGCAGAGGTATCTAGGTAACAAAAATAAGCAAAACAGCGATCCCTCAGGATCTTTGATCCTGAGGGATTCGCCAAGCCGTTAATTCTTTGCTTTTCTTTCCCTGTTCCGCCGAATTGGTAACCCTTCTTTCTTCCCTGGGTCATTCTGCTTTGATCTGTTTGATCTCGTTTGCATCCGGTTTCCTTCTAGAGGGACAACAGTTATTCCTCCTTTGTCTTTTCCTTTTGAACGGCAGATCTTCGTTTCCACCTTTCCGTGCATAGAAAAATGACAATTATCAGCAATTACGCTTTCCATACTAATTCTCACACATTCTATTAAAATTCTTTATTTCTCTTAGTTCATTATGCAGAAAGGGGTACAATTGTTACTGAAAAGTCACTAAATTGTTCGTCAAAAACATACCTTTCCAGTGCTCCACACACCCCCCTGCTTACCCTGTTTCATGCCCTCATGAAAACATTATAGTTGACATGCAAGGCAGTAAGAGAATAGGCTGGAGAGGGAACCTCGTGTGGAGGCCTACAACCGTGATGAGCAACTAGATCATCAAAGAACTGATTTGTTTGACCTTCAGGCATTTCATACAAGGCCTGATATCCGGGTGCAGGGTGCCAAATGATTGGACTACGAAATCGATACCCTAACCAGGATGGCCCTGCTTGCAAAATACGCTCGCCATAAAGGTTCAATCGACTGGCAGCTAGCTCAAAATTTTCATATTTGAACGGTTCCCTGAGCTGGATGTTTGGGTTAGAAGTCCGGTATCGGAATTTTGTAGCATCGATGGCGAGGTCTTTAATAGTCAGAAAATATTCCAGACTTTGTCGGATTAGGTCCTCGTGCATGGGTCCTAATGTCTCCACAACACCTGGGGTTCTCATAAGGTTCCTATGTGCTCTCCATAACATCACTGGGTCTCTAGGCTCGGCTCTTACCCACAAGTCTAGGCTATTTTCCTGTCTCTGAAAAGTGTTATAAGCCCTGAGCCATTTTATCTGATTAACCCCGAATGAAACGAAGGCTTGCAATTGTATGTCCCCAACAAAAGGGCCAGGATTTAAATCAGTTTCCTGGTCTAGCACGAGGTTATGCAAGTAAAATTCACACAATAATCTTTGAACCTTAATTCCATAATGCTTGCAACAATCTATAAAATCATTAACAGTATTGATTTGTATAGGGGCACCTGCCCTGACAGCTTTTATCTTTAATCATAAATATTGTTCAAGCAAAAATAAAGCATAATTTTTAGCAGGGGCCCTACAAGCCAGAACGTCATTATACAAAGAACACACAGTGTCCATCTGCCTAACAACAATATCTAATCGACGAGTTACCTTAGCAACCTTTTCTTGCTCCTTTTGCCAGCCTTCGAAGGCCTGGCTCTCGGACTGACTCATATCCCGAAGTTGCTGTTGCAACTCTTCATACTTCTCCCGAGGGACTGTTTGTTCTCTCAGCTGTTCAGTTTCTTGCTGAGCTTGCTTCATCATCTTGTGCAAGGTTCTTGTTTTTGGATCCTTTTTCCATAAAGCCGTAGAGGCCGGGAGTTTTACCTGAACCTTTTTGTTATACTGTTTGGAGTTCAGAACCCAGATCACCCCTGAGGGCGGTGCCTCTGTTTGGATCTCCTTATTCTCCTTTTCTTTCTTAACATGAATGAAAGGTTGCTATGGTTCCTCTGTTAATGGAACATCATCCTATCCCTCTGCCCCAATTGGAACGGCAGTCTGTTCTTCATTATCAATTGGAACAGCAGTCTGTTCCTCCCTGTCATTTGGAACAGCAGTTTGTTCTTCAAGTGTCAATTGGAACAGCCGTCTGTTCCTCAACGTCATTTGGAACAGCAGTCTGTTCTTCAGTGACAATTGGAACAGCAGTTTGTTCCTCATCGTCATTTGGAACAGCAGTCTGTTCTTCAGTGACAATTGGAACAGCAGTAGGTCTTCCAGCAGGGTTTTGACCAACAAGACGGCTGTAAGTCCTTCGTCTTCTTGTCCTACGGGATTTTTCTGCAGTGGCCCTTTTTCTTTTCCTGGTGTTCCTTTGTATCCTCAGATTGGCTTTCAGAATCCGAATTTGCTGTCGAAGCCGGGCTATAGTGCTCAGCAGCCTCTATTGTTTTCTCCTTAATTTCTTGATTTCCCTTGCCTCAGCAGAGGGCTTACGACTGGCCCTTAAATCTGCTCCTACTCCGTCTAGAATTTCTTCTGGTGCCCTGGGAACAGATTGTTCCCGGTTGGTGTCCCTTATTTCTTCCTCATGAACGGGTGGGTTTTCTTCTCCTTCTTTTTTTGCATGTAAATTCTCAGGTATGTCTTCCTCTGGAGGTCCATCGGGAAAACCTGCTGGGCTGGAGGGTTGGCCATATTCCCCCATATTGGCCAGGATTGCGGCCAATTCATCTTCGCCCACAGGATCTCGCAGTGGGCTGCTCTCTGGCTGTACTACTCCCTCCTCCTGATTGTCCTGCTCAGTGACTGCCTTGGAGTGTTCAGCTTCTGTTTCTGTCTCGGAGTGCACTTCTCCCTCCTCACCTCCTTCTCCAGCTTGCTCAACCTCGCCCCTAGATTGTCCAGCATTTTCTTCGGAAGGTCCGCCTTCTGGTTCTGGAGGTTCGTCTATAATCTCAATTGCTTGGCTGGTGCTTTCCCGAATCTTTTCCAGCCTCCCTCGTATTCGAGCTAGCCGGGCTGATTTTCTTGGTTTCTCAGGTTGTTCAGGTGTACAAGCAATAGGTTTTTCTGCTATCACTTCTCTGCGTTTTTCTGGTCGCTCCGGTGTACTTGAAGAATGCTTACGTTTTGGAGCAACACGTTTTCCTGCTGCCAATTCTCTGCGTTTCTCTGATCGTTCCGGTGTGCTAGAGGAATGTTTAGGTTTTGGGGATGGTGCAGCCAATCCCCCCTCAATCAATGCAATGAGCTCCTCCCAGCTACTCTACTGTTGAGTGAGACTATGGCTCACTATCAATCGAATCAATCCATGGTGGCTAACAACTGCTTCTACGTGTTGTGCCATTTTCAGGCTTCGGGCCGCATCATGCAATAGTGAATTTAAAAGTGCAGGCAGATTTACAGAACATTTTTCTTTCAAAACAGCTAAGAGTTTAAGATGACGTGGTCTTACCACGTCTTTCCTTCCTTCGCAAGTAATGTAGCTCTGTACTATCTTTGCTAATTCGGTCCAGGGTTCTCCTAACGTTGCTGGCAGAACTCCCTTCCCCTTCACTGTCAAGCTTTGGCCTTCATCCTGAAAAATCTCCATAATCTTTTGTAGTCTCTCTTTCCTTAGCGTCCATACAGGTCCGGTGGCTGGTAGTCCTGAGACTTCTGCAATTACATCATCAGTGACCGCTATCCGCCTTTCTCTTACTATGGAGTAGTCCTCCTGCAAGTTTTGCAGAAATTCCAACGCCACTGTCTCGTTTGATTCTTGTAGGCGACTGAAATAATTCAGCCATCCATCCTTTTCCAGGATCTCCCGGGCAGCAGCATAGACTGTCAATTCCTGAGGTTCACTTCGGATTGCCTTTCCTCCCATGGTTCCACTAAGGATTTCCAATGGAACAGCAACTGCCTGTGCTATTTTGAGATGCAGAGAAGGTGATCGTCGCGAAAAAAAACAGAGTATGCAACAAAAATGGATTGTGGATGGCAACTTTGCGTAAAATAGAATTATCATACCGTTAAACCATGCCATACCTTCGTACACTATCTACTCTGAATGGTGTGCTGACACGTAACTCGTGGAGTAATGAGATTACCTTCCCCCCCCGCGATGTGAGAGGCTACCCCAGCCGTCAAATAGAGGAGCAGCAGCCATCGTGTAACCAGTCATAAAGGAACAACATATAAAATTACGCCATGTTTTAGATGGACAACAAAATACCAAAATCGAGGCAAAAAGGTGGATCGCGTTTTACATAAGAGCCTGCGTAATATGATGCGAGGCCCGGGGATGGGACGTCTGTCAATCGTACGAAGTCTCCAGAGGTCATTGTTAGTTCCTTTGCCATGATTGGTGGTAATGAGTGTTCATGCGATATATTCATTAGGACATGAAATATGAATTATTTATAGGATATAAGAGACAAAGAGGTATTAATATCATACCTATTGGTGTAGCCATTATGACTTTGATACCATTAACAGAGCTCTGCTACCGACAGGTGTTCATAACCTTGGCAGAGTTGTTTATTTCACCCTCGGAACCATGATCCTTTGTGTGTATTTTGAAAAATATTTTGTCGAACTGCAGCCATTATGCTGGCTTGGTAACCAGGTAGCCATAATGCCATTCACAAGGAAGGTGCGAAACGTGGACAGGCCGGCTCGTGATGAGACCCCCTGTTCCAAGGTCTATTTATTTAGTGTACCTTTTGGACCATATCCCTGGTGTGGTGGCCATACTGGGAATGCCACTTTGCTTCCATCCTGATGATCATGGTAGGCTGGCTCGTGATGAGACCCCCTATCCTGCATTTGACAATCCATATTCATTTTTTCTTTTTGCAAAACACTTTTTTCTTATTTATTTACACATAAGGGTGGTTCAGCACTCCTTAAGAGTGGGAATGGTGGAAGAAGTCTTATCATCCCAACAGGAAGATATGAATCCTCTGCTCTTATCCCTAAGTAATAATCAAAGAAAATTTTTAAGGAAATCGCCATGATAAAGATAACCAATCAAAACAATGGGAATAAGTCAATGACAACAGAGATGAGAGGTAAGTATGTCCCTCCTCTTGTCCTCTTATCAATACTAGGCTCTATAAAGATAGCGATCTTATGATCTGCTGACTTCGGTATGTCGTAATTTATGTTCATTGCATAAGTGCATAGTTGTATCTTAAAGACTAGAGAGAACATGGCTAAAAGCATCCTCAATATGAATCATCACAGAGAGCAAAAACATGGCTATGGTGTTCTTTTTGAAAAAGGAACAGGAGAGAAGAATCCATGCAAAACAAATAGTTGAGATGCTGTTCTTTGAGACGGAACAGCTGAAGATCATAAATGCTATCTCCTTTGAAAAGGAGCAGCAGAAACTCTCTAATGTTGTTCCTTTTGAAAAGGAACAGCAAAAACTCACAAATGTTGTTCCTTTTGAAAAGGAACAGAAAAAACTCACAAATGTTGTTCCTTTTGAAAAGGAACAACAAAAACTCACAAATGCTGTTCCTTTTGAAAAGGAACAGCAAAAACTCACAAATGTTGTTCCTTTTGAAAAGGAACAGCAAAAACTCACAAATGTTGTTCCTTTTGAAAAGGAACAGCAAAAACTCATGAATGTTGTTCCTTTTGCAAAGGATCAGCAGAAACTCACGAATGTTGTTCCTTTTGAAAAGGAATAGCAAAAACTCATAAATGTTGTTCCTTTTGAAAAGGAACAGCAAAAACTCACAAATGTTGTTCCTTTTGAAAAGGAACAGCAGAAAATTCACAAATGTTGTTCCTTTTGAAAAGGAACAGCAGAAAATTACAAATGTTGTTCCTTTTGAAAAGGAACAGCAGAAAATTACAAATGCTGTTCCTTTTGAAAAGGAACAGCAAAAACTCAGAAATGCTGTTCCTTTTGAAAAGGAACAGCAGAAACACAAAAACAAGCAAATGCTGTTCCTTTTGAAAAAGGAACAGCAAAGACACGCTGAATGCAAAAATCAAAATTAAAAAGAAAGATCAAAGAAATGTTAAGAAAACGTATATACAAGAAATTATGTACAAGTCATAGGAAAAAAATGCATTCCTTACTGAATTACAGGTGAGGAAGATTTTACTTCCTCTCCTAAAATTTCCATATCAGTGTCTTGACATAGCTACTGACAGAGGGATTCCCGAGTGAGTGGCTTACGATAGAGACGAACTCGGTGGCCATTTACCTTGAATGCATATCCAGAACCGTCGATTGTAATGAGAGTAAGGGTCCCATTATCGTGTACTTTCTGGATTTCGTATGGTCCCAACCAGTGAGTCTGCAGTTTCCCTGGGAAGTCCTGAAACCGAGAGTCATATAACAGAGCCCAGTCCCCCTCGTGAAAGACTTTGTTCTTGATAAGTGCATCATGCCATTTAGCTCGCTGTTGTTCAATAAGTGCTGTATTTTGTAATGCAGAGAGCCTTATTTCGTCCAATTCATTAATCTGCTGTAATCGATTAATTTGTGCCTCACTTAAATCTAGGCCAACTTCCTGTACAGTTCGTAACGTTTGGATTTCGAATTCTATGGGGAAAATAGGTTGTTTTCCAAACACTAATTGATAGGGTGAATAACCGGTGGTACTTCTCCATGTGGTTCTATAAGCCCAGAGTGCTTCAGGTAGTCGGGCGGCCCAATCACGCCTATGTGAAGCAATGGTTTTTGTTAAAATTGATTCTATTACCTTATTGCTACTTTCCACTTGCCCATTCGCCTGCGGGTGATATGGGGTAGTAATTTTATGCTGGACATGATAATTGTTAAGTGTTGCAGCTAATTTGTTTCCGGGAAATTGTGGTCCTCCATCTGTAATTATTTCTCTCGGAAGGCCATAACGTATAAACAAATGGAACAGGAACTGTATTACAGAATCTTCTGTAGCTCTAGGCAACGCTTCGGCCTCAACCCATTTAGTAACATATTCTGTGGCTACCAAGATATATGTTCTCTGATTTGATGATGGGTTGATGGGTCCAACGAAATCAAGAGCCCATCGTTCGAATGGTTCAATGACTAATTGTGGCCTCAAAGGCATTTCGTCAGCTTGACCAGGTCGTCCTGCTCGCTGGCAGCTGTCACAGGCTTGGACAAATTTCTTTGCATCCTTAAAAATTGTAGGCCAGTAGTATCCTGTCTGCAATACTTTATGTGCTGTTCTTTTTTCAGCAAAGTGTCCCCCACATGGTCCATCATGACAGGCTTTTAAGATGTCGAATATTTCGTCTTCTCAAATACATCTCCTAATTTGCATGTCTGCCCCTGTGTGGAACAAATGGCCCCCATTCCACGAAAATCGAGTGCTCTTCTGAACAATTTGCTTACGTTCGTTAGGGGTTAAGTGTTTTGGTAGCTTACCTACTGCAAGGTAATTGGCAACATCAGCATACCAGGGTGTTTGAACAGCAATGGCAAACAGGTGCTCATCCGGAAATTGGTCTTCCACTGCTGCTGCCTCAATTGATTTTGGTATTCGAGAGAGAAAATCAGCTACAGGGTTTTCCTTGCCGGGTCGATCCTTGATTGTGATATCGAACTCCTGCAATAAGATCAACCATCTAGTTATTCTAGCATTTGTAACAGGCTTATTTGCTAAATATTTAATAGCAGAATGATCTGTATATAAAACAACGGGATAGCCTGTAATATAATGTCTAAACTTATTGACAGCATGTATTACAGCGAGGAATTCTTTTTCAGTAACAGTGTAATTCAATTCAGCAGGGGATAAATTTTTGCTGATGTAATAAATAGCATATGGTTTTTTATCCTCTTCTTGCCCAAGGACTGCACCGATTGCTGTGTCTGAGGCATCAGACGAGATTTGGAATGGTAAATTCCAGTCAGGTCCTCGAAGGACTGGAGCTGTTGATACAAGCTTCTTTAATTCCTGGAAAGCGCGGTCACATTTTTCTGTCCACATGAAATCAACATTACCAGTTAGTGCATATAGAGGTACAACAATGTGTGAATAATGTTCTATAAATCGTCTATAATACACAGAAAATCCAAGAAAACTGCGTACCTCTGTTTGAGTAGTGGGGGTGGGGATAAGCAAAAGTATTTGAATTTTGGCTGGATCTACCTGAATGCCAGCTACTGAGACAAAGTGTCCCAGAATAAGCCCTTCAGTCATCATCATATAACATTTTTCGTGGCTTAAGCAAAGCCTGGTAGCAATGCAACGTTGTAGGACTTTTTCTAGAGTATCTAAGGCTGGGTCAAAATCATCTCCATATGGTGTAAAGTCATCCATGTACACTTCAAGTCCATCATTTATTAAATCTGCAAAGATACTAAGAACAGCCCTTTGGAATGTGGCAGGAGCATTACATAGGCCAAAGGGTAAAACTCTATAGGCAAACGTTCCCCAAGGACAAGTAAAGGTAGTCTTATCCTGGTCCTCAGGGGCAATCTGAATTTGATTGTATCACCTGAAGCCATCCAGGAAAGAAAAAAATTTCTTTCCTGCTAAAGTGTCCAATACTTGGTCTATGAATGGGAGAGGGAAGTGATCTTTTTGTGTGGCTTTGTTTAACTCCCTATAATCCACACAAATCCTCCATTTCCCATTCTTCTTGGGTACAACCATAAGCGGAGAGACCCATTTACTATCAGAAATAGGGTAAATAAAATTAACATCTAAAATTTTCTGAAGTTCAGCTTTTACAACATCTTTTAGATGAGGGTTGAGTCTTCTTTGCGGTTGATGGACAGGTCTTGCATCTTTTTCTATATAAATATGGTGGGTGCACAATTGGGGATCAATCCCTTTCATATCAGGGTAATCCCACGCAAATGCTTCTTGATACTTCCGTAACAAATGGATGAGTTTTATTTCTTGGTCCGGAGTAAGGTTGGCATTGATGTTTAGAGTTTTTCCCGGTTCAATTTCCACTACTTTACTATTGGCAACAGAAGTCACAGGTATCGTTTGGTCATGCGCGTCTTTCAAGGGATCTTCCTCTAGTTCGCTATCGAATGCAGCTTCTATCATGAAACACTGTGTATGAGGTCTAGATTCAGTTTGACTAATGAAGTTATTGATAGCATCGTCTTCCGTTTGATATTTAAAGTCCAGGGCCTTCTGTATAGTCAATGGTGATCTGATATTATCAGTAAGATATGATACAGGGTGCTGGCTAGTTTTTATCATTGACAGACTTGGCTGTGTTGGAGGGTATAGAACTAGATTTTTAATATCTAGTCCTCTGGTTATGGTCAAGTTTCCCTGCCAGCAACCAATGTAAGCATCGGCGGTAGCAAGCCAAGGTCTTCCTAAAATTAGCGGGTGTCCATCCAGTCGGGTTTTTGGATTAATTACCAGGAAATCGGTTGGGTATTCCCAAGAATCTATAGAAACCATGACATCGTATAGAGTACCTTCTGGTCGAACTACAAATCGGTTGGCCAATTCTAACAAAGTAGAAGTGGGTTCTACCGATGTAATGCCTAGCTTTTGGCAAGTAGAAGTTGTCAAAATATTAATTGCAGCTCCTAGATCAACTAAAGCATTAGTCAGGGTCTGACAATAGATTTGAACAGTTACGATTGGATTTCCCGGATCTTCATATTTAATGGGTGTTCCTGATAACAGGTCAGATAAAGTGCCGACTACTTGGACTCTTGGATTAGTGGTTGCATTCCTCCTTGATTTTTTTATGCACAATTCTTTTATAGTTTTTGCATATATAGGGATGTCTTGAATGGCTTGGAGGAAAGGAATTCTTATGTACAGATTTTGTAACTCTCCCAGAATATCAAAGTCTAGATATTGCACAGGTCGTGGTATGACTAATCGTTCTGGGAAGGGAGGGGAGGATGTGCTTTCTTGCTGATGAGTCTACTCCTTATTTACATCCTCTTGTTGTAACGGCTGTTCTGTTGGTAACTGATCTTCAATGTGAACTGTTTTATCTCCCTCTGTTTCTATTATACGTCCAAATCTTAACTGAAGATCATTGCACTCCCTCAGATCAGGTCCGATTTCTGATGATTCTATGATTTGGAGGGATTGGACCGGTCTATTATTTGGATTGGGATTGGGTTGGGCTGGGAGTTGCGGTCTCAGATTAGATTGGGGATTTTGTTGTAAAGCTGGCAGAGTCGGTTGAGGGAGCGGAATAGTTCCTGTTGGCTGATATGTCGATTTTGGCCAATTTGTCTGCCAGGGTGAACCTTGTGAAGTAGGGGGGATCCATTGTGGAGGATATGGGTTATTCTGCCAATATGGTGGAGCGTAGGGAAAATTTGGCCAACCAAATTGGCTTGTCTGATTCATCCACAGATTTGGAGAAGGAAAGGGTTGTGATGACCAGTTCGGAAATGGGGGTTGAGATTGGTTTTGCCACATACAATATTGCTGAGTATTATACTGCAGAGGCTGGAAAGAAGAAGTTGGGTCTGAAAACATACCAGATTGCCTTGGTTGCCATTGGCAACGCTGGTTAATGAAGTATGTTGATTCTGGCTCTTCTTCCGCTTCCTTATATACTGCCTTCAATCCAGGAAGTGAGTGGCAGCTCTCAGTAAGGTGGTCTTTTGTACAGATAGCACATGTTTGAACTGCATCCAGTGGACATTCCTTATGACTATGTTTTCTTCTACATCGGGGGCAGAAAATCGCCAAATTTTGTTCTGCCTCCATCTGCTTTTGTTTAGCCTGCACAATATCAAGTTGTGTAGTTAATGTCCCCAGAATATCATTTTTAAAATTTTCTAATAAATTTCCAAGTTCTACACGTGTTACTCCTTCTGTTGATATTTTGTTATCTCTGACAAACTGATCATATTCTGCTGGTTTTATCTTTGTGCTGCCTCTCGAGCTCCTGATACATAAGTCGATGATGTCAGCAAAATTCTCTTGATAAATATCCCCTTTTCCCATGATATTTAATGTCTCAATCCATTGTTCCTTCATGCCTCTGATCAATGTTGTTTTTAACACATTATCAGGCAGAGGTAGTGATGCATATGGAGATCTTTGTAAATTATACTAAAAACGTTCTACATATTCTTCTAATGTTTCATTTGGTCTAGCTATCATCTGAAATATTTCATCTTTCAGTTCTCTGGACCTACAGTAATCTTGATATTTCTTTAGGAAAGATTCCTTCATTTGCTCCCAGTTATTTATAACTCCACCACCTAAGCCCATAAACCATCTTAAAGCTGCTCCTTTCAAGGTGGAGGGGAACAATTTTAATTTCTGGGGGTCAGTGGTGTAGTCATATCCCCTGCATAACACATCAAATTCAAATAAGAATGCATCAGGGTCCTCTGATGTAAGTCTGTGAAATGTAGGAATGTGTTGAAGGGGAATTGCTTTCATAGGAGCATTTGCTGCGGAATCCACTATATGATATTGTAATGTAGAAGTTTGAGTATTTGGCTGATTCTGCGCCATAGGGTCGAATATGTGCCAATAACCTTCCGGAATTTCTAGGAGGGTATTCCTAGGCTGAGAAGGAATGGCCTTGACTGTTTTAATAGCACTTCCTTTGTCCGGAATAATAGGAGTCCCTGCTATTTGAGGAGATTGAATCCCCTCAACAATGATTTTTGCAGCGCTCCCTTTATCTGGGCTATTTAATCGCTGAATTATCCTAGGAGGAGATCTTGGCTCTTCAACTTCCCCTGTTTCCCCTTCTCCTTCACAAAGATTGCTTAGATTCCCTTCCTGCAGTCGTTTTGGAATAGAATTTTCAATTTCTTGAAAGTCCTGTTCATCAGTCTGACTATGCACCTCAGCGAAGGCTACAGATGGTGATCCTGTGGCCTGAAGGGAACTAGTAGGCTGTTTAGAATTGGTTTTCCTGAGCCCTACTGATGGCTGAGATTCAGTTTTCTTATAGATTTCGTCTATGAAGGTTGTTCGGCCAAGGGTCACCGGCCCTTTGGCTTTTTCGGGTTTGAATGGAGGTTTGATAATTTTTTCTGGCTTTTTCTGCTTAGTCATGCACTCTATAAACTACCAGATCCTATTCAACCCACAATTCTGCCAGGAAAGCGGATGGTGGAGCAGGGCTTTTACATGCTCCGTACGCAGGTTCTTACCTTCCGTTTTTAAAATCCAACTCTCCCCTAGCAGATTCGTACACTACTCTATAAAAGACAAATGGCTATACTCTTTCCCCGGCAACGGCGCCAAAATGTAGAGCTGTAACAAGGGTCTCTTTCACCTCTAGTTATGCCACATTAATAAGTCAATCCGGGAACGCTTTGTTATTGCAAAGAGTATCTCATTCCGAGGCTATTCGTCAAAGTAATGCTTAGTAGTACAGTGTTCAGAAAATACAAAGGTAAATGGATGCTAGACTAGACTACTTTAAAGGCATAAAATCACACAAGGCAACTTATCAGTCAAGGGTGCGGAAGCGATAACCCATCCCTCTAGAAACTAATGGAAAGAAAAGTAGAGCATGGACCATAGGTCTGGGAGCTAGGCAGCAACAGCTGAGGCTCTCTACAGCCTTAGACCTTCTCTCACACCAAAATAGCAATTGCAAGTAAATAGAACGGCAGAAAGTAAAATGGAATAGCAAACAGGAAATGGAACAGCAAGTCTGAAATAGAACAGCAGTAAATGGAATAGCAATCCAATAAACTAGATCTCGCGAGTCAGAACTAAACTTGCTCTATTGAACTAAACTCACATTCTGCAATCAAATAGCAATCTTCTCTCTTAAAGCAAATTGGATGAAATATACTTTACTGATAAATTATGGAACAACAAGCATCAACCATATATACACACACCACACTAATATAGCAACCTGATGGTTAAAGAAGATATGACTATGTTTCCAAATCGAACAACATTACTTCCGGATTCCAATGATTGGGATTTCACACGAACCCAATAACAGTAATATTCAGTACAAATGCTCTGTAACAGAAATAGCTGGCTTAGATTGATAACATGCAATCAACTCTGAAAGGATTCACTCACATGATACAGAGTCACTATATTAATCTCCTGAAGAAACCATTAATGGATTAGTCGGAATAGAGCATGGAATAGCATATAAAAAGTATGTCAGATTGCTGAGCAATAGAGATAAGCAAATCACGCAGAAATCAAATTATAATGATACAAAAGCAAGTGTCCTTCGGAGCCGGGCCCTTAGCTTCCAACGGTACACCGCCTTAGATTACTCCAGACGCAGAGATGAGATAAACACCAAGTCTTTTATATTAACGCATCAATAAACGTATAGCAAACCAAGTCTCAGTGAGAGTCGATGATCAAAGTTTAGTCTGAATCTTAAGATTACATGAAAAAAAGTCCTTTTGCTTAACGGTGTTGTTCCTTTTTATAAAAGTAACGGCGAAGGTATCTAGGTAACAAAAATAAGCAAAATAGCGATCCCTCAGGATCAAAGATCCTGAGGGATTCTCCAAGCCGTTAATTCTTTGCTTTTCTTTCCCTATTCCGCCGAATTGGTAACCCTTCTTTCTTCCCTGGGTCATTCTGCTTTGATCTATTCGATCTCGTTTGCCCGGTTTCCTTCAAGAGGGACAACAGTTATTCCTCCTTTGTCTTTTCCTTTTGAACGGTAGATCTTCGTTTCCACCTTTCCTTGCATAGAAAAATGGCAATTATCAGCGATTACGCTTTCCATACTAATTCTCGCACATTCTATTAAAATTCTTTATTTCTCTTAGTTCATTATGCAGAAAGGGGTACAATTGTTACTGAAAATTCACTAAATTGTTCATCAAAAACATACCTTTCCAGTGCTCCACACAAGTACCTGCAGTGCTATGGGCATATAGGACTACTTGCAAGAAAATGACAAGACAAACGTCGTTCAGATTGGTCCACGGTGTAGAAGTTGTAATGCCAATGGAGTATATTGTGCCTAGTCTATCCATAGCAACTTTCACAGGTCTGGCAAATCATGAATCCTTGGAGGAATAACTGGAGCAACTGATGGAGCTTGAAGAGGATCAATTCTTGGTTGGATTCCATTAGCAAGTACAAAAGGAACTTGAAAAGGCATGACACGATCGACACATCAAGCTTCGAACGTTCAAGGAAAATGACCTAGAATTGTTATATGATAGTAAGTTCACTAAGTTTCCAGGTAAATTTCAGATGCATTGGCTGGCACGATATATTGTCAAAGACATTATAGATGGAGGCGCAGTTCAACTCATGAAGCTAAATTGAGATCCATTTCTGAGAAGAGTGAATGGAAGTTGCTTGAAGTTGTATACAAGGGATCTTGCACAATGACTATATGGTGGGAGGATAGTCTTAGTACTCCATGTAGTTGCAAGGGAGAGTGGGACTATAAACTACACTACTAGGGTTAGCAGACTACACAGCAGGTGGGCTACGCAGAAAATGGTGAAGTTACAATGTAGGAAGCTGCACACTAGAAGTTGCGCTATGGAGGGAGGTGCCACGCAGCACAACAAGAAAGTGACAGTTGGAGTCATTGTTCATGATTTGACAGCCAGAAGATGATTAAGAGGAGTAGACTGGTGGCACTTAAGGCTAAAATCTTTGAAGATCTGCCGCCAAAACAACATTAATGGTCGAAATTTGGAGGGAACAGTCGAAATTGAATTCAAAAAAACCTATAAATTACACGGCCTACTCTAACAGAGAACACTTTGCACCCTTAGATTTTTTTTTGAGTTGTGTTGTCTGTTGCCTATGAACCACTCGTATAGGGAGGATTTAGTCATGAGCCCTGCATTTTCCAAGTTATCGGAGTTGAATAAAAAAATCATCCTTGAAAAGATGCTAGGACCAAGCCCTATAGAGACTTTAAGTACTGGTGGTGATGTTGCTTCTAAAGGAGTTGTTCCAGAGGTGGTGAGTATGGAAACTTCGGCTCCTATTCCTATAGGGCCAAGGTATCTTAGGACAAAGCCTACCCATACTAGAAAAATGTAGAAAGAAAAGAAGGATAAATAGAAGAAGCCAGTGCCAATACGTAAGAAAACACTCTGCAGCTCAAAAATAAAAGACAAGCAACCTAAGAAGGCCATTGATTTGGAGGCGAGGAAGGATAGGGCAAGGAGGACATAAATGATGAGGGAATGGACCCCATTACAGGTTTTCTTGACTATATCCCTCCGTGCAAGGGGAAGGCGAAGGTCACCAAGGACCGAGATTCAGACAAATTCTCTATCTCTATGGCCCTGCTACATGAGAAGGTTCCCTTCGAAGGTCCACGGCTTGAACGAATCGCCCTGTTGAAGATGGAGGATTGGGACCTTGTAGATCATGATTGGTTCCATAAATTAGTGATAGCTAACTATAAGAAGCACATCTACTACGTGGACTTAGATCTCACTACGCTAGAGACGATGGAATGGATCCGTGGTGTGGAGAATTCACGATTGTTGATCTTGTTGTGGGTGTCCCATTATCACCGCAACCCTATCAACACTGTCTATGTGGCCAACTACTCACTCTAGTGCATGATGGGTGCTTATGGATAGGAGGGCCTATACCCATCACTAACATGCTCATCCATAAGACCACACAACTGCCATACGAGGGATTGAATCAGGCTAAGGAGTTTAGTGGAAAGATAGGAGAAAAGAATTTGGCAGAAAGGATGAAGAGGGAATTTTCCATCATGAAAAAGGCACAAGATTACTCAATCACCTCCATAAATGATCCCGTAGTGAAAATTCCCACAGAAATCTTAGCAGGAAAGGTAATGACGAAGTTTCATGCGAAATAAGTTCTGACGCCCGTTGTCTCCCTAGCTGCACAATGTGTGAAGGGTGTGCATTTCAACTGGTCCATGTACTTGAGCTAGCAATTCCTCGCAAATTTCCGCGAGGTCTAAGATGAGACCAAACCATTCCATTATGCTTGGTTGCTACTCTCCATTGTGTTGGTTGCATGGGAATTGTCGGAGGACAACCAGTTTAATCTATTGGAAGAATAATTGTTGGAGGCCACGCAATTTGCCTCCCTCTGGGCTATAAAGGACCTCATGCGGGTCACCGAAACAAAAATATTCTATGTTCTAATGGAATCAAGCCTCCGCATGGCCATCAACTAGCGCCCAAGGTTGTCCCTAACCTTGTACACGCAGTTGTCAGCTTATTCTGTGTTCAAGGCTGACTTCCACCGAGTTTACCTTTAGGCACGGTGGGATCGCAGTAGAAATGGCATGACTTGCCATATTTGGTCACAGATATAGACATACTAGAGGTAATCAAGCGATGGCTAGCAGAGTGGCACACCCCCTTAGACTTGGATGCTGGAACCACTAATGGCATGGGAAGCTTGAAAACACAGAAAAGAAAGCATGCATCCAAGCAGGTTGCACAAACCTTGGTTGTGCAAAGGAAGAAGGAATATGTAGAGAAGGGTTATAAGGAGAAAGAAAGCGGTGCTAAGGAGCAGGTTGAGCAAGACCAGTGTGAGTCCGAGAGAAGTGGAAAATAACCTTTGCCCGAGACCGAGGATGAAGAACAATCCGAACAAGGTGGCAGATGAGAGGAGGGGCAAAGCACCCTATTTTAGCTAAAGGCGCATGGACAGGAGCAACAGGAAGATTCCCGGAAAAATAAAAAATCATACAAGTCGCAGGGTGATCCCATGGTATTGATAAAGGGCGATCTCGATGAGATCAGCAATAAAATACAAGACACTACAACTGAAGTGTTGCATCAATTTGAGCAGCAGTATATGCAGATGCTAGGGAGCATCCAAAAGGATCTGCATAAGCTATACATCTAGGCTAATGGGATATAGGTGGGCACAAGTCAAGCGAGCAGAGAACAAGTGAGACTAGCACTGGGGACAAGTCAGGCTGTGGAATTGGTAAGGACCCTAGGTCTTCGCACTATTACATTACTCGAAGGGTCACTACACGCAGAATTGGTCAATGACTACATCATCTTAATCACCCTTAAGAACATCAGGCTAAACATCGCAGCGCTCCCCAATGAACTTATTCATGCACTGCAAGCACAGGTGATGGATGAATTGAGAGCTCAGGAGCAGTGCACTCTCAATCTGATTAGTGAATACAGGGTGAACAATGAATAGATGTTTGTCGAGAAAATCTAGGCCTTGAAGCAAAAGGAAATGCTACATGCACAGAGTTCCCAGCTAGAGTCCGCAGTTGCAGGTGCATGCAGAACAATGCCTGAGCTTCACATTCCAGAGGGCGCATAGCAGGAACCTAAGATCAGGAAGTTAGCATTGTAGTGCACAAGGAAAAGGCAGAGGTTGGAAGAGTTCAATTCGAACTCAACATGAAAATCACTGAGCTGCAACTAAACTTGCAGCCTACAACTCCACCCAAGGTTAGGGAGAAGCGTAGAGATGCCATAAAATAAGGGATGACCAATTTGGATGCCGCAGTCGCTAACTGCTCAGCCTTATTTGAGCATGAAATGGAGTTGGTGACGACTTTGTAGGAATACACAAACCTGCAGATACTAAATATAGAGGTTTGAGAGTTGCAGAAAAAGTATGATGAACTCTGGGCAATGGTGCGCTCCATTGCCCCAACACAGTGCCTCGCTAAGTTGCAGGAAGGGAAGTAGCTCCTCGCACAGGTCGAAGTAGCACAAAATAAGGAGGCCTTGCTTAAGACCAAGTTGGGGCCCTGGTTATACGAAGCTTACCAATTCATGAACACCATTTAGGAAAAACTCACAGGCTCGTAGTAGGTGCAACAGATGATGAAGTTGGCTACAGAAGGACTAGCTACAGAGCATCTAGTGGAAGAAGTCAAGCAGGAAGCTACTTAGAGTTTTGGTGATGTGGCCGTAGTGCAGGTGGAGCTGGGGGATCTTCGCACCAAGATCGCAGCACCAGCCGAGTGATTTGAGGGTGAGTCACGAACTTTGTGTTGGGGGGCCATTCAGATGGGGTCCCCTTGTTATTGAGAAATCTAGTGTCTATGCAGAGCTGCTAGTCCCACTAAGGCTGGTAGCTACCTTAGAAACAAACAAACTAAAACCACTTTCATTTTCCTTTATGAGAAATAGATAAGAGGGGAATAAAGGAGACCAACCTCTGTCTTGCGCTTGGTTCCTTGCTTGATTCCTCTCCCTTCTGATAGATCTTTGCCACTCGCTTCCTCATCTACCCAGCTTCAAAGAGCACCTGTAGAATCAAAGAAGCATAACACTATCCAAGAACATAGATCTATTATCATAAACAATATAGGACCAGATATATATTGACCACACAAATGCATATATCATCAATCATACAAGAATGTGGAGGAAAACTTGAATAGCTTTATTAATAATCAAGAATAGCAAAGAGGATTACAACCAATTGTTCTGACCCAGCATCATCCTCTCAGCAAGAAAGCCCTTCTTCACCTCATGAAAAGCTTAGATCACCCAACACTATGATGTTGCACCAAGAAACCAGCAACACTTCCTTACAAGATACAAAACTCCATCCTCTGGATCTTTGGGATGAGGGATCCATATATAGATGTTTGCAAGGGGGTGAGTTAGCTCTTGAGATTTGATTAGTGTCCTCTCCCTGATAGTTCTTGATTGCACTTGGAGATTGATGATCTCTTACTCATCCCTAGGCGAATGCAGAGAGGCAAGTGTCACAGGAGAAGTTTCTGGAAGATTCCATGATCCTCCACCTTGCAGATTGACCCTGCCATTTGTCCACTCTTGCCCATCACACCCCATAGAAGGGATTTTCAGTATGCGTCGCACCTCCCATGTGTATTTAGGTGGGGTGCAGTGCACTTTGACCATGGATCAGGTGAGATGGTCCAGTTTTGACCAGTTCTGAGTAGTTTTTCATGGAGAACTTCTGGGAGAAGATGTAATCGGTTGACCTTGTTCTTTTAGAGGTTGGAACAACACTTTTAGGGACTTAAGATCCCTTGGTTTATGGACATTTATGATTGGGGTTGCAGTGCCCAAAAATGTCTATAATAGTTGCCCCCTAAAGCATGAGGTCGTTAATCTATTGATGTCAGGTGAAATGCTTTATCATGATGATCTGAAGTTTTTCAAGCTGGAAGGCAACCTGTAATAAGATACAATACAATACATTATCTTCATAATATTTTCATGATCTAGCTGAGGTGGGAATTCCCATGCTCAACTTTATAAATTCATTTTCATGTACATAAGACAGACAATCGTCTGAGTGTAGACTGATGATCCTAGTAGAGCCATCATCCCTTGGATTGGATGATTATCTGTGCAGTAATGATGTACATTTGATGTCTTTATTTTCCTGAATATATATTGTAACCTGCATGGATGAAACTAGATCCGAGGTCTTCAATCTCGTTCGATATTCACTCAAAGTACAAGTCGATCCATGTGAGAGATGTTCTGGAGTCGAACATTGAAAGACATCACCTAATTACCAGCCGATGATGTAAGTTGTTAACAGGCGCGAGAGGAATCACCGATAATGATGATGACCCTCAAGGTACTACAGTACAATTCACGTGGTGTGAATAAGGGACTTGGTGTCGAACACCATGCAAAGTCTTTCGGTCGAAGGCCATTGATGTAAACCTGTCGTCGGAAGTGAGAAACTTGCCATTGAGGCATGCAAGTTTCAAAGTACTGAAAGGGTTGTTCCTAGATCGACTTCTTGGATAATGAACTGATGTCGAAAAGAAGCGATCCATCATAGGAGGGCCTTAGTGAATCCCACATCAATGACACAGAACGGAGCAAATGATTTTAATGGAGGTGAAAACGATCTGGTGATATAAGGCTCAAGGTGGCGGTCATGAAAGAATGGAGCGTAAATGTATTGCAGTGGATGAGACACAGGTGAATTATCTGAGTGACTTCTCTTGAACATATTGGCGACACTGACATGATGGATTGGTAGCGTTAACCCCAAATATGGATGGTGTGATGGACCCATGGTGATATGACCAGTGAACGGAACAACCCAACCCGACTCAAATGCAGAGTGAAAGTGTCATGTTCAAGAGTGACTTGCTACCAATAAAGTTTCTTCAAGTTTTCTTCCCAACTTTTCCACAGTCATTGCTGACCAGTACCTCTTTATTTTTTTCAAGCTTGAGGGGGATAACACATGCTTGTTCTATAATTTTCCCTTCGGGCAAACCCATCGCTATGTTTTAACGAGCCTAGCGATAGTGAAACTCGTTCTTGTCTGTATGGACAAGTTTGTCGCTATTCGGTTTTAATTAGTTTAACGACAAGGATAACTCGGTCCTTTTCAATTTTAGAGAGTCTGAAAAAGGGACATAAAGAAAACTCCAATAATCCTTTTTCGTCATATAATCCCTTGAGTCCGAAAAAGTATAAAACAATACAAAAGGGATGAATTTTCGGTACTTTTAATGAGCCGAACAAAACAAGCGCTCGATATTTTTGTGTAATGATCCCTCAAGTCCAAAAAGATTAAAATCTAAAGGAGGGATAGCACTTCCGGCCCCTTTAACGAGCTGGAGAGGCCAATTTCTCGACAATCTTTTCATATTTTACGAGTCAGTTTAAAAGAGCTTAAAGGAGACTCATTTTTCGAGGAACGAGTGATAAATTCGGGTAGCAGCTGATTCCAGGTAAGGTTTGGAATTTTCCAATCACGGAAGTGTCACAAGGATGGCTAATAGGATCACTCTTCGCAGTTGTTCCTCAAAAAGGGTAAACAATAAAATGGAGGTGAATGATCAGCCAATACAAAGTGGAGCTGATGATGAGAACATAAACAAGGCTTCAAAGGCTGATGATAATACATTCACGAAGGTTATTTACTGGAAAATGGTTCATTTTTTTAATGAGCTTAAACTCTGGGGGAACATTTGCTCATTGCTTATGTTTATTTTTTAACGAGCTTGAATTCCACTTTAAAACTACTCAATATAATGGTCATTAATTATCTTGATTTTACCATTGACAACTTTGTTCTTTCAAAGGTTGTACTGCCTGCTCAATTGCTTCATCAAACTAGTTAGAAACGAACAATATATGTTTGAAAAATGAGTTAAAACACTAATATTTTACTTGAATTACGTGAAAATTAATTTAAAAGTGCTTTTTACCTCTCATTTTACCATTTCATTTGAACTTTGGTTTGTTGGAGCTTTGGAGGTGCTTTCCCCCTTGATTTTCACTAGCTGATTCCGAGAGATTCTGTGGACAATTCTCAGCGCCGTCTGGACCAAGTAGGAGCTAAACCTGAGCTCTTTAGTTTCATCCTTTCCTTTTTTAATTATGAGCATGTTTTGTAGTTTTTCTGAGCCCCTGGGGTTTTAAAAACTCACCCTGGCTCCATCGCACCTCTTCTACATCGAAAGGTGTGATGCATGCTGGCTTGGCCATTGGCCAGTCAGCATGCATCCCACCTAGAACACTGTTGGGGGTGCGATGGGCGCAAAGAGGGCAATTTATGCACAGTTTTTCATGGAAATTTTTTCCTGTTTTTCACCAAATTAGGATCTTGACTCTTCTCTTGTTTGTTTCAGAGATTCATTGGAGCAAAATTCCTATTACATGGTGAGAACGTGAGCATGAAGAAGAGGACATGCTTGCTTTACATGATCCGGTTACGGTAAATACACTGTGGAACTGTGGCCTGTTCAAGTTTTTCTGCATCTCTTGCATGAGGCAACAAATCAACCTGTTGAAATATGTTCTCGATGCATGGGATCCTACCACCCAGTTGTTCCAGATTAGGGGCAATTCCATCCCCTTGACTGTCGTGTACATCTATTTTTTGACCGGCTTATCGAGGCGGGGTACCCCTATCTCATTATCAGGTTCGGCCCGTGGGGGTGAATCTGTGAGAGATTACATTCGCAGGTATTGTAGAGAGGGATCTCAGCTGAGTAAGGATGGCAAGATCAATATCCGAGATGTCACTGACAGGTCCCTGAGGACCATTCTGTTCACTTTTGCTAGACTGGCTGGTAGTGCGGCACTTCACGTGGCCAACAGGTTTTATATGCAGTACACCTTGGAATGCCTTGAACCAAAGGTGTTCAACTGGTGTGATGCATTACTCTCTGTGATGAAAGAACAACTGACCAAGGTGAAAAATGGAAGATTGAAGAACTTTGGATATGGTTCTATCTTGACAGCTTTTGCCTTGAAAAGATCCCGCTGATGTAGCCGCAGTATGTTTCACTTGGTTTACCTCCACCGACTGAGCCGCGGATGCAGAGATGGGTCGACCTTATGGCCAGACATGCTAGTTAGTCCCAGGTTTCCTTTTCTGATACCTTTTTCGAGTGGTTCAACCATCAGGAGATGGTTTTTTCCGAGTATCCATATGCTGGTATGGATTTTTGGGGTGATCCAGACTTGGTACTGCCAGCTGGCGAGCAGTGGGGTGTCATCAGTAAATTCCCTGACCATATCTCTGTTTATCGTTTTCTTTATAATGTTATTGTGCTTTATTCTATCAGGACTAATCAAAACTCATGTGCTGATGCAGATGTTGGACCAGTTCGGCCAGTAGTACGCCTGAGAGTGCCAACTGCCGCTCCAGCAGGAGAGGGTGTGGGAAGGGCTATCCTTCGCGACCTTGATGTGGTCGAGACTCTTTCAGCATTGTAGGATTAGGTCGAAGGCCTCACTCTTGGTATTCCAGACGTGAGGACTGACGAGCTGCCTTTGAGGTTGTAGCGACATACTACCGGCGTGCCGAGTCGGTGGACAAGGCTTTTACACATGATTGCACAGGCGATGACTTGTATCACCAACATCATTAGACTAGGGTGCCCCCTAGCATTTTGAGTTTTGGGTCATTTGACCAACTTTGTCTTGGTTACAGAACATTATGTGTATCCATAAACAGTTATATATATATTTTTTATTTTCAGAGTTTTATTTTGGTTAAGTTACATGATCCTGATGCAAATACTGATGAAATGCTTCTTTTATAAATGTTGCAAATGTCTATCTAACACATAATTTTCCAGTGAGTCTGTTAATGTGTTTAAGTTTCTGGAAATATGTTGATATTGAATAAAATAAAATTGCCTTTCCAAAATCTTGACCCTTAGGAACATATGATAGATAGCTGGATTTCGGACGGAGTAGATACCAGTGAGTTGTAGTATGATGAGCTGTAAGTCTAGCCTGACGACAAGTCGGCTTATGCTATGTGTGATGGCATCAGAGAGGATTTCTATCAACGCGCTATATTCAGCGATGTTATTTGTTGACCGACCAATACATACCCCTCTGAAACTTACTAACTCGCCGCTTGGATCGAAAATGGCCCAGGCCGTGGAAGATAGGTTCCACGAACTAAGACTCGCTCCGTCGGCATATCCAACAAAAGATTCCAATAGGTTCGACATCTGCGACAAATGTAAAATGTGGATTACTTGACCAAAACAATTACTCTTAGCGAAAACAAAAATGTAACAAAAGCATATGGGTTACCACACTTAATCATGCGTATTAATGCTTAAGGTACAACCCGTTACGGCGTTGCGCCAATGGAATCTCGTTGTAATACATTAACTCGTAGGCTCCTTTTCCTAATACACGGTTAACAATATAGGGGCCCATCCACAAACACTTGAACTTACCTACTCCGAATTTATCGAATTCCTGATCGTAAAGTAAGACCAAGTCACCTTCTGAGAAGACACGGGGTTTGACATTTTTGTCGAACTGCACCTTGAATCGTTTCTTATGGGCTTTGTTAGCCAAAGCGGCATCACGACGGGTTTCATCCAATTGGATTAGTTCCAAGAAACGAGCCTCCTCTTCTGAAGTTCCGGGGAGAAGGTCGACTGCGAGTTTGAGAGACGAGATTTCACACTGAACTGGTAAGATTGCTTCTAGGCCATACACCAGTTGAAAGGGTGTAAACCCAGTTGCATTCCTTACCGATGTTCGGTATGCCCACAAGGCTGAGTACAGGATCAGGTGCCAACTCCTTTTGTGGACTCCAATCATCCTTTGCAGCATCCGCTTCAGGACTTTGTTGATTGCTTCAACTTGTCCATTGGCCTACAGGTAATACGGAGTAGAGCTGTCGTGAGACAACCCTAATTTGGCAGCCAATTCAATCATCATGTGATTGCAAAAATGTGATCCATGATCTATGACTATAGCCTGTGGAACGCCGAATCTGGCGACTACATGATTGAAAAAGAAAAGGGCAGTTGTTTCACCAGTGTTATCTAATGTAGGCATCGCCTCGGCCCATTTGGTAAAATAGTCTACTGCGACTATGATATACCCATGCCCCCCGGTCGAGGTGGGGTTACATGTCATGAAATCAATGCCCCATTTGGCGAATGGCCCAACAGCAACTATCGGTTGCAGGGGTGCGGGTGGTTTTCTGGTTTTGCTATCGAAAATTTGACATGCATGGCAACTTCTGACTGCGGTTATGCAATCTTTGAACATTGTTGGCCAGAAGTATCCTGCTCGTAAAAATTTTTGCACCGTAGCGTAACCAGATTGATGCCCTCCACACACGCCTAAATGGCAATCATTCAGGACTTTTTCGGCCTCCTCATGGGTGAGGCACCTCCTCAGAACTGTATCGACACCACGACGGTAAAGTGTATCACCGACGATCATGTAGTCTTTTGATTGGTATCGAATATGTTTTTGTTCCGAGCGGGAGGTATTAGACCTATATTTTTGGGTTTGGAGATAGATGATTATATCTCCATACCACGGATTGCTTGAAGATATCAAAAACAAAGATTCATCCACGATGGTTTCTTCGGATGTTTCATCATTGGACGACGATGGGAGATCGCATAGTAATTCCGCGAAAACCAGGGATTTCTTTGATTTGGATTTTACGAATTCCAGATCAAACTCTTGAAGAATTTCTATCCATTTTGAATATTTTCCCCCCAGCAACTGTCGCGACAATATATAAGTCATGGGGTTGCAATCTGACAAAATGGTAGTTTTTCGAAAGAGGACATAGTGTCGAAATCTCTGTATTGCTTGAACAGCTGCGAGAGCCAGCTTTTCAACATAGGAATACTTGATTTCTGTATCATTTAAGTTCCTACTCAAATAATATATAGGATGTTCAATTCCGTTGTCTTCTTGAACTAAAACCATTGCGATGGTTGTATCCACTACAACTAGATACAAGTTAAACTATTTTTGATAATCAGGAGCGTACATTAATGATGCTTTCATTAGGGATTCTTTTAAAGCATCAAAGGAAGCTTACGCGACCTGATTCCAGACGAAGGGTACTTCTTTTTTCAATAGACGTGTATAACCTTTAGCAATTTCAGCGTAATTTGGAATGAACCTCCTTAGAAAGTTTGCTTTCCCTTGAAGTTTCTGAATCTGAAGCAAATTTGAAGGTGGAGGAAAATTTATGATTGCCTGAACCTTACATGGGTCGAGACGAATCCTGTCCTTTGAGACTACAAAGCCAAGCAAATGACCAGAACTGACACAGAACACACATTTGTGTGGATTGAGTCGTATCTTGTAGTGTTGTCAACGTAGAAATATCGCTCTCAAATGCTGTGGATGATCGGTCTGCTTTTGTGAATGAGCCGGAAGGTCATCGAGATATGGTTGAATGATGTTTTTGATGTCATGGAAGGCATAATTCATTGCCCTCTGAAATGTTTCCCCTATGATCTTTAAACCAAATTGTAATTTGCGATATGAAAATGTGCCCCGCGGACAAATAAATGCAGTCTTTGACTGGTCCTATGGGCGGATATTTATTTGATTATACCCGGAGAATCCATCCATAAATGAAAAGATTTCACATCCGAAGCATTCATCAATTATCTGGTCAATAAAGGGTGTAGGGTAGTTGTCTTTTGGACAAGCTTGATTTACATCCCTATAATTGACGCACACTCTAATCGTTCCTTGCTTTTTCATCACAGGAAAAATGTTTGATACCCAATCGGTTAGAGGAACCAGGTAAATAAAACCAGCATGGAGAAGTTTTTCAACTTTTACCTTGATGGCAGCGGCTTTCTTAGGGTGCACCTGCCATAGTCGTTGTCGTACTAGTTTGACATCTGGATACATCTTTATTTCGTGTTCAACTATACTCGAGTCAATGCCTGACATTTCATCATATGACCAAGCAAAGACATATCTGAATTCGCGAAAAAGAGCATTATATATTTCCAGTTCTGAAGGAGAACAACATTTGCCAACATAAATATTCTCTACAACATCCGTTTTGGTCGAGATATTTATGGCGATAGTCTCTTCAATATTGGACAAGTTTCGCTCGGAATCCACCGTGTTTACAGTATTTGATAGGAAATCAAAAACTGAAGGATGATGAAGGTCATTAGGAGTATCTTCTTAACAATCTGAAAGATGGGAACGATGGTGGTAATCTTCCCATGGCGCCCCTTCAATTATCATTGACTGAACAATTCCTTCGTCAAGTGTAATGCACTTGCAACCAAGGATCTGAAGGGGTGCCATATTCCTTAGACCTATCTATACAAACGCTTGATGAGCGTTGATTCGGATCTGCCTCCCATGCCGAAAACATTGATTGCTACAATATTTCTATTGGGCTTGGAGGCAATACTTGCAGATGATCCATGTTAATATCATTTTCTGAGATCTTTTGAATCAAAGATATCATATTGCAGGTTCCTACCATCGCCACTTCCGCCAGATTGATTGGAGGCGGGAGGGAAAAAGTCCCCATTAATATAGGGTGTTTTAGTAGGCCTACTCTGATATTTTGAAGTGGATGGGGGCTTCCATGGATCATCGAATGCTTCCCGTAACTTGGGAACTATTGGGGAGAAATGTTTGTTGGTCGACGATTGTAATTCCTCCTTGGAAAGGAAATGCAATCTTCCTAAAGTATGTCGACATGACCGCAGCCATAGCATATATCTAGGGCCTTCCCAGTAGGATGTTGTAATCGAGGTTTCCGTCGATTACTTCAACATCTATTTCTACTGTTTTTCCCCCCAGTTCAACTTGCAAGTTACTTAGAATCCCATATGGGGTATATGTTCATCCATCAAATGCTTTTAATGTCGTCGAAGATCGCGACAAGGTTGGAGATCCTAAAGTTTTCCAGCAACTCATCGACATAATACATGTAGATGCCCCCTCATCAATAATTGTTCTATGAACAGTTTTGTTGAGGACTTTCACTTGAATGAGGAAATCTAGTTGAGCTGGTAACTAAGGATCATATCCTTTGTGATTAAAGGACACAACATTAGAATCCTTTGGGTCAATCCCACCTATTGCTGATAATAAATCTTGCTTTTGGGAGGGGCAACTTTGCAGTACTTCAAGTTTCGACATAGCAGATGGCGATTAGGCCAGATCTTCCACTATATTATAATGTTGTGCTGCTCTGGCATGAGGATTAAATGTCAACTTGTGTACTACTCCCTTTGGCGGTTTTATTGTTAGCTCTGGAATGATGGGCGGCGCAACTTCTGTCGAAGTTGTTGTCAAACTACTAGGTTGACCTTTATCCTTGTTGTTCGACAGTTGTGGCTTCCCGTAATCTTTATTCCTTGTTGATATCAAAGCATCATTTTGTTGTTTCAAAACTGACAACATCAGCACTTGGGATGGGGAAGCATTTTCACTAGCAACCAGATTTGTTCCTAGATTTGGAAACAGATCAGTCAATACCGCCGAGGTTTTTGAATTCTTGAAGAATTTTCTAAGCTCAACTTTATATGTAAAATCTCTTGTCCAATGATCCTCATCACACATAAGACATGGACGAATTGGTTTCTTATCTCCAGAAGGGTTTGTAGAAGATTTTTCAGGTGATGATTCCTCCTGTTTCTTCTTCTTCCCTTTGTTTTTCTTCTTGCCTCCTCGTTGCTTAGTTTATTTGCCTTTATCAGTCGAGACGGCATTTACTTCCAAGGTGAGAAGTTCTTCTTTTGCATTTTGACTAGAAATCTTACGGGCCTTTTAGATGTAGCCTTTGTCGATTTCGTGTCTGTCATACCAATCACACCATCGCCAGCATGAGAGTCATTGTTCGATTTAGGAGGAGGAGGGACGGAAAATTCCGGTCTGGGAGCGTCAGGGATTTTATCGTAGAGCGTGCCAGACTGAGTATAAATCAAGTCTAAATATTGCACACGAGCAATAACTTACTCTTCAGTAACAACTCCTCCTTTTGCCACATCTTCTGTAATGGAAGGTAAAAATGACTTAATAAACCATTCAGCTAAAAGCTGATCAGGAACATACATTTTTACCATTCTACGACGACATCGCCACTCATGAATATGATCGGATATGTGAGTGGTCGTTGTTTGCTTGAAATTGGTAAGAAGTTCTGTTCTTGTTTCGTACCTTATCAGTAACTGAAAATGGGTTAAAAAGGTTGTGGCTAGGGCACTGAAGTTGTCAAACGAAGCTCTGGGTAACTCGATATACCATTTTGCTGCCAGACCAGTTAAAGTCCTCTGAAAAAGGCGAAGCCTAATCGAATCATCGTTTAGGGTGTTTGATGAACACCATAGATGAAATGTCATCACATGATTCGACAAGTATTCACCCAGATTTCCATTAAATTTAGGAATATCTGATGGAAGTTTATGCGGAATCGCTGGCCACCAAGGGGCGTAAGCAATTGGATCGTTCGTTAGCCGATTTAGATCTGGTAACTCTAAAGTTGCCATGAAGGGTAGCTGTTGATTCGGGTTTGGCAAAGCATACCTAGGATAGGATGGAATGGCCTGAGCAGTTGGTCTTTGCATACCAGCATAATGCATTTGATGCTGGTAACTTTGGTAAGGTTGATGGGCATAACCATTGTAGAATGGTTGATTTTGACCGTTTTGAATATACGGTTGCCCATTATTTGCAAAGATTTGTTGCTCAGATCCTTGGTATACTTGTTGGAATTGCGGTTATTGGTATTGCACCAGCCATGGTTGTGAAGCCATGTGTTGTTGTCCAATACTGGCCATTTGACCAAGATGAGGGGTAATTGTACCCATTTGGGCCTGTGTCATTCCACTAGTTGGCGATTGTGGTTGAGTAGCAGGGACAAGAGGCTGTTGCATTACAACCCGAGAAACCTGAGGTTGGCATACAACAGGGAACGCTTGTACTTGCGACACCATCATAATAGCCAGCGTAGTTGGTATATTTGACATAGGTAAACATTGTTGCATCGAACATACAACTCTTGGTTGTTGAGGCAGTATTGGCACCCAACTGCTAGATGTAATTCTAGTGTAACATGAATTTTGTTGTGAACTCTCATATGGTTGTCCTCCCAGAGGAGACAATGAAAGAGTATATTGCCCCCCATACGACGGTAATCCGGTACTCAAAGGAATTGTTTGTCCTTGAGGACCGGACTGCCCAAATTGACACCTTGAAGGATCAATTTGCTGAGACTCAACATAAGAGTTCCCGGATACTATTCCGGATGAACAAACAGGAATGGACCATACTGTCGAAATAGCCCTTGAGTGGGCCCCTTCTAGCGATTGAGAGCTAGTTGGGACAGATGGTATGCCGACGAACATTGTTGGAGTGACAGCAGGAAGTTCTGCCATTGCTGTGTCGGATGACACAGTCCTAGATGTTGACGGTTGTTCATACATTTCTAGTCTATCCAAAAGATTGCCTAGCAATGCTACGGGAGCTTCTGATGATGGTAGACTAATTTCTGATGAAGAAGGATATAGAGTGATCCCGACTCCAAATCGCGATGGAGTACTAGATGGAGGATCCTCCACAATCTCTTCTATGGCAATCAGACCAGGTGGAAGATGTAGACCCTTAGGTCCATAAAATATTTCTGGTGCCGAAGAAGGTATAGAATCTGCAGCGACAAATGTTTGGGGAATAACACGTTCCGAATCAACTGTAGATGGAGCTGGTTCAGTAATACAAGTGTTTACCTTCACACTAGGATCATTTCTACTGTCCTTTGGTGGATGCTGAACTTCTTCTGTAAAGGCAGGGATACCAGAAATGTTTGGAGTAACTGGAGTCTCCGATGGTGTTGGAACACTTGTTCTAACTTTACCAGGGGATTTGGAACCAGTTAAACGAGTTCACTTTGTCTGTAATAGTTTCGATTCTGGAGACAAAGACGGTTGACTCGTAAGCCTCCGCGAACGGCGGGGTTTCAATTGAATTTCTTCCACGATTGCGGATTACGCGATCAACTAAAAATCAAGGGGAAATATGTTTCCGTATTAAATGAATTTTAGACGCTTTGACACAACTTCTTTTTTCAATTTTTAAGAGTCAAGAAAAAACAAAAGATGACTTTAGTCACCTTCGATTTTTAATGAGCTTGAAGTGACAAGTGCTCAGATGGACCTTTTCCTTTAAGGAGTCTGAAAAGGAATGAAAGAGACTACTCTGGAAATTTAGACAGAGGGATTACCGAACCAATTGCAAAACTGCAGAATACTTTTTACGGTACGGTAGTCAATCTTCCCGAATGTTGTGTTCAGTGCATTGCGATCGATAGGGCGGCAAACACGGCTTCCTATGGATAAAGGATAAAGACTATTGTGGTCTCCCAATATATACTCGACAGTACGTGGGAGCACAAGTCCGTACTGGCACTTATCATCTCAAAGTGGAGGAATCACCCAACCATCAATGTAAACAACAGTTACCAGGCTTTACGACGTCGGAATACGTCTCTAGCCTAGACTTCTAAATGTTGTGCGTTAGGTTCCAAAGCATTTTTAGATTCATTAAATTTATTTTATAGTTGATCTTGCTTAAGAAATTTTCCTTTTAGGTTCACCGCATGATGTAGGTGTACAATTCCTAAAATGCAATCTAAGATGATAAACAATCATTTAATATTATTTTTGCAATGAAAATCCTAGCTACTAAGGAAAGAGAGATGATATTCTTTCAACATAGAGCAGAGAGCACACACTATATGCACCGTCCTAAATCAAACCAACAAACAGTCTAAATGCAAATGCACATGCATGTATTTGTTTTCAGCCTTCTTAATGTGTGAATGATAAAAAGAAAGATAAGCGCAAATTTGAATTATTTTTCAAAGCGACATTACTAACAAGTTTCTTTTCAAGACAAAATGAAGACAATGACAACACTTTGCGATTTGGAATTGAAAACTTGCTTTCGTCACTTGAAAAACTACTAATTCAAATCAAATACAAGAGTAGCAGTGTAATTGACTATCAAGAACAATCGGATTCTTTTCTATGACTGAAAATGACACTTGCGACACTTTCAAATCAAGAAACGACAGTTCAATTACGCTACTTCTTTGTAAAGAGAACTGAAAATGGATCACAATACATAAAAACATTTACAGTTCATTGCACAATGGAGGCGGAATAATGGCAAGGAAGGGGGTTTCAACAGAGGTATACTGACTACAGATAGCAAAACTCCTGAATAGAGCTGAAAAGAGTGAACACAAAAACCAAAATCTAAGAGCAGAAGAGGCCTTGTCTGATCAGTGCACCTGTAACACAGGGAAAGTGAGATGCAGCGCACCTACTACACTCGGGAAGTGCGATGCATCCAGAATCCAAAGAAGAGATAGTGCGATGGTCCAGGGACGAGACTTCAATTGGGTTCTGGGTCACAGTTTGCAGCTCAGTTCAGGGATTTAGGCCGAGCAAGTGGTAATCAGTAAATAAATCACAGGGGTAGATCTAAGGAGGTTACTAGAGCCACCACAAGGGCAATTAGAGAGCTTGTAAATCGATTGTTCAGTTCATAAACAAAACCCAGAGATAGACTGAAGCAGCATTGATCTACTTTGCACTTGCATAGCAAATGCAGTTTGAAGGCTAGCTATCTTGAATTTAGGCTCCGTCTGTAAGTTTATAAAGTAAACAAATATAGACAAACAATCTATTCGCTCCCCAGCGGAGTCGCCATTTTGTTATCGGGAAATCTAGTGTCTATGCAGAGCTGCTAGTCCCACTAAGGCTAGTAGCTACCTTAGAAACAAACAAACTAAAACTACTTTTGTTTTCCTTTATGAGAAATAGATAAGAGGGGAATAAAGGAGACCAACCTCTCTCTTGCGCTTGGTTCCTTGCTTGATTCCTCTCCCTTCTGATAGATCTTTGCCACTCGCTTCCTCGTCTACCCAGCTTCAAATAGCACCTGTAGAATCAAAGTAGCATAACACTATCCAAGAACATAGATCTATTATCATAAAAAATATAGGACCAGATATATATTGACCACACAAATGCATATATCATCAATCATACAAGAATGTGGAGGAAAACTTGAATAGATTTATTAATAATAAAGAATAGCAAAGAGGATTACAACCAATTGTTCTAACCCAGCATCATCCTCTCAGCAAGAAAGCCCTTTTTCACCTCATGAAAAGCTTAGATCACCCAACACTATGATGTTGCACCAAGAAACCAGCAGCACTTCCTTACAAGATACAAAATTCCAGCCTCTGGATCTCTGGGATGAGGGATCCATATATAGATGTTTGCAAGGGGGGTGAGTCATATTTTGAGATTTGATTAGTTTCCTCTCTCTGATAGTTCTTGATTCCACTTGGAGATTGATGATCTCGTACTCATCCCTAGGCGAATGCAGAGAGGCAAGTGTCACAGGAGAAGTTTGTGGAAGATTTCATGATCCTCCACCTTGCAGATTGACCCTGCCATTTGTCCACTCTCACCCATCGCACCCCATAGAAGGGCTTTTCAATATGCATCGCACCTCCCATGTGTATTTAGGTGGGATGTAGCGCACTTTGACCATGGAGCAGGTGAGATGGTCCAAGTTTGACCAGTTCTGAGTAGTTTTTCATGGAGAACTTCTGGGAGAAGATGTAATTAGTTGACCTTGTTCTTTTAGAGGTTGGAACAACACTTTTAGGGACTTAAGAGCCCTTGGTTTATGGACATTTATGATTGGGGTTGCAGTGCCCAAAAATGACTATAACACCCCTAGGTCAGTTTTGGGGTTAAAACCCCAAATTTTGATGTAAATTTTGTAAAAGATAAAAAGTCTCCATGATTTGTGGATGTGGAGCACGTAGATGATTAGGAGTAAAAGGGGTTTTAGCCCATTGTTTATGTAAAGTTGAGTTAGTTTTTTAGATCCACCCATGGTCTGCAAACCATGGGATTGTATAGATAGGTGTTTCTTAGAGAGTCTAAATCATGTTGATGAGAACATGATAGTAATGGGTCAATAGAAGATAGAACAGAGAAGTGGTCAGACAAGAGAGAAAAGATCTACAGGTGCGTGTGCAGAGGCCTCGATAAAGTCCGTAGTTGAGTGCGTGGACCCCCGTAGCTGAGTGCGCAGGATAGTTTTGAGTCTGTATTACCATATTGAAGATCAATAAAGAAGATTGTTGAATAATTCATGTGTTTATATGTTCACTTTTGTTGATTTATGATTGCGATATATGTTGTGGATGAATAATGTATTTATGAAATATTGATCTAATGATGTGTAATTTCATGGAATAAATCTTAATAATTGTATGCACTACGTGTTAAGTACTTTCACGAAGATTGTGATACTTTCTGTTATGTTTGATAAAATACTTAAGTAGATCTGCGTGAGCTCATATCTAGGGTTACTTTCTGATGCACGTAAGTAGATGATACAAGTGTTAAGGGTCTAGCGTGTTAAGTACTTTCACGAAGATTATGATACTTTCTGTTATGTTTGATAAAATACTTAAGTAGATCCGCGTGAGCTCATATCTAGCGTTACTTTCTTATGCATGTAAGTAGATGATACGACTGTTAAGGGTCTGGAAAGACCAAACATAGACCTTTTCGAAGGTCTAGAAGACTGTTTAGATAGAGTTGTGGTACCGAGACCTAGGGGCTTGTAGATCTACGTGAAGGAAAATCTAGGGCAATAAAAGAAATCACACTGATCTTTGGATGCAGAAACTTGGTTCCAGCATCCCCCCATACTACTTTGGGTGAGACTGCAGCCTGCGCTACGCAAATTATTGCCGAAAGGGCCATTAGTTTATGGTTTTGTTGGTTGGAGAAACTAGCTATGAACCTGGGTCAAGACCCCCTAAGCCAACAAAGATGCATCTTCATGGACTCTAGAAGCAACGAAGGCCTTTGAACATCTTAAAGAGGCAATGTGCCAAGCACCGATCTTAGCTACACTAGACTTCACAAAAACATTTATTGTGGAATGTGATTCCTCGAGAAATGGAATTGGTGCTATTTTAATGCAAGAAGAAATACCCATTGCTTTTGAAAGTCATTCAATCAAAGGAAAGTATTTACACAAAGTTATTTATGAGAAGGAAATGTTGGCAATAGCACATGCACTTAAGAAATGGTGACCCTACGTAATGGGAAGACACTTCAAGGTAAAAATAGATTATGATAGTCTTAAATACTTTTTAGAACAAATATTATCTTCATAAAAGCAGCAAAAATGGGTCATAAATATGTTGGGTTATGACTTTGAAATCATCTACAAAAAAGGGAAGCAAAATGTTGTGACTGATGCACTCTCAAGAAAGGATGAGGATGTGGAAGAATTTCTTTGCACCATTTCTATTATCCAACCAGATTGGATAAATGAAGCAAAGGATGAATGGAAGAACAATGAAGAAGTATGGCCACTCATTCAAAAGTTACAACAAGATCCTAGTACATCTGATACATTTAGCTAGAAATATGATTTGTTGTGATACAAAGATCGGTTATACCTATCTAAGAATTCCCAACTCAAACAAAATATTATTAGGGAATTGCACACCTCTCCCTTAGGAGGGTACTTATGGTTTCTAGAAACTTACCACATGGTTAAGAAGGAATGTTTTTGGGGTGTTCTTAAATCATATATTCAAAAGTTTGTGGTGGAATGTTTGTTTTGCCAACAAAATAAAGTTGGACAATTAAGACCCCAGGTTTATTTCAACCTTTATCCATTCCAAGCCAACGTTAGGAGGAGGTTTCAACGGATTTTATCACAGGTGTACCCAAGTCTGAAGGAAAGAGTGTTATCATGGTGGTAGTTGACAGACTTACCAAGTATGCCCACTTTTGTGCATTATCTCATCCATTTAAAGTGAGTAAAATTTCTACTGCATTTATGGAAATAATTCAAAATCTTCATGGAAACCCAAAGATTATTGTAAGTGATATAGATCCCATTTTCACTGGCAATTTTTGGAGAAAATTATTTTCTTGTCATGGTACTCAATTAGCTCATAGCTCATTTTATCATCCTCAATCTGATGGGAAAACTGAGATAGTAAACAAATGTTTGGAAGGATATCATTGTTGCTCTGTATTTGTTAAACAGACACAATGGGTCAAATGGTTTCCATTGGATGAATGATGGTATAACACTTCCTTCCATAGTGCAACAAAAATGACCCCATTTATGGCACTTCATGGATTTCATCCACAATCCCTCACATCATATTTAAGACAAAATTCTAAGGTTCAAGTAGTGGAAGATCACATTGAGCATCAAGAACAAGTTCTCCAACTCTTAAAGGATAACCTCACTTTGGCGCAGAATAGAATGAAACAACAGGAAGATCAACATCGCAACGAAAGAAGTTTTGATGTAGGTTATTAGGTATTCCTATGGCTAGAACCATATAAACAAATGCCCCTCAAGCAAGCTAAGAAGGATAATAAATTATCACCAAAGTATTGTGGTCCATACAAGGTGTTGCAAAAGAAAGGTACTATGGCATACAAATTAGAGCTTCCTGCAACTTCCTGAGTGCAACTAGTTTTCCATGTTTCATGCTTAAAGAAGGTTATAGGTGACAAGCTCCCAGTTCAAACAATATTTCCATAACTTTATGAGGAATGAAAAATCATATTGTAATCTAAAGCAGTCACAAAAATAAGAACTCGACAACTACGAAATTGATCAATTTCAAAGTATCTCATCAAGTGGAAGAACTTACCTGTAGAAGATTCCACATGGGAGGATGAGAATTTTTTACAGAAGCATCAAGAACTACTCAAGCGTTGTGGACAACACTTTTTTAAGGAGAGGGGAATGTTAGGTCCCCATAATACTAGTGATTCCCCCATTACAATTGTCATTGTAGCCCTTGTTGTTATTGTTGTGCCCCTTATTGTCACCATATTGTTATTATTGTGCCCCATAGAAGCCCACTATTGTTATTTTTGTGCATTTATATTATTATTGTTAGGTTGGCTTTGGTTATATTGTGACCCCTTAGAATCCTATATATAGAAAGGAGGTTTTTTCATTTGTATCATCCAAGAATTGTTCATTTGTGTAATGTAAAGGAGGTTGCCACCTCGAAGAGGTTGATTTCTAAGTCGTTGATCTATCCTTTCTATCTTTTTGTGAGCTAGTTTCATAACAAATTCATTTCATTTCCAATGATTCATTTGGTTTAAATCCATATATTCTATGTTCTATTTTATTTAGTTATATTTGGTTTGTCTTTTACTTACTTGTTTCTATCATCGTTCTACAGGTCAAGTGCTTGAGTAAAATTAAAAAAACATAAAAACAATTGTTTTGTTTTCAAATTTGCATTCACTCTTCATAAGAATATATGTTAAGTTTTCATATCAATGAACTCTAATTGACGTACACACATGGGATTTACAAAGTTTATATGATCTCAAAAGAATATGAAACCTTGGAAGAATGTGTTGAAATATTTCAATATAATTTTCAAAGATCACCATATAATCATCAACCCAAGGATGTGTTAAAAACTACGTTGATTAGAGGAATGAAAGATGAATGATAGAAATGCTAAATTTAATAGGGTAGGGTGATATTTCTAAAGAAGAATATGATGACATTGTGAAACTGTGTATGAGGGTTTCCCGAGGGAGTACAATAACCAAGCCTAGAACTCGCAATCCTCTTAGTAGATCCAACAGAATTATAGGAGGAGGAGTTAGATGAGGAGAGATCGATAATCTTTTAGAATAATTTAAAACTGATAGTTTAAGTACCCTGACAAAATAGTTGGATGTTTTATAGGTAAAACAAAAATAGGATGAAGGAGAACATGCATTGGCTATTTTTTGTCTTCATTGTCAAAAGAAGCATAGTTGCAAGGAATGTTTGTTGGATACAATTGAGACATGTGGCATTTCCACCAAAAATCATTTGACTGATCATTTCCCTTCACTTCATGGGTTCAAGGTTGTATTTAAGGAATTCGAAGAAGAGATAGAACCAATGTATTTTGTGCCACGACGATGAGAATGGAATAATCTCCCATCAGGTTTGTTGTAGGACCCTTCTATCTTTTTTTTTTGACAATTTTCTCAATAGTAATTTCCTGGATCAAATTGGCAAGGCCAACAACATTCTCATAATACATGGAAGCCATAACTATAAATCTTACCACCGTGGACAAATTAGTTATTCCCTAGTCCCTCTTGTCAGAATCAACAATATTCCACAACTTCATGGAAAATTACATCAAATAATTAGTATCCTCCACAATGGAGAAACCAACCAACTCAAGGGTCAATGTCGTCCTAGAATTGGGAACACCCCACTGGACTAATTAATCAGTTAGTGGGAGCGAAGCCTCAGCCAAAAAATCAACCACTAGCACAACATCCACTTCAATTACCTCCAAACACTCCACCTCCACTTCAACCTCAGTTACCTGCACAACCAAATTTGAATCCAAATAATAGACCTGTGCAATTTTTCGAAATTCTGGAAACTTATGATTCCCCTTCTTCTTTGGAATGATGAACTCCTTCTGAAATTCGGAAGAACCATCTTTCCAGAAGATCACTAAAAAAATCAAGATCAATCAGAAATCACTAAGAAGCGGTCTTTGATATAACATTCTCATCCTACCGTAATCATTATTGAAGTAGAGCCATCTAGCAAACCAACTAAAAAATAGAAACCTATTGAGATTATAGGCATTGCTCTGCCATTCCTTGAGAGATTGTTCATACTAAAATCACCTGCACATCCTAATTTTGACCTCTTATGGGAATTACATAATTTATATATCAAAATTCCTCTCCTACAAGATATTGGAGAAATATTTATTTATAATAAAACCATTAAAGACTTATGTGTTAAGAAGCTTGGTAGGAAATCAAAAGACCCTCCTACAGTCCATGTTTTAGGGAAACTCTCTTATCTCATATTCGGGAAATAAATACCAATTAAATATGATGACTCTGGAAACCTTGTAGTTATTGTCAAGATTCAGGGATATAATTTCCCGAATACCTTGGTGGACTTGGGGATGGCCATAAATATTAAAACACTCGAAACTTATAGACTCCTTGGAATAACCAAATTTAAACCGACTCCAACTATGTTGGAGTTAGCTCACAAATGAGTAGTAAAACTAGAGGGGACTTTAGATGACATGATTGTTTCCACAGATTCGTGGGAATACCTAGTAGATTTTCTAGTCCTCAATCCTAGAAACAAAATAGAGGGACACCCTTTGATATTAGGAATACCATGTCTTGCCACTTCATATGCATACATAGGGTGTCAAACTGGAAGTATGATTATTGTGAAAGGATCAACCATCAAGTATCTCATTTTATACCCTCCTGCTAAACCTAGCCTATCGACTGATGATTTTAGATGTTCCTCACCCAAATATCAGGAAGGTAATTTACACTCTCCTCTCACTATTGGAAAAGCTCTTATCTTTAAAAATAGACCGAGGATGATGTAATTAATTGATTCATTAATCAACCTTCCATTATTGGGAACTGAACTTATCAAATGCTAAAAGCTGCACTTGACAATGAATCCCAAGGAGATCCATTAGACGACTTGAATGTTGAACACATACACATGATTGCAGTTCACAAGAGTATTCCCATTGAAATTGAGCTTGGAAAGACCTTGAATATTAATGCCAACCTTAATGACCTCTAGTTTGAAAGGTCATCCAAATTCTTCAAAAATATAAACAAGCTTTTTCTTGAGAATATTAAGATATGAAGGGCATCAATCGCCAACTTTGTACACATCATATTTAGATTGAGAAATATGGCTGAGCCATTCATCAACCACAAAGAAGACTAAATCCACACCTTAGCAATATAGTAAAACAATAACTTCAAAAACTTATTGATATTAATTTTATATATCCTATTTATGATCGTCAATAGTTTCACCACTGGTGGTAGTCCCCAAAAATAATGGAAAATGGAGGATTTGTGTCAAATATAGAGAATTAAATAAAGCCACCCAGAAGGATAATTTCCCCCTTCTATTTGTGGATCAGGTCCTCGAAACTCTTGCTAGAAAGAAATATTTATCTTTCCTATATGAGTTCAGTGGATATAATCAAATACAAATTGCCACTAAGGACAAGATAAAACTACGTTTACCTATCCATGGGGAAAATTTGCATATAGATTCTTACCATTCGGGTTGTGTAATGCACCAACCACTTTTGAAAAGGGAAATTCTCAGTATTTTTTCTGACTTGATTAGTGAGGGGCTTGAACTATATATGGATGATTTTACCCCCTATGGTAATGAATTTGACCAAGCCTTGCATAATCTTGAGAAAATTATTGCACGATGTATAGCTACCAGGTTGTGCCTCAGCCACAAAAAATGTCATATGATGATGACAAAGGGCATATTCTAGGGACATTTTATTTCTACTATAGGAATTTAAGTAGACCTAGCTAAGATCAAGGTAATTCTTAAACTTCCTACTCCTCAAACACAGATAGAGGTACATAGTTTCCTTGGTTATGCTGGTTATTATCGCCCTTTTATAACAATTTAAAAAAAAAAATTGCAGCACCTCTATATGTATTGATTGGACATGAGTAATTTGAATGGACTGATAAATGTGATACTGCTTTTACAGATTTTAAGAGGATGGTCTCAATAACTCCTATGTTGCGAGGACCAAACTGGAATTTACCATTTCATATATCCTTATATGCATCAAATACGATGATAGGAGCAATCCTTAGACAAGAAGAGGATACAAAGACTTATGCCATTTATTACATTAGGAAGAACCTTACGCTGGCTGAATTGAATTATATTGTGATTGAAAAAGAAATTTTAGCTATTATTTATGCAATAAATAAAATTTTCCATTACATAACAGGATATCCAATTTTTCTGTACACTAATCATTCTGCCATTCGTTGTTTAGCTAACAAACCTGTTACCAATGGTAGAATAACTCACTGGTTATTTTTGTTGCAGGAGTTTGACATTACCATAAAATATTGGCTAGGAAAAGAAAACCTTATTGTAGACATTTTGTCAAGAGCTATAGTTGTAGTCGATTATTCCCCAGTTGAAGACCAACTCCTAGATGAAAACTTGTTTTTTGTAACTGTCAAAACACCCTTGCATGCTGATGTAGAAAATTATTTGGAAGACAAAAAATTACCATCACATTTTTCATCTCGGTAAAAGACACTTATTACCTGGCATAGTGCACACTTTTTGTGGATGGACGATTACCTTTTTCATATAGGGGCTGATATTCAAATTCAAAGATGTATCAAAGAACATGAGATTTATGATATCCTTAGGGTCTGTCATGATTAGCCATGTGGAGGTCACTCTGTTAATCAGATAATTGGACACAAGGTATTACAAATGGGCTCTTTTTTGCCCACAATATTTAAATATGCAAAGAAATATGTCCAGAGTTGCGATACCTTTCAAAGGATTGATCATCCCATTCATTCTAACGAAATGCCCCTCCAACCGCAAATTATATTGGAACCATTCAAAAATGGGAAATGGACTTTGTAGGCCCCTTTAATCCACCTTCAAATTAGAAATAATACATTATAGTATGTACAGATTATGTAACCAAATGGGTGGAAGCAGTAGCACTCCCAAGGGCCACAGAAGAAGTAGTCATCAATTCTTTTTTCAAACTATTTGTTTGATATGGGCTACCTTGGGAGCTTGTAATAGATGGCGGATCACAGTTCATTGCTCATAAAATTTCATCCATGCTACAATATTACCATGTTAAAAATAGAGTCACTTCTCCTTACCATCTCCAAGAGAATGGGTAGGTAGAAAGCACTAATAAAGTCTTAGGAGGGAATTTTAACTAAAACACTTTTGATAAATTGTCGAGATTAAGCTGCGAAGCTTCCAGAAGCCTTATTGGCCTATCAAACAACCTGCGGCAATACCATAGGCTATTCACCTTATCAGCTTGTTTTTGGTAAGGAACCCACTTTTCTAATTTAATTCGAAGTTAAGCCTCTCAAAACTACCAAGGAAGTCATATTGGACCTCACAGAAGCACAAACATAACGCTTACAACAACTCAATGAACTAGATGAAATGCATCTTCTTACTTTACAACGTAGTGCCATAATTCAGCAATAGAGGGCTAAATGACATGATAAGTTGATTAAAAATGAAAATTTTCATAAAGGAGTCTAGGCATTGTTATATGACTCAAGATTCCAGGATTTTCCAAGTAAAATTCAAATGAAGTGGATTTTCCCTTACGAAATTACTGAAGTTAATGACAATGGGACAATATGGCTTACTAAAATTGACAATGTTGGCATTTTCATTCCTTTCCAATAGGCAGCAGCTCCATCTGTACCATCGACCACTTACGAGAGATTCTTTTCTTCATGAAATTAACAATGATGTCAATTTGCAGGTTATCGCTGACCAGGGCAATTTCTCCACAACCACAACCAAGTAAATAATGTACATAATGTAAATAATTCTCTTTTGTTACTTTATATATATATATATATATAGATATATATATATATATATATATATATATATATATAGATATATATATATATATATATATATATAGATATATATATATATATATATATATATATATATATATAAGTAATCACTAAAATTTTTATCACAGTTGTTGTTTCCTCGGTCACAACCATTTTTTCCTTCATTATGATGTTGTTTCTTTTTTCACAGTGGTGTTCCCTTTAAATACATTTGCTATTTTTAAACATGCGATTATAATTTCCTAGCTTAATTATGTCTTTATTTCTTTAGGGAAAGGAACATTTTCTTATATTTCTCCTCTTATGATGGTGGAAATCCAATTTTTTTTATGGTTGTCATTAGAGAATCTTTTACGAGAAATCATTATCAAAATTTTGAAATTTCCATGATTTTTAATCTTTTTTAGAGTCATAGAAATTTTATAAAAATTCTCATACTACATTCCTTTCATCATCACTTACGGAATATCTTTTAATTTCAATTCTCCAACGATAAACGACCATAACTTTTTTAGGACAAAATTAGCAAGCTAGAAAAGTAATTACTATAATACTTCTTACACCATCTCTAACTCTTAAGGAGTTGACATGCCACCTTGTTTACTAAGTAATCTATTAAGATTAATAAAAATTACAATTTAAAAGAGGATAGGAGGTCTGATCACAAGTCGACCTACCATGACCATAAGATCTAGTGGAGTGACATTACCATTTCTGGTTACCAAGCCAGGGTAATGGCCTTTGGCCTTTAAGTCGATCATGAGCCTGCGAGTTCACCTCATTAGCTCTGGTGAATGGCATCGTTTTTTACTGGTTACCATACCAGAACAAAGTCCTTCTATAAATACTTGAAAATTATATATATATAACAACAAAATTTGCAAATTTCTTTAGTAAATGAGACACTAGCATCTCAAGGGGTTAAAAAGAAAACCCTTCCAAGGCTATGGATGCCTGCTAGCAGTAGAGGACATGCCTGAGGTATTGAAGTAAAACTAAAAATTACAATATATCTTGGTTGTTTTGTTCCTTCAAAATTAAAACAAGAACAATCGTTACAGGTAGCGACTACTCCTTTTGGTACATTATATGATAGCATATTCATCCATTGTTTATCAGTGAGATCCTTCCAATCTCTTGGCATTAAAACCTATTCCAACTTCTGTATTTTGATTCCATTAGGGAAATATAGTATAGTTGTAATTTATTGTTGGAAATAATAGTGAGAGGGGAGGGTGAATCAGTATTATCAAATCAATATAACCTTTTCACTTCATACTCAGATTCATATACGCTACTTCAGTTAAGGGAACCTGCATGTATACGCAACAGTGTTTAATGCAACTAGCATATATCCAGCAAACTTATGATTCAGTTAGTTTATCTTTAATGAGTGCATCAAAACATTGTTAACCATATAAACAGTAAACATGTGCAGTAAAATAGAACAAATCATCACACATAAGAAGCACACATGAACACCATGATATAAGGTGGAAACCCAATGTGGGTGAAAACCACCTGCAAAAGGCTACAACCTTCTCTCATTCTCCAGCTACTACTGGGAGGGAGCTACAACCCCCTAGCTCTTGTACTAGCCAATATGTTTACTAGTATGTAGGCGCTGGCCTACAGAAGGCTACAACCTTCTCTTTTCTTCCATAGACCACATTCCATAAATTTTCAGACTGGATCCATCAATACAAAATAATCACCACTACAATATAACCATCAACTCTGAGTCACCCAACAATTGAATCACTGAAACCCTGTCATAGTCACCAGAACACATAGTAGAGCCCAGAACTCTGCAACAACCACCAGAACCAATAGCAACTTCAAATATCAAATCTCATAATGTATACGGTATCTGGTTGTGTCGAACCTGCATGTATATGCCCTTTCACGAAAGGGAACCTATGTACAGATCTGAAAATAATTACTTATACCTTCACTGCAATTTTCAACTTTAGATATACCCAAAACATAATATATAAAGAATAAGACATGCGTCAGTATTCAAATCTGAACTATTCACGATCTTACCATATAATGATAATGCATTTTAGTCTTCATGATCCCGATCCATCAACCTTCATCAGATATTCATCAAGAAAAGCATCACAAACCCATAACCAGCATGTTAGATCTCATACTTCATCATATATTCATTACATTACTTGCACACTTGCACCTTGGCCTAATGATCTTCTTCTCCTTTTATAGTCTTAGGCCTTACTCAATACGATGGTCCAAAACCACTTAGAATCAATACCTTGGACCAAATACCTGGGGTCAACACTTCGGACAAGATACCTTGGACCAATACCATGGGTCAAAATACCAAGAACCAAATACCACGGACCAAAACCAAGCTTTCCAACATGTACGTGCTTTTCTTTTCGTGGAAGTGCATGTATACAAATACGCGCTTTTTGGTCTGTGAACCAGCGTGTATACGTGGCTTAATCAAGGGGAACCTGCATATACCTCTTTTTCCTTCATTCTTTGAGCTTGAACTATGATCTATCATTTCAGTGAGTTGCCATCAAGGACAACACCTATATCATACCTATATCATAATGCCAACAATTTCCCCCTTTGGACTTGATGGCAACAACCACACCAAGTCACTCTCCCCCTTTGACATCAAGGGCAAAGGGAGGACCAAGGTATTCTCTCCCTTTGATATACATTTTGTTGTCCATACTCCCCCTGAGTACATGTTGGGTTCTCTAATCTAGCTCCCCCTTTGTACATGCCAAGATGTACCAATCCATCCATGCTCCCCCTGAGCACATGCAGAGTCTGCAAAAATAAATTTGAAAAGAAAACATGACTCTACAACTCAACTAAGTGAGTATGACCTTATTATCACCAATGACTCATACATACATCAATCTCCCAACCAAGTGGGGATACACCATTTTGACTCATCCACCCAACCAAGTGGGGATATACCAAATGTTTATACATGACTGAAATAGAAATTATTACATCAACCTTCCCATGCAAAGTGAGGATACAAGTTAGGTATTTTCATGACCTTTACATCAAATGATATACATAATAATGACCAACAACCTAAACAAGACCATGATAGTCATCAGCAACTATCATATGATCTGCACCATAAGCATCTCTCATCAATATCAACAACCTATAACCTACAATATCATTCTCTTGACGAACCAACAGTAAGCAACAAGATGTATCATTTAGCCACTTAATCATCATCACCAAAGACTTCTAACCATAATGCCAACAATGCATTATTCGAAGCATATGCTCCCCCTGAACCTGTGCCAATCAACACATACCATGACCGAACTATATCAGACTTCTACTACTTTTTCTTCAGAACACCATATACGCGACTATGCAGCCTCCAACTCGCATATATACGTGACTTCTCTTTATAATATCTACGTATGCAAAATGGAATACTGAAGTTTTTCTCCTTTAGCTTCCTCTAGGTCTGTTATGTCTGCTAACTGAGTTATTATACATTCTTCTGACAATAATTTTGTGTTCTTCAATACTTGGGATTGAGATGATTTATGCTCCTTTTGCTTTGGTGTCTGAATTTTTCTCCTGCATTCCTTTACTTTATGTCCAAGCTTGTTACATGCATAACATCTTACATGTTTCATATACCTTTTATTACAATCAATAGCTTTGTGAACAAACATATTGCAAGCAAAACAATATCCCCTAAAGTACCTGGAACATGATGATCTTTTTTGAACCATTCTACTTCTGCATCTGGCTGCAACATGTCCAATATTGTGACATTCATAACGTTCAACATTATTCATCGGAGGAAATAACCATCTATCACTTCCATTGTTAGGAGCAAAAGATTTTCTTTGAAGAATTTCTTTCCTTGGTTGTTGATGGGGTTGAGCTCTTATCTCCTTGTTGAGCATTTCTAATTTTACATTAGAGTTTCTTGCCTCACCTTGTGAGCTAGATTCACTTTTAAAAGATTCATAAAAACCAAGACCAGTTTTGATAGCAAGCAATCTTTAACTATTAAGAATATCATCCAAAATCTTAGTGCTATCTTGAAATCGTAACAGTTTATCCTTTTCTTTTAATTTTCATTTCAAGATATTTACCTCAACCTGGTGTTGTTTTACCTTTTCCAGATATTGTTTCCTTATGTTTTCTTTAGTTTTTCTTCCTTTTTCCACTTGTTGCCTTAATTCGAGCACTTCATGTTCTTGTTCTTCAAGAGCTTCTTCATTCTGCTTCTTTGTTTCTTCAGGATCTTCTTTTAGAGAGAGGATCTTAGATTCAAGTCTCTGAATTGTTATGCTTTGATCTTTTACTACATCCTGCAGCTGCTCCCTTACTCTGGTTACTATCTCCAGCTCATCTTTTAATCTTGTAACTTCTTCTGTTTCTACATCCTTATTTTCATATTCCATGAGAAGTTTAATTTCTTGATTATTTTCATCACTATTGGACAAGCCATCACTATCATCATGAGTATAGTAAATCTGATTACCTTCTTCGGATTTATTTCCTTTGTTATGAGGGCATCTAGCAGCGTAATGACCAACTCTTCCACAAGAAAAACATTTGAAAGGTAGCTTACCTTTGAACCTTCCAGAACCCTATGGAAGCCTCCTCACAAAATTTACCTCATATTCGTCTTCTAAAACGTATCCTGATTCATTGAGTTTTTCTTTTCCCTTTTTGGATGCTTTAAATGTGGCTTCTCTCATGTCTGATGGTCCTCCTTGTCTCATCTCAAAAGCCGTTAGGATTCCATGAAGTTGTGTCATAGTGATATTCTACAAATCCTCTTTTTCTTCTATGGTAGACACTTTGGGTTCAAATTTATTAGATAAGGATCTCAAAACTTTCTCAACTAAGACTTCTTCCTTAATTTCTTCACCCATATTCTTCATACAATTGACAACCTCATCCATACGCAGGAAGTAACTAGCTATGCTTTCATTACTACGCATCTTAAGAGTTTCATACTGAATTCTGAGAGTTTGAAGCTTAGCACATTTTACCTGAGAGTCTCCTTTGTAGCTCAGAATGATTTTGTCCCATATTTCCTTGGATGTTTTGAGCTGCATGATCTTGACAAACTCTGATTGTGACAAACTTCCCAATAAAACATTAACAGCTTTGGCATTGGTTTCATATTGCTTTCTACCTGCCGTATCTATAGGAAATGTTGATGGAAATGTATATCCTTCTTCCACAATCTCCCAAACATCTGTTCCTTTAGATTGAATATATGTTGTGGTTCTTATCTTCCAGTAAGAAAATTGCTCCCCTCAAAAATTGGCGGTCTAATGGATCCATCTCTTTCCTGATTACCCATGATGATGGATCTTCCTTCAAGTGATCAAGCTTCTTCTGAAGGACCTGCTCTGATTCCAATTGTGTTTAATGCAACTTGCATATATCCAGCAAACTTATGATTTAGTTAGTTGATATTTAATGACTGCATTAGAACATTGTTAACCATATAAAAAGTAAAATTGTGCAGTAAAATAGAACAGATCATCACACATAAGAAGCACACATGAACACCATGATATAAGTTGGAAACCCAATGTGGGTGAAAACCACCTGCTGTAATTGTCTCTATCTTCTTTTAATAAGAAACTTCTTTTTACAATTTTGTACTGGCACAGAATCATACCAGTACGCAGGCACCCACCTGCAGAAGGCTACAACCTTCTCTCATTCTCCAACTACTACTGGAATGGAGCTACAATCTCTTAGCTCTTGTACTAGCCAATATGTTTACTAGTACGTAGGCACTGGCCTATAGAAGGCTACAACCTTCTCTTTTCTTCCACCGACCACATTTCATAAATTTTCAGACTGGATCCATCAATACAAAATAATCACCACTGCAATACAACCATCAACTCCAAGTGACCCAACAACTGAATCACTGAAACCCTGTCACATTCACCAGAACACAGAGTAGAGCCCAGAACTCTACAACAACCACTAGAACCAATAGCAACTTCAAATATCAAATCTCATAACGTATACGCTACTTGGCTGTGTTGAATCTACGTGTATATGCCCTTTCACCAAAGGGAACCCGCGTACAGATCTGAAAATAATGACTTATACCTTCACTGCGATTTTCAACTTCAGATATACCCAGAACATAAGATATAAAGAATAAGACATGCGTCAGTATTCAGATCTGAACTATTCACAATCATACCATATAATGATAATGCATTTTAGTCTTCATGATCCTATTCCATCAACCTTCATCAACTGCATAGCTACTTCCTTGGTTCAGATCAAGCAAAGTGTCACAAACCCATAACTATTATGCTAGATCTCATACTTCATCAGATATTCATTACATTACTTGCACACTTGCACCTTGGCCTAATGATCTTCTTCCCCTTTTATAGTCTTACGACTTACTCAATACCATGGTCCAAAACCACTTAAAATCAATACCTTGGACCAAATACCTGGGGTCAACACTTTGGACAAGATACCTTTGACCAATACCATTGGTCAAAATACCAAGGACCAAATACCATAGACCAAAACCAAGCTTTCCAACATGTATGTGCTTTTCTTTGTGTGGAAGTGCGTGTATACGCATATGCACCTTTTGGTCTACGAACCAGCGTATATATGTGGCTTAATCAAGGGGAACCTACATATACCTCTTTTTCCTTCATTCTGTGAGCCTGAACTGTGATCTGTCATTTGAGTGGGTTGCCATCAAGGACAACACCTGTATCATACCTATATCATAATGCCAACATTTATTTTGGAGCTATTGAAAACACTACTTTGGATCTTGTAGTGGATATAATGGTTCTTCTTTCAAAAACGTGGTGTGGGGCTACCCAAGTTATGATCTCTAGAAATTCATCAACTTGGGGTACACCTTCCTTCACTAGATTTCTTCTGAACAAGTTGTCCAAGTCCAAGATTTCTTGTACATTTGAATATACCTAGTGAATGCTACTGTACATCTCTAGAGTGCTCAAGGTTTGAGGTGTCTAAGGTTTTCCATCATATTCTTTGAAAGGGTGCAATTAACCTTGGACATGTGTATGAATTCTTTAGTACTGAGCCAAAGTTATTAAATTGTTTGGTGCACATGATAGTGCAGGTCAAATGATGAAGTAGATTGTTGTCAGTTTTAGAAAACATGCACCCAATGGAAGGTTATAATGATTTTTGTTTTGAACGGGTCACCCTATTTTCTCATAGTTAGGGCTATAACTTATGATTGTATGTCATGGCCTGAGTATAAATTCCTCCATGAGGCTGTCCAAGAGGTGGATGTGCTATGTTTTTGGTGGATGAAATCATGCACTAGAGAGCTCCATGAATTAGTATACGCTCCATGAACTAGGTTGAACTTTATGAGCTTTTACTTATGAAAATTATGATAAAAGTGCCCTCTATGGGTTTTAAAATGTCAGTTGGATGAATATTTTTCCTATGAAGGAAGCTCATCCATGATGAGGATTTATCTCCTTTAGGATTGCGTATTTGGATCAGAGGTTAGTGAGTGTGTGAAGAGGTCAATTCACACAAGTGGCTGCACTGGACCCCAATCAAAATTGCACAAAGAAATAGGAGGCTTCGAGGGCAGACCAAAGGTTGGATAGAGGTCTTTGACTGTTTATGAGCAGCAGAGGTATTTTAGGTTTTAACCCCATACAAAAATTACTTGCATACGAATTCTAAAACACAAAAAAATAAACAATGCGAGAGCATAACACATAAAACACATATACACAGAGATTTTCCCTTGGATCCCAAAACCAGGACTACCCGCTTGATTTTTCATTATGTTACTTTCAATATTATAATAAATATTTATACATGCCGAAGCATCTAATACCATGGACAGAAAAACCATCGCGTCCAATACCATGGACCGAAAACCATCGTGTCCAAAAAAACATGTGCGAAAATCATGCACAAAACCATAGGTGGGTCTGCCCAACCTAACATAGGGTACAAAACCAAAAAAATTTGGGGCACTACCCCGGACCCCATAGAGTGGGGTTACAGGTGCCCTTCAAACCCCCTATTAACTACGTGGAAAGAATATAACACAAACCAACATTCTCTCACTTGTTGTTTTCTTTGCACAGGAGGCCACAAGAGAGCTTAGTCATTTTCCTAGCCCTGAAATGCCCATTGTCTCTCTACACCAAGAGAACTTCTCAGAGCTCACAAATTTTGTCAATGCATCTGTAGTATTCTTCAAAGTGTCCACCTTTACCAGCAACACCTTTTTGTCTTCTATCATATCCCTCACAAAGTGATACTGAACATCAATGTGCTTTGTCTTTGAATGATATGCAGGGTTCTTTGCCAAGAAAATTGCACTTTGGCTATCACAGTCTATCCTTATAGCTTCCTATACTAACCCCATACTTGAACACAATATTTGCAACCAAACTACTTCCTTGACTACATGAGTGGCTGCCATCTATTATGCCTTTGTAGTTGATAGTGCCACTACAGAATGTTTCTTACTCATCCAACTGACTGCACCTCCAAATAGGTTAAATAAATACCCACTTTTAGATCTTCTCTGATCCAGATCTCCAGCCTCGTCTGCATCAACAAAGCCATGAATATCCAACACTCTGTCCAATCCTGGTCTTCCTTGGTAGCACAAACCATAATCACTAGTGCCACACAAATACCTGAAAACCCGCTTCATTGTTGTCCAGTGATCCTTCCCTGGTTTTGACATAAACCTGCTCAATACTCCCACTGCATGTGCAATGTCTAGTTTAGTACAGACCATTGCATACATCAGGCTACCAACTGCACTTGCATATGGAACACGGGACATGTCCTCTTCCTCTTCTTGTGCCTTGGGACACTGTTCAATAGATAACCTCACATCTACAGGAATAGGAACCTTCACCGGTTTACTATCCTGCATATTAAACCTCTGCAATATTGTCTCGACATACTTCCTCTGGTTTAACCAGAGCTTCCTCTTTGCCTGATTTCTTTTAATTTCCATTCCCAAAATATAGTTTGTAGCACCAATATCTTTCATGTCACATTTGGAGGACAATTGGGTCTTCAAATCCTGGATAATTTCTTTGTCATTTCCAACCAGCAACATATCATCCACATACAAGACCAAATAAATAACACGGTCACCAATTAATTTAAAATACACTTAGTGATCTGCTTTGCTTCTGGTGAAGCCAAGTCCCCGTATAAATGTATCAAATTTCTGATACCAGATCCTTGGTGACTGTTTTAACCCATACAAAGACTTCTTTAACTTGCATACTAGTTCTTTCTTACCCTTCACTGCAAAGCCTTCAGGTTGCTTCATGTAGATTTCCTCTTCCAGATCCCCATGAAGAAATGTTGTCTTCAAATCCATCTATTCTAACTCAAAATCAAAATTAGTAGCAACAAATAAAAGTAATATAATAGAAGTTACCTTGGCAACAGGAGAAAAAATATCACCAAAATCAATTCCCAACACCTGGGAATAACCTTTTGCTACCAACCAAGCTTTGTATTTCTCCACTTTTCCTCTTGCATTTGTCTTCTTTTTGAACACCCATTTGCTGCCAATGGGTTTCCTTCCATCTGGAAACTCCACTAGATCCCAAGGCTCATTTTTGTGCAAAGATGCCATTTCATCAACCATGGCCTCTTTCCGGATTTTTCCATCCTCTGAATCCACTGCTTCCTTCACAGTTCTGGGATCATCATCAGTAACAGACAAAGAAAAATTTGAATAGAAAGCAGATGGACTATACCTTTCTGGTTGCCTTCTTTCTCGAACTGATCTTCTCACAGCGGGAGTTTGTGGCTCTTCATCTTCTGATTCCTTCGCTGTTGTAGAGTCTGATTCTTCCTCCTTTAACTCAAACTCTATCTTCTCAGGTTCCTTTGGTTGGACTTCATGTTTAATAACATCTTTCACCTCTCTAAACATGACATCTCGGCTGTACACAACCTTCCTTGTTATTGGGTTCTAAAGCTTATAACCCTTTAAACCATCCTTATACCCAATAAAGATGCACTTTTCAGATTTACTATCCAACTTCGTTCATTTCTCCTTTGGAACATGTACATATGCATCACATCATATACCCTCAGATGTGAAAGAGAGGGTTTATTACCAGTCCATACCTCTTGAGGAGTCTTATCCTCCAACGTTGATGAAGGTGACCTATTAACTAGGTAACATGCAATATCCACCGCCTCTGCCCAGAATTCCTGTCCTAACCTGGCACCACTGAGCATGCTTCTTGCCCTTTCCATCAATGTATTATTCATTCTTTTTGCAACTCCATTTTTCTGAGGTGTATATGGAGTAGTCTTTTGCCGTGCTATACCACACTTCTTACAGAATTCTTCAAATTCCTTGTTGCAAAACTCTCCACCATTATCTGTCCTCAGCACCTTTATCTTCTTCTCTGTTTGGTTTTCCACCAGAGCCTTAAATTCTTTAAACTTGTTAAAGACTTCAGATTTCTTTTTAAGGAAATATATCAATGTATTCCTTGAGAAGTCATCTATAAATGATACATAGTACATAGACTTACCCAGTGATGGAACCTTCACAAGTCTAAAAACATCATTGTGCACAAGCTCTAATATATGTTTCGCCCTCTTACTACCAGAGGGGAAACTCACCCGATTCTGCTTCCCATATACACAATTTTCACACAAATCAAAATCCAGAGATCTATTACTCATACCTTCTACCATACCTTTACCATGAAGTATTTGAAGGCCCTTCTCTCAAATATGTCCAAGCCTTTGATGCCACAGCAAGGTCTTCTCTCTAGAGACCACTAGATTTTCTGCTCCACTTTCAGGAACCACAGAACTATTGCACCCATCAATAACAGTGCTACCTTGCAGCTTGTACAAAGTTCTAATCCGAACTCCCTGCATCAATACCAGTGCTCCCCGAACCATTTTGCAGGTATCCTTCTTGAACACTGTTTTTACACCTGCATCATCCAGGTTGCTTACAGAAATCAGATTTCTGGCTAATGTAGGAATATGTAGAACACCTGGAAGCGTTCTAACCCTTCCACCTTGCAACTTCAACTTTACTTTTCTGTGACCAATGATTCTAGCCTTCCTATCATCCCCCAGGAAGACATCACCACCATCATATTTCTCATACTCGCAAAACCACTCTCTATGGGGAGTGAAGTGAAAGGATGCACTTGAGTCAATCAACCATGCCTCATATTTACATGTGTACTTAAAGAATCCAAGTACACATCCCCACCTTCATCTGAGGTAGTTTTCTCCTCTGGAGAAGGAGCATCATCAGATCCCTTTCCTTTATCAAGATATTTAGATTTACAGTCCCTTTTGAAGTGCCCTTCCTTTCCGAATTTCCAGCACACCACCTTTACAGGTTTTCTTGGAGATTTAGATCTCCCTCTAGATTTAGATCTCCCACTCGATGACTTATTTTTGTTTTTGTTCTACGACCATCCTCATATAGACAAGGCATCACCATTCTCACTCTCCATATTTTTCCGTCTCATCTCCTCCGTCAGCAAGGATGAGACTATTTCATCAAAATGCAAGGCAATTACATTGCTACCTATTGCAATAACCAAACTATCCCATGAATCTCATAGAGAACACAACAAATTGATGCACTTATTTTCATCTGAACTTTTAATATCAACAGATGCTAACTGACTTACCACAGTATTAAATCCATTCAGATGCTCTGTCACCAAGTCTCCATCTTTCATCCTCAGGTTATACAGCTTTTTCCGCAGGAACAATTTATTCACTAGAGACTTAGATTGGTATAAAGTCCCTAACTTGTCCCACAAAGCCTTCACCGTAGCTTCCCCTGATACATTCAGCAATACTGAATCTAAGACACACAATCATATTGTGCTCTTTTCCTTCCGATCCAACTTCTTCCATTCTTCATCGGACACTCCCGTTGGTTTAGTACCCAGATCTACCGTGATCCACTGATCTTTATCCACCAATAGATCCTCCATCTTGAGTTTCCACAACTCAAAACTCTAACCATTAAATTTATCGATCTCTATCTTTCCATTGCTCGCCATCTTCTTTCACCACCAGAATCGATCTCGCAGATCTCCCACTGAACAGGGTCTACCACAGGCCCGAGAGAAACCCCTCAGCAACAAAGGCATCCCCTTGAAGCCAAATCTGCTCTGATACTAAACGTAGGTTTTAACCCCGTACATAAATTCCCTGCATACAAATTCTAAAACACATAAAATAAACAATGTAAGAGCATAACACATAAAACACATATACACAGAGATTTTCCCTTGGATCCCAAAATTGAGACTACCAGCTTGATTTTTCATTATGTTCCTTTCAATGTTATAATACATATTCATACATGCCTAAGCATCCAATACCATCGACCGAAAAACCATCGTGTCCAATACCATGGACCAAAAACCATCACGTCCAAAAAAACATGTGCAAAAATCATGCACAAAACCATAGGTGGGTCTGCCCAACCTAACATAGGGTCCAAAACCAAAATTTTCTGGGGTACTGCCCCAGACCCCATAAAGTGGGGTTATGGGTGCCCTTAAAACCCCTTATTAACTACATGGAAAGAATATAACACAACCCAATAGGTATTGCAGAGAGAGCAGGATAGCTTTTGAGCTGATTCTTTTTGTAATACTAGTTATATTTCCACTTTTATGATAATACAGAGATGGGGTTTTAGGCTGGTGCTTTCCCCATGATATTTCTTCTGTGTTATGTGTGATTGCTTCTCTTTCTCAGTTATATGTGTTCTCATTGATCGTGCTCAAATTGATTAAGCTTCCGTAAAGTGTTGTAGAAGTAGATCTTGTATTGTGTTTTAGTATATTGCATAATCTATTGATCTACAGTGGGAATTTCTACATGTAGATCAAGTTTTCATGGATTTACGAAATAGATTATTACTTCAATCTTAGGAGAATTAAGCTCACTCCAAATGGATCAATGAAGCATTTTATTTCATTACGACCAAGTTTCTTAGCTTAGAGACAATTGCCTACTCCTAGATATATTTTGGAATCATCACAAGCTTACGAGTATCCCTGGTTGATAATTTAATGAAAGAAATTTAAGAAAATGAATTTCTCAACAATACTGTAACTATAAGAAGACTAAACATCGTAATCTTTGTCTAAATACAACCAGAAAAAATTCCTTAATGATAGATAACCTCCTTTGGGGGCACTACACCACTAAAAAGAGGTTTCGTCCTTCTCCAAACCATGTCTACACTCGTGCAATAAAAAAATGTGATTCCATGTTTTTTCACACATGTTTCAACATAACCCAATCATATTTTCGTGCCTAAATTTCTCCAACAAAGAGAAGAATCCCTTCTCTCCAACACTAAGAGCTCCAAGATTTATAAAGATCTTTGTAAAAGGGTTTACTATGAAATAATCATTAGAATGCAAAGAAATTCTAGGCACACTGAACACCATCATCGATCAAATTGTACATTGAATTCTCTATCTAGAATGAAGAATAGGAAAAAGCAAGGAATTGTCTCAACTTGTTGATTATTTCTTGTAGAGTTTTTGGATGCCAATATTCATACAGAAGAGAGTACATGCAGATCCAGATAGGAGCCCATGAAATTTTTTCCTTATCTGGATTAAATAATTTTGTCCAATGGCGCATGTACATACCTATTGATCTGTAAACTGACATCGATATTCCACTAGACAATTCGTCACAACATATATGATAATATTATATTAAAAATCTGAGATTCTACACTATTACAGTTTTATTTAATTTCCAGATCTATAAAATTAACTGTAACTAATGCATGCATGTAAAAGTAAATCATAAAAAAAAATTATAGAACGACAAAATAAGCCCACACACATAATACACAAGATATGATCTCTGGGAAACCCTTTTGGGAGAAAACTCAGTTGGAAGGTGAGGCCGCTTCGCTCTCTTTCTCTATCTGCAAATATAGTTGCAGATACAAAGAAGTAATGTCTTTGGCCCAAGGTCTTCTATAGTGCACAGATCCTCTTTCTATGCTCTACCTCCTATCTCTCATGGCTATATTTTCTCAACTATCGAAAAAAATGCTCTCGAAAGAATGGAATGCCTCTTCCTCCTAGTGGCCCGATTATAACACAGCTCGATAGCTTACTAGTGGTTAAGTTTGACTACATCAACTCTTAACTAGAGTTACAAAATAGACTCTTCTAGAGTCTTTTGCATCACAAACATGTTGCTAGCCCCTTTTCCATGAATAATGGGGGTTGACGCGGCATCCTCCCGAACTATAGGTGTGAAAACATGAAGGTCAACTTCTAGGTGGCATAACTTTTGCATACAAACTCCAATTAACATGATTATTGTGTTGTTGGAAAGCTCTATGTGTGTATATTAATATGAATATGTGCTACACACTCGTGGAAACATTTTACCCCCAAAAAACGTCCTTTGATGCCTCAAAATGCTCCTGGAAGGTTTTCGACCATGTTTTGCCAAACTCTATTCCGCTGGTAAAAACGGTCTCGTGAGCTGATTCCTCCACTTTTTCCACTCTAAATGCATCGAAATGGATGAAAAATAATATAATGATCCAATTTGGATAACACCTCCCCATTTTGGGAGGCTTTTGGTACCCAAAAGCTTTTACTGAATGAGGTGAGGAAATTTTTCCTCCACCTTCTCTCTGGTGTACTATTTAGCTTTGCCTAGAAGTTGTCCCTTCAACCCAATCTACTAAAGGTATTTTTTCCCTTCTCTTATAGTTCTAGACCTATTTTACAAAATTGTATCTTTTGTCAACTCTGCCTGAACGTCCGGTGCCAAATCCTCCACAGAAGGTAGGACTTGTTCCTCTTCCTGATCTAGCATGGAAGTCTCATAGAGTTTCAATTTGTCTACATTTACAATTAAGTAAATGCACATATATGGTGGTAAACTAAGTCGATAGCCATTATCACCCACCTTTTCTAGTATCCCAAATGGACCATACCTTAGAGCCTTGATTTTCTTACCAGGCCCTTGCAGCCTCTCCTTTCTCAACTATAGCCATACTCTGTCTCCCACCTTGAATAATTTATTTGTTCTGTGTTGATCATGACTGGCCTTATACTTCACCTCCTACTTTGCAGTGTTTCATGTACCTATAGAAGGATCTGCCTGATCTTCTCTATAAATTTTTCATCCCTCAAAGCATCTCCTGTAATGTCTTCCTTCACTCCTCCTTGTTGTCCATATGCAATACCCAAAGGTGAAGGTGGAAAATATCTAAAACAAGTTTCAAATGGGGACTTTCCTATAGAAGTGTGGATTGCTCTATTATAAGAATGTTGTATATATACCATATCTTCATCCCTGGTCTTCGAATGGTTCTGGTTGCAACCCCTCAGAAGTTGCACCAAAGTCCTATTGACTACTTATGTCTGCCCATATGTTTATAGATGGAATGTTGTAGATCGCTTCAACTTCATGTCCATATTCTCCCATAATGTAGTCTAGAATGCACTAAGAAATCTTGTATCTATATTTGAAATGATACTCCTTGGTATCCCAAAGTGTACCCAGACCTGCCCAAAGAACAAGTTTGTTGCTTCTTGTCTGCTGATGGTCTTTTTACAGCGCATCAGAACACACATCTTGTTGAACCCATTAACTACCACGAGCAGGTAGTCATGTCCCTTCCTATTTGTCGATAAACCTCGCACAAAGTCCATGGAAATGCTTTCCCAAGGATGAGTAGGTACAGGTAAGAGATCATACAAACCTTGTTTCTTGTTTCTAGGCTTGTTGGTACAACAAAGCATACATCCTCTTATGAACCTAGCTACCTACTTTTGCATCTTGGGCCAATACACATACCTCTGCAAGTTAGCCATGGTCTTCCCTACACCAAAGTGCCTTGCAACCTTTGAGGTGTGAGCCTCTCTAATCAGTTGCAAATGCTCACCTTTAGGAACACATAGCTTATCTAGCCTATATAGTAACCCATCCTAGAGATGGTAGTCAACAGTGTTGTCTCCATAATGCACATGACTCTGAATCTGAAACCGTTGATACACCTCCTTGATGTCCTCATCTTCTGAATATGCCTCTATGTATGCATCATGGTTGAATGGCTCCATGTGCATAAGAGTCCCCATAGTTGTAATATTTGATGTGGGTGGCCTTGAAAGCATATCGTCCAACTTGTTTGTGATGCCCTTCTTATACTTGATCACCAAATGAGATTGTTGTAAAAATCCCATCCACTTGTAGTGCCTGGTCTGCTATAGCTTATTCTAGGCCTTCAAGTACTGTAACGGTTGGTGATCCTTGTGGATTATTGTCTCCTTTCCCATTAGATATTGCTTCCACTTCTTCACAGCTTGCATTGTGGCATAGAGCTCCTTATCGTAGGTAGGGTAACTAAGAACTACCCCATGAAATACTTCATAATCATAGCAAACAGGCCTTCCGTCTTGTATCAAGACAGCTCCCACAGCATACCCACTTGCTTCTATCTCCACTTCAAAGGGTCGTTACAACATTGGTAATGCTAGAATTGGTGCTTCACTAATCTTCTTCTTTAACTCATTGAAAGCCTTCTGCTGCCCTTTTCCCCACTAGAAACTCTTGCCACTTATTGTTATGGCGTGGAGCGGTGCTCCTACTGCTCAAAACGAGGATATGAATTTCCTCAGGCATTGTGCTACTCCAATGAAACTCCTAACCTCACTGACATTAGTAAGCACTGACCATTTAATGATGGCCTCCATCTTGGAAGGATCTATCTTCAATTCTCCTACACCAATCACATATCCCAAATACACCAAGGACTGTTGTGCAAACTCTTATTTCTTGAGATTTGCTAGTAGTTGATTCTTCTTCAATGTTTCTAGCACCTAGGTCAAATTTGAACGATGCTCCTCATAGGTAGCACTATATATTAGTATATAATCCAAATAGATAATAACAAATGAATCTATAAAAGGGTGTAGTACATCATTCATTAATCTCATAAATCTAATTGGTGCATTACATAGGCCAAATGGCATAACTAACCACTCATACAAACATTGTCTGTTTTTGAAGGCGGTCTTCCATGTATCTTCTTCTTTGGCTCGAACATGGTGATATCTAGACTTCAAGTCACTCTTGGTGAAATAATTTTCTTGCTGCAATTGATCTAGCAGATCATCTATCCTGTGCAGGCAGTATATGTTCTTGAGAGCGATTTTATTCAACACCCTGTAATCTGTACACATCCACCAAGTCTCCTCCTTCTTTGGCACAATGATGATGGGTGACCCACAAGGTGATTTTCTCGGTCGAATGACACCCTATTCTAGTAGTTGTTGGAACTTTTTCTTCACCTCACTTGCTTCTATAACAAACTACCTATACAACCCAATTTTGGCAATGGGGAGTCTGGAAATAGCTGGATCTCGTGCTCCACTTCTCTCTTATGGGGTAACCCTCTAGGCTCTCAAAACATGTCCTTGTATGCCTGTAAAAACTACTCCAATTGTTGTTTTTGTTTCTTAGTACACCCCTCTAGGGATTCCTTGCCTCTTATTGACTCCTCTACAGACTGATTTTCTCTTAAAAATAATAAAACATACTTCGCGTTGGAAATTATCAATTTCTTGGCTTGGTTGGCACTTACCAGTGAAATTTTTGACTTGCCTTTGTGCATGTTGATGATGAATGATTTTCCATCCTTGATGAGCTGGTACTGGTTAGCTCTCCTCATGAATATTGCATCATGCATGTACATATATGGACTCCCAAGTAAGACTCCACATACATCAAGGGGAACCAAATCCAGATCTACTTCATCAATAAAATCAGCATGATAGAAAATCTAATTTCGCATTGTTTTGTTACCTTCAGATTTTCATCCTTATGTACCCATCCTAGTGGAAATGGATTTGGATAATCACGAACTTCCAGCCCAACTTCTTGACCAGATCTACTGCAATGAGATTTTCTTGCAATCTTGAGTCAAACAAAGCATCAATCTTTGTCTTCTTGACTTGTATCTTTACATGTAAGAGTTTGGTCATTTCTTTCTCTTCGTGTTGTTGAAGGCTACTCAGATGTTTGGTCATTTCTTTCTCTTTCCTTCTACATTTATGTACATAAGATCCTCTCATCCACGTCTGAGCTGCTTTCAACTTGGTTGCTCAAATCAGTGACCATGAGATTCTTCTTCTTATTATCTTTCTTCTTTTTCTTCGGGTTTATCGTTGGATGCAACTTCCATGAATTCTCCTCTGTATGCCCATCAATGTTGAAGTGGTTGCAGTGGTTGCAATGGTTTTTAGGATCTTTGCACTGGTGTGTTATGGCTACTGTCCTTTTATATTTTCCCCCTTTTTGCTTCTTCTTCCCATCCTTAGAAGCATCTTGTTGCTCATTTTGCTTCGATCCACTTGATTGTGCTCGTTTCAGACCTATGTTCTCCAAGTATTGTGCCTATACACAAGCCTCGTCCACTGTTTTGGGCTTTAATAGCATCACTTGTTGACACAGATGGCGGTGCAGACCCCCCAAATACTTGAAGAGTACATCTGAGTTCTTTGGAGAGATACCCAACATTATAGCCATCTTTCTGAATTATGTGGTGTACTCCTACACGCTTTGGCCCGACTTTTGCCTGAAGTAATTCCACCAGATCCACTAGTCTTCCACATACCTAATGGGATAAAACTGTGACTTAATGAGGGTTTTGAAATCCTCCCAATTAGTCACTAGAATTTCTCCCTCCAACATCAGGGTTTCTGTGTGGATCTCCCACCAAGTTAGTGCATGGCCCTCCAATTTTAGCCACATGAATGGATCCACATTCTGACTTGTCCTCTACATTTGAACCCCCTTCTTCTCCAAATATCCCAAGCTTATTTCTTAGGGCCGCCATGAGGAGGTTGACATTGTATTTTATATCCGTGACTTGTTCTTCAAGCTGTGAAAACCTCACCTCTGCAGGATCATGAGGTTCGTTTACATATTTCTCGCCCATGATTAGGGTTTTACAATTTTCGACCTCCCTAATATAGATCCCTATAATCTCAAAAAATAACCCAAAGAAACCTTCTTTCATACCAAATGATCCATAGACTTCCATGGATATTCCATTGGACAGTTCGTCACAACAGATCTGATAATATTATATTAAAAATATGAGATTCTACAGTATTATAGTTTTATTTAATTTATAGATTTGTAAAATTAACTATAAATAGTGCATGCATGTAAAAGTAAATCAAAAAGAAAAATATAGAATGAAAAAATAAGCTCACACACATAATACAAAATATATGCTCTCTGGGAAACCCTTTCGGGAGAAAACCCAGTTGGAAGATGAGGGCACTTCGCTCTCTTTCTCTGTTTGGGAATATGGATGCAGATACAAAGAAGTAATGTTTGTGGCATGTGGGCTGCTACAGTGCGTAGTTCCTCTCTGTGTGATCTACCTACTATCTCTCATGGCTATCTTTTTTCAACTATGGAACAAAATTATCTAGAAATAATGGAATGCCTCTTCCTCCTAGTGGCCCAGTTATAACATAGCCCGATAGCCTACTAGTGGTTATGTTTGACTAAATAAACTCTTAACTAGAGTTGCAAAATAGACTCTTCTAAACTCTTTAAAATCACAAACATGTAGCTAGCCCCTTTTCCATGAATAATGGTGGCTGACGCAGCATCCTCCCGAACTATAGGTGTAAAAATAGGAAGGTCAACTTCTAAGTGGCATAACTGTTGCATACAGACTCCGATTCATGCAATTATTGTGTCATTGGAAACCTATCTATGTGTAGAATAACATGAAAATGTGCAACGCTTTCACGGGAAATTTTTACCCACAAAAAAAGTTGTTTGATGCCTTAAAATGCTCCTGGAAGGTTTCAGACCCTGTTTTTCCAAACTAGGTCCCGCTGGAAAAACGGTCCCATGAGCTGATTCCTCCACTTTTTCCACTCTAAATGCATTGAGATAGATGATAAATAATATAATGGTCCAATTCATATGACACCTCCCCATTTTGGGAGGATTTTGGTACCCAAAAGCTTTTAGTGAATGAGGTGTGGAAATTTTTCCTCCAACTTCTCTCTAGTGTACCATTTAGCTTTGCCTGGAACCCTTCAACCCAATATGCTAAAGGTCTTTTTGCCCTTGTCTTGTAGTTATGGACCTCTTCTGAAAAATTGTATCTTTTTCCAACTCTGCATGAGCGTCTGGTGCCAAATCCTCAACAGATGTTAGGACCTGTTCCTCTCCCTGGTCTATCATGGAAGGATCATAGAGTTTCAAATTCTCTACATTTACAACTGAGTAAATGCACATATATGGTGGTAAACTGAGTCGATAGGAATTATCACCCACGTTTTCTAGTATCTTAAAAGGACCATACCTTAGAGCCTTGATTTTCTTACCAAGCCCCTACAGCCTCTCCTTGCTCAACTGTAGCCATACTCTATCTCCCACCTTGAGTGATTTATCTGTTTTGTGTTGATCATGCCTCGAGTTATACTTCACTTGTGACTTCGAAAGTGTTTCTTGTACTTGTAGATGGATCTTCTTGATCTTATCTATAAATTTTTCAGCCCTCAAAGCATCTCCTATAATGTCTTCCTTCACTCCTCCTTGTTTCCCATATGCAATATCCAAAGGTGAAGGTGGCAAATATCCAAAACAAGTTTCAAATGGGGACTTTCCTATAGAAGTGTGGACTGCTCTATTATAAGAATGTTGTATATATACCAGATTTTCATCCTAGGTATTCGGATGCTTCTGGTTGTAACCCCTCAAAAGCTTCACCAAATTCCTATTGACTACTTCTGTCTGCCCATCTGTCTGTGGATGGAATGTTGTAGATCTCTTCAACTTTGTGTCCATATTCTCCCATATTGTAATCCAGAATGCACTGAGAAATCTTGTATCCCCATCTGAAATGATGCTCCTTGGTATCCCAAAGTGTACCCAGACCTGTCCAAAGAACAAGTTTGTTTCTTCTTGTTCGCTGATGGTATTTTTACAGGGCATTAGAACACACATCTTGTTGAACTTGTCAACTACCACAAACATGTAGTCATGTCCCTTCCTAGTTGTCGGTAAACCTCCCACAAAGTCATGGAAATGATTTCCTAATGATGAGTATGTACAGGTAATGGATGACACAGACCCTATTTCATGTTGCTAGGCTTGTTGGTACAACAAAGCATACATCCTCTTATGAACCTAGCTACTTTCTCTTGCATCTTGGGCCAATACACATACATCTGCAAGTTAGTGACGGTCTTCCCTACACCAAAGTATCGTGCAAACTTGGAGGTGTGAGCCTCTCTAATTAGTTGAAAACGCTCACGCTTAGGAACACATAGCTTAACTAGCCTGTAGAGTAACCCATCGTGGACATGGTAGTCAACGGTGTTGTCGCCATCATGCACATGACTCTAACTCTGCAACTATTGATACACCTGCTTTAAGTCCTCATCTTCTAAATATGTCTTTATGTATGTGTCATGGGTGAATGATCCCATGTGCATAAGAGTCCCCAAAGCTGTAATCTTTAATGTGGGTAGCCTTGAAAGCATATCGGCCAACTTTTTTGTGTTTCCCTTCTTATACTTGATCACCAAATGAAATTGTTGTAAAAACCCTATCCACTTGTAGTGCTTGCCCTGTTGTAGCTTATTCTCAGTGTGCAAGTACTGTAACGACTGGTGATCTGTGTGGATTATTCTCTCCTTTCCGATCAGATAATGCTTCCACTTCTTCAAAGCTTGCACCATGGCATAGAGCTCCTTATCATAGGTAGAGAAGTTAAGACTTTCCCCATTATATACTTTAGAATGGTAGCAAACAGGCCTTCCTCCTTGCATCAAGACAACTCCCATAACATATCCACTCACATCTGTCTCCACCTCAAAGGGTCGTTGCAAGTTTGGTAATTCCAGAACTAGTTCTTCACTGATCTTCTTATTTAACTCATCAAAAGCCTGTTGCTGCCCTTTTTGCCACTGGAAACTCTTACCACCTGTTGTTATGGCATGGAGTGGTGTTGCTATGACTAAAAATGTGGCTATGCATTTCCTCAGGTACTGTGTTTCTCCAATGAAACTCATAACCTCGGTAACATTAGTAGGCATTGACCATTTCATGATGGCCTCCATCTTGGAAGGATCTAGCTTCAATTCTCCTCCACCAATCACATATGCCAAATACACCAAGGACTACTGCGCAAACTCGTACTTCTTGTGATTTGCTAGTAGTTGGTTCTTCTTCAATGTTTTTAGCACCTGCTTTGTGAAATATGCTCCTCCCAAGTAGCATTATATTCCATTATATCATCCAAATAGACAATAACAAATGAATCTATAAAAGGGCGCAATACATCATTCATTAATCTCATAAATGTAGCTAGTTCATTACATAGGCCAAATGGCATAACCAACGACTCATACAAACCTTGCCTAGTTTTGAAGGCAGTCTTCCAGGTATCTTCTTTTTTAACTCAAACCTGGTGATATCCAGACTTCAAGTCCAGCTTGGTGAAATAGTTTGTTCGTTGCAACTGATCTGGTAGATCATCTATCCGGGTAGGGGTATATGTTCTTGAGCGTGATTTTATTCAATGCCCTATAATCTATACACATCCGCCAAGTCCCATCCTTTTTTGGCACAATGATGATGGGTGACCCACATGGTGATGTACTCGGTCAAATGACACCCTGTTCCAGTAGCTGCTGCAACTGTTTCTTCACCTCACTTGCTTCTATAACAGACTGTCTGTACAACCCAATATTTGGCAATGGGGAGTCTGGCAATAGCTAGATCTCATGCTCCACTTCTCTCTTAGGGGGTAACCCTTTAGGCTCTCAGAACACGTCCTTGTATGCCTATAACAACTCCTCCAATTGTTGTTTTTGTTTCTTAGTACACCCCTCAAGGGATTCCTTGCCTCTTATTGACTCCTCTACAGATTGATTTTCTCTTAAAAATAACAAAACATACTTCTTGCTAGATCTAATCAATTTCTTGGCTTGGTTGGCACTTACCAGTGAAATTTTCAACTTCCCTTTGTGCAAGTTAATGATGAATGATTTTCCATCATTGATGAAATGGTATTGGTTAGCTCTCCTCATGAATATTGCATCACGCATGTACATGTATGGACTCCCAAGCATGACTCCACATACATCAAGGGGAACCACATCCAGATCTACTTCATTAATAAAATCAGCACTGATAGCAAATCTAATTTTACATTGTTTTGTTACCTTCAGCTCTGCATCCTTATGTACCCATCCCAGTGGATATGGGTTTGGATGATCACGAACTTCCAACCCCAACTTCTTGACCAAATCTGCTGCAATGATATTTGTCTACGATCCTGAGTCAAACAGAGCATCAATATTCATCTTCTTGACCTGTATCTTTACATGGAAGAGTTTGGTCATTTATTTCTCTTCTTATTGCTGAAGGCTTACTTAGACTCACCTTCTTCTACAATGATGTACAAATGATCTTCTCATCCATGTCTGAGTTTCTTTCAACTTGGTTGCACGAATCAGTGGCCATGAGATTCTTCTTCTTATTATCTTTCTTCTTGTTCTTTAGGTTTAGCTCTGGATGCATCTTCTAGCACTTCTCCTCTATATGGCCATCAATGTTGCAGTGGTTGTTAGGATATTTGCATTGGTGTATTTTGGCTACTGTCTTTTGATATTTTACCCCTTTTTGCTTCTTCTTCCCATACTTAGAAGCGTCTTGTTGCTCCTTTTGCTTCTATCCACTTGATTGCACTCTTTTCAGGCCTATGTTCTCCAGGTACTATGCCCACCATTTTGGGCTTGAACAATATCACTTGCTCACGCATATGGCAATTCAGACCCCCCAAATAGTTGAGGAGTACATTTGCGTTCTTTGGAGAGATACCCAACATTATAACCATGTTTCTAAATTTTGTGGTGTACTCCTACACGCTTTGGCCCAAATTTTACCTGAAGTAATGCCACCAGATCCTCTGGTCTTCCATGTACCCAATGGGATAAAGCTATGACTTAATGAGGGTTTTGAGATCCTCCCACTTAGTCACTAGAAGTTCTCCCTCCAACCTCAGAGTTTCTGTGTGGATATCCCACCAAGTCAGTGCATGACCCTCCAATTTCAGCTACGCGAATGGATCCCTCTTCTGATTTTTCTTTTGCATTTGAACCCCCTTCTTCTCAAAATATCCCCAACTTATTGCTTAGGGCCGCCATGAGGAGGTTGAAATTGGGGATTATATCCACGACTTGTTCTTCGAGTCGCGAAAACCTCACCTCTGTAAGATCACGAGGTCATTTACAGATTTGTCACCCATGATTAGATTTTTACGATTTTCGGCCTCACCGATCTAGATCCTTGTAATCTCCACAAAATACCCAAAGAAACTTGCTTTGATATAAAATGATCCATAAACTGCCATGGATATTCCACTAGGCAGTTCCTCACAACAAATCTGATAATATTATATTAAAATCTGAGATTCTACACTATTACAATTTTATTTAATTTTTAGATCTGTAAAATTAATTTTAATTAGTGCATGCATGTAAAAGTAAATGAAGAAGAAAAGTAGAGAACGAAAAAATAAGCTCACACACACATAATACACAAGATATTCTCTCTAGGAAACCCTTTCGGGAGAAAACCCAGCTAGAAGGTGAGGTTGCTTCACGCTCTTTGTGTGTCTAGAAATATGGTTGCGGATACAAAGAAGTAATGTATGTGGCCCATGGGCTATTACAGTGTGTAGATCCTCTCTATTTTCTCTATCACCTATCTCTCATGGCTCTATTTTCTCAACTATGGAACAAAATGCTCTCAAAAGAATGAAATGTCTCTTCCTCCTAGTGGCCCGGTTATAACACATCCCGATAGCCTACTAGTGGTTAAGTTTGACTACATCAACTCTAAACTATAGTTACAAAATAAACTCTTCTAAAGTCTTTTACATCAAAAACATGTGGCTAGCTCCTTTTCCATGAATAATGGGGATTGACACAGCATCCTCTTGAACTATAGGTGTGAAAAGAGGAAGGTCAACTTCTAGGTGGCATAACTTTTGCATATAGACTTCGATTGACCTGATTCTTGCATTGTTGGAAAGCTCTCTGTGTGTAGAATAACATGAAAATGTTTTTCACTTCATCATAAAAGTTTTACCCCCAAAAAATGTCGTTTGATGCCTCAAAACACTCCTGAAAGGTTTCAGACCTTGTTTTGCCAAACTGGGTCCCACTGGTAAAAACAGTCCCATGAGCTCATTCCTCCAACTTTTTCCACTTTAAATGCATCGAGATGGATGAAAATTAATATAATCATCCAATTCGAATCACCTGTTGAGTTAAAGAAGTATTGACCTCCATCCATAACTTCTTTCTAATCCTCTTAGAGAGAGAAGGTCACAATGAAGAAACCCTTAGATCCAAGTTTGACCTCATAGTGAGCTTTGAGTTTGTAGCGCTGCATAATCCAGTGAAGGAGGGATATTTTGATTGGCCAAATCCTAATGAACTTATAGATTAGGGCATGATCTTGCATGAGTTGTATGTTGTTGTTCAGTCTTGTTGGGGGACATGCACTCGCAGAATCTCTATTGATTTCACTATGCATGTGTTGGTTTTATTTTGTGTAAGAGGTGGGATTTTCTCTTGGTCATTGATGTTTGTTGCTCCAGTTTGAATGTGGTCAGCTCCTTTGGAGTTGTTGGGGTAAAAAATGACAGAAGGGCCAAATTTGATTAGGAGGTTGGAGGGGTTAGGTGTCCCTCCTCCCTGGGCCACCATGCTCCTAGGTAGCTCAATTGAGGAGGATTTGGAATAAACCGAAGAGTTGGGGGAAGGTGGAAATCAAAGGACGATCATGAATCATGAGCTCTGAGCAAGTTGAGTTGCGTTCCATACATAATTGCAGAGTGTTTCCTCTAGACAAATACAATATTAACTCTACATGTAGAAAATATATCATAAATACATATTAAAAAGTAATTTAGCAAAGCAAATTCTCCATACTTATAATTTCAGTGCAACTTTTAACATGCAAATAATTATTAATTACTATAACACAAACATAATTAATAAACTTATTTATTAATTAATATATTTATTTATATGTAAAAATTTATATAATATATTATATTAAAAGACAAATTTTGCTATTGTAAATATATAAAGATCAAATTAAAATTATTTTAATTTAAACATATTAATCACATATTAATCATACATTACATGTTAACGAATACATCTCTACTTTACCATATTAAACACATTTACTCAAGCATCACATATGAACAAACACATATTTACTTTATCACAAATAATTATCACTATTATATATTTGACCAATACTTTGTTAACGTCACCAGTTTAAGCATGGTAGAACACATTGATGTTGGATGTAACTCAAAAAAACGTTTCCTTAACCAAACATAAACACAATTTTTAGGAAATGGATATACTTTTTCCTATTGATTTTACCCTTTGAAAATAAAAACAAATATGCTAATACACATGATATTTTGGAACTCAAAACAATTTTTATTTTTGAAATGTAATGGTTAGTTATTAAATTTCTTTTTACTTTTGAAACAAAAAAACATGTTAATTCTTTTAAACAATTTTATTTATCTAAAAATATATTAATTTGAAAATATATAAGTAAAATTTTAATTTTTTTTAATAACATTTTTTTATAAATGGTATATTTTTTAAATAATTTAATAAATTCAATAAATAACTAAAATTTTAATTTTTTTTAATAACATTTTTTTTATAAATTTTATATTTTTTAAAATAATTTAATAAATTTAATAAATATTATCCGCAGTATCATAAATGAAATCTATTTCATCATAACTACTAATTTCAATAGAGTAGTTTTGGAGTTTCTCTAAAAAAATTGGTTAGAATTCTCCAAAAAAATTATGATCAAATATTGATTTGTGTTGTTTAAATTGGGTTTTTTACTATATATGGATTCAACACCCTCAAAGACCCTTAAAGAAATTTGATTATAAGAAAGTAACCTAACAAATTTTTTATTTCAATAAATCCCTCTCAAATTCTAAACAAATTAAATTAAAAATAAACCAAAAACTTTATATAAAATCACACCTACATACTCTAATACCAATAACTCAATCATACACGTAACTATTTTCCTAAAACTTATGCAATATATTCTAGTTTCACCTTTTTTTTACTTTAAAGAATTCTCCACAAAGCTTTCTCCATTAGAATGAACTTATTGGAGTCGTCTAACCAGGCAGAGGAATTGTCCGGACGACCAAAAAGTGGCTGGAATCTCGGCAAAGAAAATTCAAAAAATCTTGTAGACTCAGTGTTTGAATCGTGTTTTTGATGGTAAAAATGGATTCAACACCATCAAAAACCTTTAGGACACCTAAAAATTTGAAGTTTAACAACTATAACTTGGATTTACAAAAATCTTTGCCAAATTTTCTCTAAATATAACCAGAATTTCCATAACTTTCCAAGCAATTCCTCCCACTTATTAAACTGCAGTAAGGTATGAAAACTTACCAAAAATACCTTGAGGTGCACAATCACCATATTCATGACATGATAATTTAAAATACAGTAAGTCATTCTTCGCAACAATTTATTTGAAATAGAATTTCCTACCCTTTATAACACATCCTATTTATGAAAGCTCTTCATAATTCTAACACCACTCTCCAGGTAGCCAATACAAAAGATTTTTCTTTAAGAAGAAGAATAACGACACGCACAGCCAACCGACACGATGGGTTTAAAGATTATATAAAAGGAAAAATTTAAAATTTACAACTCACATTTTTTTTGTTTTGTCCTTATATTTATAATTATGTAATGTAAGTGACTTGAATGTGACGATCATCCATATATCAATTCGTAGTATAACATTAATCTATAGAAGTTATCACTGCATGGCTTTCTAGTTAAGCGTAGTTAGGCTAGAGTAATATTATGATAGGTGATTTTTAAGGAACATTTAGTGTTACATTTCCCAGAAAAGAAAAAGAGAGAGTTTGAAGTATATTTTTATAAGTGAAGTTATATTTAATTTAAATTAATTACTATTTTTGTATATTAATAATAATAATAATAAACCTTTACAAAATCCTAATAAATAACATACTAATTATGTTAACTCAAACCCGATACATAAGTTTTACTCATAAATAAACTACCCATTATTGTCACATGTTTCAATATCTTTTTTCCCCGAAGATGTTTGAATCATGTCTTATGAAGCCCTGTCTTTCTTTTGCACGACCACCACTTTAGACGTGGCATACAACTCACACCTTGGATGTAATGACGTCATTAGCCGCATTGACGGTGGAAACGGTCGAAATTTATTTAATTCTTATTGAAAAAGGGCGACATTTATTATTAAAAAAAGCCTTGTGATTCACTCAAACACGGAACATATTCGAATGGGAGGATACCATATGGACAGCCTGCAACGCTGGCACAGCAAGTGTTGAGTTATGACGTGGCATTTCTACACAACATTTCATGCTTCCAGAGGGAGGAGGGTGAATATATTTAAGAATGGACTTCCAAACAAAGTCGGTAAGTATTCACAAATTTGGTGATAAGTGTGAACAAAATAAAATTATAAACAGGTGGCACATTTACTTTCAAAACATTACCAAATCAAAATCAAATTCTGAAACTTCATCGATTATCTTTAATAGCAATGTAATCATATTACTTTTGACCTAATCTAAGGTATCTTTGCCGACAATTAAGTTTATAAGAATGGTGGAGGCACGCAAGTAATTCCTCACAAGGCGGTGAAGAGGAAGCTCGGCGCATTCACTTCGCTACGCTTCATCTCGCCTGCCTGTGTTCCATTCCCACTGCCTACACTTTCTGTTTTGTCTCTCCATTTTCTTCAGAGATTCATTGTCTTGTGTCCCGTTTTCATCATGGCGAGGCGGTTTCTATCTGCGCGCACATTATCTTCTCTGCTCTCTGACATCAGAATTTCTCATGCTCGGTATGCACTTTTCCATATTTTTTCCGGGAGTAACCAAAATGAAGTCTATATTGCATTATTTTTTCCATTAAAATTTTGTTGGGTGAAATTAGGGCCAGTAGCACTAGGGTTTTGTATTCTACACCGCCACAGAAAAATGAGCCTTAGATGTTGTTTGTTCTTTGTGTTTTGCAGGCAATACACGGCAGCGGCGGCCGAAGCGATGAGATCGAGCGGAGCGGCGGGGCGGGAATTTCCAGAGGTTAGCAAGGCAGGCAGAGGTGGAGGAAATAACAAGGGAACGGTGTTCTGGATGAGGGATCCGGCCACGGGGAACTGGATTCCGGAGGATCACTTCGGTGAGACCGACACTGCAGAGCTGAGGCAGAAGCTGCTCTCCTCCAGGAAATAAGAAAATAGGAGAATAGTTTAGTATTGACATCAGGGATTCCTTTGCCGAAGACAGAGCGGATGTAGGATGGGGCAAGGGACATCTTCTGAGATTTCTTGCGCTGTTCCTCACCGTTAATGCGACTGTACACGGTTTCCAGATAAACTAAAATATATATATTATATTTCTGATCTGAAGTTGTTCTCCAGTACCATTATTTTAAGCAAACGAATAATTGTGATTGCTTCTTCGCCCGCACTGTCACAGATCCATTTTACGCCAGATTGCCAGATGGATGCTTTTAAGTTATGAGGTTGGGATGAAATGGATCTTTGAATTTGACATACTGCTTTATTATTTTTTTTTTAATATAATAATTTTATTTGATCTTTGAGAGTTGAGATTTGCTGTTTGAAACTGTCTGATATGAATTATGTCGAAGTTTTTTCTGTCTTTTGGGCGGATATTTTACTCATTTTCAAGAACTAGAAAGCAAATAGATATATTGAAGTTCCGACGGATAAAATTTCCACACAATTCATGACCGAATTCCTTGTAATTTGACGCTTGTTAGGCCGATAGGCCTTCTTTTGAATCAGGTGACCTGTTTCTCAATGGCGGTGATCGAATTCTTTGTAATTTGACACTTGTTAGGCCGATAGGCCTTCTTTTGAATCAGGTGACCTGTTTCTCAATGGCGGTGGAATGAGACAAATAGATGGCAGGCAGTGGTTAATCTATTCCACTTGTTGTTTAATGTATTTCGAAGTAATTTGTCACCTGTCTCTCAATGGCGGTAGAATGAGACAAATAGGTCAATTTTTAAACAATTCATCCGATCAATTAACTTCTTTATAATGTTATTTTGGGTTTTGGAGCTTGTGACCGAGAAATGATCAGTTGAGCCTAGGAAGCAGCTACCAGACTGGCTGCTCAATTCTTCAAGTTTACGACCAATTCATATGATTGCCCAAACGAGGTTAGGCGGTTTGCACCATTTATTTGTCCCATGATCTATTCAAGCAACAGAGGCTGGGTGCTTCGCGGAGAGAAGGGATCAACGACTCTTTTTCTTTTATTCTGTGTGCAAGAATGGATATAGAAAAGAGAAAGGAGGCCCAGAACCATTTTGGTCATTGATGTGTAGAATGGCAATGGCATGGGAAAGCCTTGGTGGCCCAACTTGCTGAAGCAATCTATTCTCACCAAGAACAGAAGGGGATCTGAACCCGTGTCTCGAGGGTCGGCTCTCTGCAGGAAATCAAACTCCTTATGCTGAACCAACGCCGCAGTAAATCCGGAAAAGAAACATAACAATACTTCCATGGCTCAAAACCTACTCAGTTGTTTTCATTGCAGATTTAAACCCAGTTATGTAATTTCGACTCTCGAGAACACTATAATTTTGAATCGAATCGATGTACTTTTTAACTTCCAAACATTATGTTTTCAGCATTGATTTCCTTTTGTTTTGAAATCCATTTTAGGTAATAGTTTGAAAACAAGTTTTGAAGTTAATAACCATCGAGAGGAAGTAAATCCCAAATTTGCGATAAATTTTGTTTTGCAAAGTTTTACCTCCTTTTTTTTACAATATATTAAAACTTGTTAAAATTTTATTTACAAATTTCCTATCATATAAATGTAATTGAAATTTTGACTAATTAATTACAATAATAATATATATAAATGTTTAGATTAGCATTTATATTTAATTTCTAACTAAAAATATAATTTTTACCTAATAAAAAAATTTATTTTTTTAATATAGATCATGCTCTCATATATATATATATATTATATTATATTACACCAACCCATATTATATATATATCACATACGCGAACACATGACATTCTATCACATTTCTATCACATTTGACATTCATGACATTTGGCTCAAAAGTATATATATTATATTACACATACGCGAACATATGACATTCTATAACATTTGACATTCATGATATTTGGCTCAAAAGTGTAACCCATTTTTATGGATTCACTTTTGAAAGCATCCCAAGTTCCTTCTAATTCCAAAATATATCCACCCAACGATGTAATTAAGTAATTTGTAAGCAATCCATGGGGCTTTGAATTCACGGTGAATGGGTGCATTGTTAAGGCACTCCTTGCAATAGGTCACTAGTTCATATCCCTTTGGATTGATGGTGAATGGGTGCACTGTTAAGGCACTCTTTGGGATAGGTCACTGGTTCAAATCCCTTGTGGGTGCTTACCTATCAAAAAAATGTAATTTGTAAGCATCTTAGGATATTGTAGTGACTTTTACAGTATTTCTTATAAAGTAATATGGAGATATACTCACATTAACTAGCCACTTAATCTAATTGTTATACTTTTTTATTGGTATATTGTTAGCTAGATTTTGTTCAAAATTAGTGGAAATTTGTTGAAATTGCATGTAGAATTCTCCCGACCGTCCCTATTTTGTACCTTACGGTAAGCGGCATCTATCTCGCCGGCTTCAGAGGAAGAGAAGGAGCACAGGCCAAGGCTCTCAACGGAGCTTTCAAGAACTAGGTGTTTAAGTGTGGTTTTTAGGTTTTTTTTTTGTCTTTCTAAGAACGCAAACTTAATTGATGTAACCAAAAGTATAATTTAATTAGTAGAATCTCAGATTCAAACAAACTACCCAAAAATATATACAAAACACCAATTAACGAGAAATCATGTGGATTGATTGCCATGTACCTCCACAAAGTTCAAAAATCACATGTTTGTACCCCTTTCATAGCCATGAAAAATCACATGTTTGTACCCCTTTCATAGCCATGAAATTGATTCAAACTTAGTATTTTAAGTAAAGAATGATGATTTCGTAATGTGGAGGTCGTCACGTTAAACCACGTTTCTATTGAGTGTTGCTCTTAAAACCTGAAAGTTCAAAAAGCTACAGAATTACAGCGATGTTTTTAATTATTGGGTAGATACCTTGTTCTCCTCCCAATTTTTCTTTTATGAGTGAGATACTACATGGATTTTGATCGAAAATAATCTTGTTGAAGAAACTCTGAATACAATGGTGTTTTCTTTAATGTTCTTTGTTGGAAGTATAGGATGGCATTTGAGAGAAAATCATGAGATGTTCTACCCACTCAAGAGTAAGCTTTAGAAATATGTATGAAGTCATATGTGACAATGAGGATAGAGGTCTTGAGGATATTGAATTAGAGAATCACTGCACAATGCATAAGGCAGCATTAGCAGAAAGAAGATATACTTTATGCATTATCGATCACAATCCATGCTTGTATTTATAAACAAATAAATGTTTAAGTGAATTTTTATTAAGTAATGTAAGGATGCAATTTACAACTGCAATAAAAAACTGCTAAATAAATTGGCTATTCCTTTGTAATGCAACTTTCCAATACCAATATAAATACAAATAAATGTTTAAGTGAATTTTTATTAAGTAATGTAAGGATGCAATTTACAACTGCAATAAAAAACTGCTAAATAAATTGGCTATTCCTTTGTAATGCAACTTTCCAATACCAATATCCTCACTAATGGTAAAAGGTGAAAAGGATGTTCGCCAAAGCTATCTTTTTCATTCATCTAGTAAATCCACTCCTCGAAAAAGGCCTCCAAAGGATTGTTTATGTCCCATAATATGTTAGCTTTTCATAGACCCCGCCACCCTGGAGACAGATCAAGCATATGAGCGTCGATCAATTCAGGAATGGATAGGATGAGATTCTACTTAGATTATTATTATTATTAAATAGTGATATATTTTCCCTTGAAATGTTTGATAATATTGGGATGTTGAATTCAAATGTACATGTCTTTGAAATTATTACAATTTAACAATCCTATCAGCCTCTCTTTGCACCTTTTGGGGAAATTGGTAGTATTATTTTTTTGGTTCATTGGAGTAAGCTAATGGGACAATGAAGTGTTTTATGCTCGCTCGCCACCGGTGAGGCCCTCTAACAAACCCTCCGTGATGTGGGTCCCTCAAATCCCTTCGATATCCAAATGTAAACTGTCAAACTTCTCTATCTCCGTTTGAATTCGGACACAGAGAAGTTGGAGACGAAAAAGTTTGAAAGTTTTCGTTTGGAGACGGAGGGGTCTAGGGACCCACATCACAGAGGAGGTTACCAGAAGGGCCTCGTCGGCGGCTATGAAACACGAAGAGTATTTGCTCGACTCATTAGCTTACTCCATTCATTTTACTTCAAGTGACTTGGATAATTGGTTTATTAAAAAACTGCATATTATTATAAAACTAAAAAATGCACGTAAGAACTTATAAACTCTCTTAATATACTTATCAAGTGAGAGAAAATTAAATAATAACTAATATCATATTCATTTTTATTCTTTGAAATAAATAAACATATTAAAATGTGTGGAGGGAGTATAAAATCAAATATTTTGGAGCACCGCTTAAAGTGCTTCAATTTCTTCCTAGTTAATTCCATTTGTACTATCCCAATGCTTCTATAATTCCTTCTCTAAAGTGATCTCTTAAATATCTTGGAGGGAAATTGATTACTTGATTGGAACCCACATAGTACAATTTGATTAGGAGAAAGGGATGAGAAAGATTCATATTCTTCAATATATTCCGCAAGTTAAAATCATATCGAACGATTGTCTTTCCGTTTAATTGATATGACAATCACTCGAGCATATGCTAGAATTTTGAGACTCTTTTTTCCTGAAAGTTATGTTCTGAATTAAAGAAATTAAAGAAAAGGTGAAAACGATGCAATGGAAGGATTTTCTATTTTAGTGCGTAAGAATGACTTCCTGATGTGAAGGGCTTGGTATTTTTTTGACTCAATATTATTCGCATTTGACTTCCTAACATTTCTTTTAATTTCATTTTTTTTGTGATTATATTGCTATCCTTGAAGTTGGTGATCTACTGTGTGTGTAATAGGAAGTACTAACTACTAAAAACTCTCAAAAGTGATATTGATGGATGACTAACTTTAAATATCCCTACTTGACACTTTAGTATTACATGATCATGCAAAGAAATTTTTAATCAATATTAAAAGAAAGATGACTAACGTGTAGTGTTTCTTGACTTGTCATATAATTACGTCATTTTGGCCCCAATAATATATTTGAGGCTAATTTTTAGTTGGTTATATATAAGTTTTACTCATAAATAAACTACCCTCTTACTATTATTATCACATGTTTGAATATAATATATTTGAGGCTAATTTTTAGTTGGTTATATATAAATTTTACTCATAAATAAACTACCCTCGTACTATTATTGTCACATGTTTGAATATCTTTTTTTTCCAGAGATGTTTGAATCATGTTTTATGAAGTACTCTCTTTCTTTACCACAACCACCACTTTAAATGTAGCACGCAACTCTCACATTGGATGCATTGACAGTGGAAACGGTCGAAATTTATTTAATTCGTTTTCAAAATGCCGTAGTCTAATTAGTTTGAGGAATTGCCTGGAAAGTTATGGGCATTCCGGTCATATTTAGAGAAAATTTCGCAAGGATTTTTGTAAATTTAAGTTATAGTTGTTAAATTTCAAAATTTTAGGTGTCTTAGATTTTTTTGATGGCGCTGAATCTATTTCCACCATCAAAAACATAATTCAAATACTACCTCTACAAGATTTTTGAATTTTTTTGCTCGGATTCCGACCACTTTTAACTATTTGAGCAATTCCTCAACCTTGGTAAACGACTCCTTTGACACAGACAAAATTTATTAATTAAAAAAATCCTTGTGATTCACTCAAACACGGAACATATTCGAATGGGAGGATACCATATGGACAGCCTGCAACGCTGGCACAGCACGTGTTGAGTTATGACGTCTACACAACATACCATGCTTCCAGAGGGAGGACCGTGAATGGACTTCGTTTATTAATTAAAAAAATCCTTGTGATTCACTCCAACACGGAACGTATTCGAATGGGAGGATACCATATGGACAGCCCGCAACGCTGGCACAGCACTTGTTGAGGTATGACGGGGCATTTTTACGCAACAATGGAGGACCGTGAATGAAATAAATTCGCAAGTCAAATTAACAGGTTACTCCCTAACTGTTAATTGTTAGTTAGCAGTTTTCTATATTTATTTATTATAATAGTTAGATTTGGTTTCTCATTTTACCTAAATCCTGAATTTTAAATTTTAGTAAAAAAATACTATTAAAATGTTACACATCACAAAAATTTAAATTCAAAAAAAACGATAACTATTCACAAATTAAATCGATAAATATTCACAAATTTGGTGATAAGTGTGAACGAAATAAAATTATAAACAAGTGGCGCATTTACTTTCAAAACATGACCAAATAAAAATCAAATTCTGAAACTTCATCGATTATCTTTAATGGTAATGTAATCATATTACTTTTGACCTAATCTAGGAGGGTAACTTTGCTGACAATTAAGTTTATAAGAATGGTGGAGGCACACAAGTAATTCCTCACAAGGGGGTGAAGAGGAAGCACGGCGCATTCACTTCGCTACGCTTCATCTCGCCTGCCTGTGTTCCATTCCCACTGCCTACACTTTCTGTTTTGTCTCTCCATTTTCTTCAGAGATTCATTGTCGTGTGTCCCGTTTTCATCATGGCGAGGCGGCTTCTATCTGCGCACACATTATCTTCTCTGCTCTCTGACATCAGAATTTCTTATGCTCGGTATGCACTTTTCCATATTCTTTCCGGGAGTAACCAAAATGAAGTCTATATTTTTTCCATTAAAATTTTGTTGGGTGAAATTAGGGCCAGTAGCACTAGGGTTTTGTATTCTACACCGCCACAGAAAAATGAGCCTTAGATGTTGTTTGTTCTTTGTGTTTTGCAGGCAATACACGGCAGCGGCGGCCGAAGCGACGAGATCAAGCGGAGCGGCGGGGCGGGAATTTCCAGAGGTTAGCAAGGCAGGCAGAGGTGGAGGAAATAACAAGGGAACGGTGTTCTGGATGAGGGATCCGGCCACGGGGAACTGGATTCCGGAGGATCACTTCGGTGAGACCGACACTGCAGAGCTGAGGCAGAAGCTGCTCTCCTCCAGAAAATAAGAAAATAGGAGAATAGTTTAATATTAACATCAGGGATTCCCTTGACGAAGACAGAGCGGATGTAGGATGGGGCAAGGGACATCTTCTGAGATTTCTTGAACTGTTCCTCACCGTTCATGCGACTGTATACGGTTTCCAGATAAACTAGAATATATATATATATATATATATATATATTATATTTCTGATCTGAAGTTGTTCTCCAGTACCATTATTTTAAGCAAACGAATAATGGTTAGTGCTTCTTCGCCCGCAATGTCACAGATCCATTTTACGCCAGATTGCCAGATGGATGCTTTTAAGTTATGACGTTGGGGGATGCAATAGATCTTTGAATTTGACATACTGCTTTATTATTATTTTTTAATATAATAATTTTATTTGATCTTTCAGAGTTGAGATTTGCTAAACTGTCTGATATGAATTATGTAGAAGTTTTTTTTTTTTGTCTTTTCCATTTTTCCAGATTTTCTTTTATATGAATTGTGGAAGTTTTTCTGTCTTTTGGGCGGGATATTTTACTCATTTTCAAGAACTAACTAGAAAGCAACTGGATATATTGAAGATCCGACAGATAAAATTTCCACACAATTCATGACCGAAAATTTTAAACAATCTTATTTTTTTCAATAAAATTTAGTTTAATTTTTTTATTTTATAATTAAAGCGTTTAGGTTAATAAATAGCATAATAAGGAGTTTGCTAATCCTATTATAAAACGATTTATTTTTTCCCAAACATATTTTATTTAAGGTTTTAGTCAAAATTCGAAAATGGTATTTGTAAAGGTGTTATTCGATTTTAAATAATTCTATGATTTCGAAAAAATGATGAAATAAATCATTATTTTGACTTTTTAGATTCATACTGTATCTTCAAACGAGATAGGAAAAATATTTGTCCCGTAAGTGAAATTTTGAGTCGGTGGAAGCGTTGCATAAAAACCGTGGGTCAAACCATTGCGGCAAAACTGCCTCCTCTTAACAACCTATGTCATAGCCATCGTTCTGATTGAACTCCATTATGTGTAACAAGAACACTCAATTGCCTTTTTTATTTGAGCAATGCAAACGTTCCAAATTCAATTGTAAATTTCTTTTTATAAAGTTTTATTATAAATATGAAAAATCACATAACCACTGAATTCAGAAAAACAAATTCACTTGACGACTTTTTGAAGTTTTTTCTGTGGATTTTTCCGGTCAAAATCCAGTAGCAATTTATTGGAATCGCAAGTTTGATAACTAGTTTCTACACAATCAAAGCATCCCAGGGGTTTTTCAGGGTGTTAAATCCAATTATGCAGTTAAAAAACCATTTTAAATAATACAAATCAAGATTTAACCTTAATTTTTCTGCCGGATTCGTCATCGAAATCTCCAAAAAATCAAGACTACTCCAAAACAAATCTTTAAAATATAACAAATTTTTAAAATATAAATTGTATAACTATATTAAAAAAACATCGCAGTTTAATATAAACACCATTGAAAAAACACACTACCTAAAAGAAAACATGATGTAAAGTGAATCTGTGAAAGGTTCCGAGCGTGGGCCCCATGATACCGAAAGGGTAACGTGGCTGCCTTCTTTTGCAGATTCGGCGGGTCAATTTTTTCAATTGTGGAATTTAATTAATGTGTGAATTTGTGTACCTGTAAAGGTCCGTTTAAAGGGAATTTAGTTTCACGTTTTTCAAAAAAGAAATGCGTACTAAACTACTAATTAGTAGCAGTTCCATTATTGATCCGATTCACATCGCATTATCCAAGAATCCTAAGATTGAGAGAACACGTATTTTAATAATGCCCAGGGTCACGGTGCCCCAATTTGTTGACCTTGTGTCACCTCATGATCTGTACCGCAAGTTAGCAACGTTTCCAACATTTTTATTAATTTTTCGGGGGAGAGAAATTTATACTTTTATTGAGATGGTTTATCAAAGTTAAATGTTCAGGTAATGTGGTATATAGATGGTAATAAAAATAGAAAATAAAATATTTAATAATATCACCTTTTGAATAAGAAATTATTTTCTCTTAATATTTCATATTTCTTTATCTATATATAATTATAATTATAATTTTTAAATAAAAATGGTTAACCTAAAATACATATAATTTAAAAAAATAATATTTATATATAATATTTTTTTAAGTGAAATTATATATGAGTTAGATGTTTCCAGCGTATAAATTATTTATTAGTAAGGGTTTCTAAGGGTTATAATGTATAGTATGGGAAATTTTAAAGCCAACTTAGATCCATTTACTTCTAGATCTAACTAGTGTTGATAGGGATCAAATCTCTTTTCACTCTAAAAGAGGTTTACATCTCTATTTGATCGCTCTTAACACTTGGTAGGTCTAGAGTTAAAATGGATCTAGGCTAGTTTAATTATTAATTAAAATTAATTAAAATTGTTTTATTATTATTATTTATGTAATTTAACTAAGTCAAAATGTTAAACAAGACATTATGTTACAACATCTCTACTATACGTGGAGAGCGCATCTCAACGCAATTCCTATGTAATTTATTTCAAAAAATTGTAGACAAAAATAATAAGCATAAAAATTTATAATTTTAACAATTTTAAATTATTAATAAAATGTTATTGAATTGTGAGAAAATTTCATACCATTTTCTCATGCTTGCAATATTATATATATCTTATTGATTATAATACAATTTAACCATCCTAGTTACATCTTAATTCCATATTTACTCTTTTTAGTTTGAAAGAGGTATGTATCTCAAGAGATTCGATCCCTCTCAATACTTAGTAGAGTGGTCATTAAGATGGATCTAGGCTAGTTTAATTATTAGTTTTTATTAAAGCTATTATGATGTGTGTGCATAAAGTACTCTCCATTTTATATTTAAAAGAAATTTATAATTCATATATATATATATATATATATATATATATATATATATATATATATATATATATATAGATATATTCAAAAATGTGTTAAATACTTTTTTTTATTGATTTCAATATTTCCACCCAAACCAAATCTTTCTCTTTAGAAAAAAGGATATTTCATTGGAATTTTTGCCAAAGGCTTCCTATTTCAAATTAAGGTGGATGAGGATTTTTTTAATTGAGGGTCTAGATTGATTCTCGAAAGAATATGCTCAGCATATGCTTAGTCATAGTGCTTATCAAGGACTATAGTGCATTAAAGAGTTTGTTAGTTTACATTAACTTTTAATAAATTAAAAAAATCAGATTTGTGTCTCGTGGCTCCCTACCCACCAATTTCCTAGGGATTTGAAATTATTCCAATTCTAATAAGTTCCTCATTATTATTTATAACATTCATTTATATATAAGAAAATTTTATTTAGCAAAATGGTCCATTACTTTTGATAAATTTAAAAAAATTAGATTCATGCCAAGTGGCTCCACACCCACCAATTTCCTAGGGATTTGATATTATTCTAATTCTAATAAGTTCCTCCATGATAACTTCATCATTATTATTTATAATAGTAATTTATAATTCCTTTTTTTTCTTAAGTTAAAGTTGACCCATAACCTTTTTATACATGGTTAATGAGGTAAAGGTGTGCATTAGTAACGGATAGTTTTTTTTTATTATATTTATGAAACCTTCGACTATATCAACCACATTAATATTTTTAATGTGGTTGTACTAGTATGTCTTTAAATAGGTTACATTAGAGAAGAATACCATGGGAAAAGCAATGGATTGTTAAAATCCAGAATCTGAAATCTACTAATGTTTACATGGCATGACAACATATTTTATATACTAGTGTTATGAAACCAACTCACAAAAAGATAGAAAAGATAGATCAACACCCTAGAAATAAGCCTCTTTGACGGGGCAACCTCCTTTACATTACACAAATGAACAATTTTAGATGATTCAAATGACAAAACCTTCTTTCTATATATAGGAGTCTAAGGGGTCATAATATAACCAAAGCCGACCTAACAATAATAATACAAATGCACAAAACTAACAGTAGTGGGGTTCTATGGGGCACAATAATAACAATATGGGGACAATAGGGGCACAACAATAATAATAAGGGATACAATGACAATAGTAATGGGGGAATCACTAGTATTATAGGGACCTAACATGTCACTCTCCTTCAAAAAAGTGTTGTCCTCAACGCTTGAGTAGTTCTGGATGCTTCTGTATAAAATTCTCATCCTCCCATGTGGAATCTTCAACGGGTAAGTTTTTCCACTTGATGAGATACTCTAAAATTGATTGATTTCATAGTTATCGAGTTCTTGCTTCTTTGACTGCTTCAGGTTCCAATATGATTTTTCCTTCCTCATCAAGTTCTGGCAATACTGTTTGAACTCGAAACTTGTCACCTATAACCTTCTTTAAGCATGAAACATGGAAAACTGGGTGCACTTGAGAAGCTGCAGGAAGCTCTGATTTGTATGCCATAGTACCTATCTTTTGCAACACCTTGTACGGACCATAATACTTTGGTGATAATTTATTATCCTTCTTAGCTTGCTTGAGGGATATTTGTTTATATGGTTGTAGGCATAGGGATACCCAATCACCTACATCAAAACTTCTTTCGCTGCAATGTTGATCTGCATGTTGTTTCATTCTATTCCGCGCCAAGGTGAGGTTATCCTTTAAGAGTTGGAGAACTTGTTGCTGATGCTCGATGTGATCTTCCACTCTTGAACCTTAGAATTTTCTATTAAATGTGATGTTTGATGGTGGATGATATCCATAACGTGCCATAAATGGGGTCATTTTTGTTGCAGTATGGAAGGAAGTGTTATACCACCATTCAGCCAGAGGCAACCATTTGACCCATTGTGTATGTTTATCAGATGCAAAACAATGAAGATATCCTTCCAAACATTTGTTTGCTATCTTAGTTTGCCCATCAGATTGAGGATGATAAGATGAGCTATGAGCTAACTGAGTACCAAGATAAGAAAATAATTCTGTCCAAAAATTTCAAGTGAAAATGGGATGTCTGTTGCTTACAATAATCTTTGGGTTTCCATGTAGTTTTTGAATTGTTTCCATAAATGTAGTAGAAATTGTACTTGCTTTAAATGTAATAGATAATGCACAAAAGTGTGAATACTTGGTAAGTCTGTCAACTACCACCATGATAACACTCTTTCCTTTGGACTTGGGTAAGCCTGTGATAAGATCCATTGAAACCTTATCCCAACGTTGGCTTGGAATGGATAAAGGTTGCAATAGTCCTGGGGTCTTAATTGTTTCAACTTTATTTGTTGGCAAACCAAACATTCCACCACAAACTTTTGAATATCCGATTTAAGGCCATCCCAAAAAAAATCCTTCTTAACCCTGTGGTAGGTTTTTAGAAATCCTGAGTGCCCTCCTAAGGGAGAGGTGTGCAATTCCCTACGAATATTTTGTTTGCACTGGGAATTCTTACATAGGTATAATTGATCCTTGTACCATAACGAATCATTTTTCCAGCTAAATGTATCAGATGTACTAGGATCTTGTTGTATCTTTTGAATGAGTGCCCACACTTCCTCATCATTTTTCCATTCATCCCTTGCTTCGTTTATCCAATCTAGTTGGATAATAGAAATTTCACAAAGAAACGCTTCCACATCCTTATCCTTTCTTGAGAGTGCATCTGCCACAACGTTTTGCTTCCCTTTTTTGTAGATGATTTCAAAGTCATAAACCAACACCTTTGTGACCCATTTTTTCTGCTCTGCTGAAGATAATCTTTGTTCTAAAAAGTATTTAAGACTATCATGATCTGTTTTTACCTTGAAGTGTCTTCCCATTAGGTAGGGTCGCCATTTCTTAAGTGCATGTAGTATTGACAACATTTCCTTCTCATAAATAGCTTTTTGTAAATACTTTCCTTTGACTGGACGACTTTTGAAAGCAATGGGTCTTTCTTCTTGCATTAAAACAACACCAATTCCATTTCCTGAGGCATCATATTCCAGAATAAAGGTTTTTGTGAAGTCAGGTGTAGCTAGGACTAGTGCTTGGCCCATTTCCTCTTTAAGATGTTCAAAGGCCTTTGTTGCTTTTGGAGTCCATGAAAATGCATCTTTATTCAATAATGTTGTTAGAGGTGTTGTTATTCTCCCATAATCCTTAAAAAACTTGCGATAATACCTTGTCAACCCAAGAAATCCTCGTAGGTGCTTTATGGATGTGGGGATTTTCCATTCCTTAATTGTTTTAATTTTGCTAGGGTCTACCTTAAGACCTTCATGAGATACAATATGACCCAGATATTCCACCTCTTGTACTCCAAAGACACATTTGGAGATTTTTGCATATAATTGTTTTTCCTCCAATAGTTGGAGCACCATGTCAACATGTTAGACATGATCCTTCCAAGACTAGTTGTAGATTAGTATATCATCAAAAATTACTAACACAAATTTTCTAAGGAAGGGTTTGAAAATGGAATTCATCAAACCTTGAAATGTAGAAGGTGCATTAGTAAGGCCAAAAGGCATGACCAAAAATTCATAATGACCCTCATGAGTTCTAAATGTTGTTTTTGAAATTTCTTCAGTCTTCATTCTGATTTGATGATATCCTGAACAAAGATCCAACTTGGTGAAGTAAATTGATCCATGTAATTCATCCAATAATTCATCAATGACATGAATGGGAAATTTATCTTTAATAGTGAGCTTGTTGAGCTCCCTATAATGTAGACATATGCACCATGATCCATCCTTCTTGTGAACCAATACTATTGGAGGAAAGAAAGAACTTTGACTAGGTTGAATTATACTAGCCTCTAGAATTTCTGCAACCATACGTTCAATTTCACTCTTCTGGACATAGGGATATCTGTAAGGCCTGATGTTTGGAGGAAAACTTCTTGGAATTAAATTAGTAGCATGATCATGATCACGAATAGGTGGAAGGCCTTTGGGAGTCTCAAAAACCTTGGAATGATTAACCAAGACTTTTTCGAGATCTGTAGAAATGGATGATTTTGATGTGGGAACCTCTAGTGAGCATAATTGTACAACTATGCCTCATTGTTCTTTCTTTAGAAGCTTTTTCATTCCATTAGAGCTAATTATCTTTCTCGGTTTCCCTGCGATACCCCTTAATTCAACTCCCTTTCCTTCTGAAGAGAATTTCATGAAAAGTTCTTGAAAATTAAAAGCTATTGTACCCAAGGATTGTAGCCATTGGAATCCTAGTACAACATCGATACCACCAATTGGAATGGAAAGAATTGGGCTATTCAATACATATTCTCCCATGGATAGCTTGATATTATGTCACTTTCCTAAGAAATTTATGGTTCCTCCACTTGCAACCATCACTTGAAACTTTGGTGCTGGATATAGGAAGCAATTCAATTCCTTGGCTATCTTACAATGAATAAAATTATGAATACTTCCAAAATCAATCAACACTATTACCTTTTTCTTCTTAACAAGCCCTTCTATCTTGATAGTTTGAGTAGTGGTAATTCCAGCCAACGCATTACAAGATATGGTTGGATTCATTTCTTCTATTTTTAGGGTTTGTTTCTGGTGTATATCCTCTTATTTTGACGTTTCCTTTTCTTTTTCTTCCTCCTCTTCACAATCTATGTAAAATAATTTCTTCTCAGCACACTTATGACCTTTAGTGTATTTTCTATCACAACTGTAACAAAGCCCTTTTGCTCTTTTTTCTTCCAATTTTTGTGGTGTCAACCTTGTAGGCTGTAGATGACTAGGGGCAGCAACACTTCCATCTTTATGATTGTGAGTGGTAGGCTTCCTTTTTGCCATAATTTTTCTTTCCATTTTTCTTGCCAACCTGAATGCCTTCTCCAATGAATCTGGTTCCCAAAGGCACACCTCATGTTGGATGTTATCCTTTAAAGTCCCTATGAACACATCAATCCTATGCTCCTCTGGAATATCTTTTACCCTTATATTAAATTTTTGGAAGTCCTCAATGTGTTTCATCATTAAACCCTTTTGTTTGAGATTTATCAATTGGCTAAAAAAAATGTTGCTTTTTATATCCTTATAATGTGCTATCATATCATCTATAAAAATAGTCCAAGTCACAATTTGTTTACGAGAGCAAAGCCATCGATACCATACAAACTGATATGGTACCAAATACAAAGTTGCAATGTGTACCTTTTGTGTATTTTTCACATTATGGAGATCGAAAAATTACTCCATCTGTAGTATCCATGTTCCAGGATCCTTGCCATCAAAATTCCTCATATCGATCTTTGGAACATGGTGGTTCTTTGATCCAACATTAGAGTCTACGAAATCATGATTAACATTTATTTTGTTGTCATCATGAGTTTCCTTTACTACCCTTTCGCCATTATAAGCATTTCTTGTAGAAACTTTTTCAAATCTGTGTTCAAATCTTCCATGCCTTTCTTTAAATCATCCATCTTAGCTTCCATGACATCCATCTTATCTTCCACATTATTCATCTTAGCTTCTACGCCTTTCTTTAAACCATCCATCTTAGCTTCCACACCATACATCTTAGCTTCTACTTCTTTCTTTAAACCATCCATCTTAGCTTCTATTACTTTTTGTGAGTGAAATTTGTTGCACTTGGTCTCGTAATTTTGATATATCATGTTGCATTTCTTCCTCTTCTTCATGAGTCATGCTAGAGCTTTTAGGTTGCTTACTAGTTGTTTCCATTTTCTTTCTTCGGGGCATGAATTACTGATAATAATGCTTCACTATGCCCTTTGAATTCCTTTAAACTAATTTTTCAAACCAAGCTTATGCAAAAAAAAAAAAAAAAAACTACACACCTTTTTTCACTTTGTAGGAGCTCGATATTTAATCTGATGTATCTCTGTAATTTTGGATCTCCAAGGTCTTAAATTTCTTCCTATGATTACCCTTTGAGTAATCTTTCTAACACTGCAAGTCTGATCAAGATTGGATTCTCCAATGAAGAGTTAAGCCAAATCTCCAATGATGACCAGAGTATAGACTGGTTCTGTAGAGCAAACTTGGACGACGTGCCGCGGGTCACTATTTCAACCTTAGGTTTTGAAAATGATACCCAAAAAACTACAGTCCGTCCTCTTTCTTTAAATTCTTACGAAAATTCAATCTGATGCTTAGAGTGAACGTTATGATGATTTTCCCAAGGTCACCTGTTTGGAATGTAATTTGGGGGTCTACAAAAACCCTAACTTCCTCAGGTTATGTCTCCAAAAATATAGTGAGACAAGATATGAAATTCGGGCCCACAGTTCAGACCGATTCCATCTCAAATGGGTTTTTTTTTTACGTTCTGAAACTTTGTAGTAAAAAAGCTATAGCAAAAATTCCAAATTGACCTGTTTGGAGCAGCGAAACCCTAGAATCCAAAGCTATGATACCAAATGTTATGAAACCAGGTCACAAAAAGATAGAAAAGATAGATCAATTCCTTAGAAATAAGCCTGTTCAAGGGGGAAACCTCCTCTACATTACAAAAATGAACAATTCTTAGATGATTCAAATGACAAAACTTCCTTTCTATATATAGGAGTCTAAGGGGTCACAATATAACCAAAGGCGACCTAACAATAATAATATAAATGCACAAAAATAACAATAGTGGGATTCTTAGGGGAACAATAATAACAATATGGGGACAATAGGGGCACAACAATAACGATAAGGGATACAACGACAATGGGGTAATCACTAGTATTATAAGGACCTAACAACTAGGCTGGAGAGCTTTTTTAATCTACTGATATTTATGATGATTTTCAATATAAATTGCATTTTCATTCATAGTTTTATGTATTATTTTAGATTTTGTGATGTAAATTTTATTAACCAATAATAATATGAAAAAATGTATGAAGTGAATGATATTATGGATTATATTTAACAGATTTTAGAAATAAACTTTTATTTGATTAATCCATCTATTATGTGTTTAACTATAATAAACATGCTATAATTAGATGTATAATTCAATAAAATATATAATTATCTTTACAATAAATTTTCTATGAATCTCTCAAGTGACAGTCATCTATAAATTCTCTCTTTTCTCCTTGTTTTTTATTCTTGCATAGATTTATTTGTTTAATCTACATTATTACAAATCCATCATATAATTTACATATTATTCATGATTCACTAATAGAATTTAATCCTTCATGCAAAATAAATATACATTTTTTTTAGTAAAATTGTTCTATTAAATTAATATAAATTAAGAATTGACCTAGATTTGGTGCTGACATAGGAAAGCATGCATAAGATGGCCACATGATGCATGTAGGATAGCTTTAATTGCATGTAATTGAGGTTCATAAAATCCCTATCAATGGGACTTCGCCACTTATTCTATGGAGTGTGAGGAAACTCTCAATCAAGCATGGGATTTTTTTTAGAATTTAGGTGGATAAATGCATCATTATACCCTATGTGAAGAATTATGGCACAAACCTGAGTTGGCTCATGAGGTCATATATGCTAGTCCTAGAAAATATGCTCAACATTATGTAACAAAGAGGGGCCACTTTGTTAAATGGAAGCAATTATGAGCACACGTGGGCCTTAGGTTTTTTCTTCAATTGTGCCCTTCTATTAAATTGTCTTAATGATCTACTAAGTCTCATGTTCTATGCTTTAGTTATCATTTGGTAGGAATGGGCGTGGGTCCACATAACCATTTTAAGGTATGGTAGTAGGTAGAGTAGGTGGGGTAACCCTATTCGTTGGGGTTCATAGGATATGTTTAGCTCTCTATAATTTCCTCGTGGTTGTATGTTCTTTGATCTCTCATAACCCTCAAATTGTGGGTCATTCTAATAATGTCTAGCTCTATTAGTGTCACACCCCCAAAGTTCTGTTCGTGCTGAAGTCCTCTAGACCTGCGGCACCAACATGGTTTGTCATAATGGCTTGCCTAACTTACAATTAATTACACCTGGACTATGCCTCGAGCACTTGCACTTCTATCATGAGTTAGATGTATTATGTTAGTGGAATTAACATACAATCTTAACCCAATTACAATTCCTGTTTACTTCACTTCACTTCTACTTCGCAAGTATAAAATCATCCACATATAAAGATATTCCTCAATATAATGTTACATTATAATGTTATAAATATACATAAATATCAATGTACAATGTGCACCAAATTATACAAGTACAAGGGAAACCTCACTAGTTCCCATCTTCACATTATAAACTTCAACAATTTTATAATGTTACAACATCCACAGATTTCAATATTTGTATAATTTAATGTACAATAGACCACAACTCATGCCACATTCGTCTTGGTTTACCCACTTAGTCTACATAGTCTAAAACATGTCAAATTTACTACTCATGGGCATGCGAGAACTATCCCAACCTTCCTGCACAATCCAACTAAATATCAGCTTCTTTGCCCTTAGGGAAAGTCGTGCCTAGCCCATACGACTATTTTTCCCAACCCGTATGACTGATTCACCCAGCCTGCACAAATGTCTAGCTTAGCTTACACAAATGCCCTTGCCCAGCCTGCAGGGTTGCCTTGCCCAACCCACATGACTACCTCACGACTATCTTGCCTAGCCCACATGACTATCTCACCCTCAAAGACTTATACAAAACCAAGCATGCATGGAAAACCTTTTCCTGAATATGTTCCAATGGTCAAGTTGCATGATTGGGCAAGCTCATTCGTTCCTCATTTTTGTCTCAACTTAGTATCGGTTATCTTCTCATTTTCGTTTAGTTCGTTGGTTGTTTCGTTTATGCCTCAATTGTTCCAACTCCAATTCTACTTATATGACTAGTGTCTTTGTGTAGAGGGGTGCATCGTTCCAACTAACATGTCAGTTTATTTGGGTTGACCTCGCATGACCTTATTTTTTTTTCATTCTACCTAGGTTGACCTGTTCCACCCATGCACCTAGGTCGATTGTTCCACTTGTGCACCTAAGATGACTCATTCCATTCATGTCCAAGCATCTTTCACGCCCTCACCTTTTCACCTGTCTCGCACACCCTCACCGAAAAGCTCATCTTGCATTTTCTTGTCTAATTGTTCATCTCGCACTGCTGCACCCGTCTCATGAGCCTTGCATGACCATGTATCAGTTTGTTTTGTGCATGAATCCACTTTATCACAAGATGTGACAAAGTGTTGGTGAAACTCCAAAATGTCTCTTCCATTGTTGCAAATGTTCTGATATCATTTCACCTCCACAACTCAGCTCACTTGATCCTAGATGAATCGAGCACACATCCCTAAGGGTCTTACATCCTCACCCACTCTACATATGTTGTCATCCTCGAAAATGACCTCTTTGGCAATCCATCCATCACCAAATATTTCAAGAATACTATACTCTTCATCCTAGACAACCTCCTCATCACACTATCTCAATAGACATGGAAGAATCTTGTCTACTAACATATATCCCATGTGACTCCATGAATACCCACATAAGAATGCCTTGCGTTGGATCCCCTTGTGTCATCAACTAATAAGGTAGTGAATCTGACTATAGCGTTGTTGTATTGTCCAACAACCCCCATTTTAATGTATTATAAATTTCCTATGAAATTTATTATATTAAAATAGGTACCCTTCATCTTAAAAAATCTTATAATTAAAGTTTAATACCTAGGTTTTTTAATTAAAATCCCATTATTAAACTTTGATTATCCCAAAAAACCAAATTAAATATCCCCCGAGACATAAACTATACTTAGGCTTAAGTATTAAACATGATGGGTTATTTGATTAAAAAAATAAAAATAAAATGGATATCTATAAGATTCTCGAAGGTTGAAGCTTTACAAACTTCAACACTTCACCATACCCCTCATCACATCTATACCTCGCATCGCAAAGTTTCATAAGGAAAATACCCCTCTGCCAACTCCATTGCGATTGTGATATAAACCAGACCTAACGTGAAAATTAACATCACTTTATTAAAATCTTGCGTCACCGCAATCGCAAGAACCATTGCCCAAGTCCTGCTACCTATCTCTTTTTCAATATGTGATTACTCCAGACCCGATAGAATTATCCATTGTAATCCATAAAATCTCCAATATGAGGCTATCGCAAAAGATTAAAAGCTTAAGTCCAACCCTGCTCCAAATGCCAGTTGTGATATGCGATAAGTACCAGACCCACTTGGACTATACACTATGATTTATATTAATATTGTGTCCGGGGCCTATATCGTAATCACAAAGTTCTAAAAAATCATGCCTCATCCCAATGCTGATTGCGATATACATCCTAACACCGATTGCAATATCACGTGATAATGATGTCAGATTCACATCATCCCTCACGTCACCGCGGGATCCTGCAATTGCAAATTTTAAAGGGACACAACTTATAATAAACACTTCATCCCAGCCGATTTGTGATTGCGATAGCCAGACCTAACGAGATTATTCAATCCAACTTATAAATCCCTCGAGTCAGCGCAATCACAAGAATCACAGGCTCCATTCTTTTGATACTTATTGCAATTTGCGATAAGCCCTGAACCCGATAAGAATTACATTCATAAAAATCTCGCATCTACGGCTATCACAAAAATCACGGAACTTAAACCATTCCTGCCTTTTCCACCCATTCCGATTGCATTGCGATATAAAAGCCTGACTTGCATTGATTTAATAAATGACTTAGATTTATTTGCTCAGATCAATGGTAAATAATGGTTTCGGACCCCCCCACGTTCAATTTTAAGTTTCTCACAGGGGGAGTCCAAAAAGTGGTTTTCTCGTCTAAGCCGTATCTCTAAGTGTCACTCCTCTGTTCTTTTAGACTCCCCTCTTCACAAACCACTTACCACTTCGAACTTCCTCCAAAAAAACCACTAAGCCTCCCACTTATTTTGTGATCTACGATAACACATCATTCCGCCAGGTCATCTACCACGTGGATCCTCCACATCATCCACCATGTCACATGACATCATCCCTTCGTACACATTGCAAACCGCAAATATTTCAAGATTGTTGGTATTGTATCGCTCTATTATTGCGATATGCGATATAGTCGGGCCCAACGAGATTATACAATGCAATCCATAAATTCCTGCATCCACGCAATCACGAAAGTCACATACCTTAAGCCATTCCTCCTCTACCCATTCCGATTGTGATTTGGTCTTATTCAAATTTTCATCTATTTCAAATAGGGATTCTCCTTGCTCGAAATATGATGATAATTCAACCCCCAGTCTAAAAGAATTTGCTATTTTGCAATAAAACCATAAATGTCTGACTTGTCTCACCACAAACCTAACTTTGCACGACTCTCAATGATGGTTTTGTTCGATATTTATTGCGCTCTAAATTTTTCCTGATTTCCTGCAAAACATTATTTGTTTCAAATAAAACTTGCTTATCATTTTCATTTATTTCCAGCTTATCGATTCTGGTTTTTCTTATTCAGGTTCATAATAGAGGAGGACAATTGTGATGATAAGTGGCATATCAGTTCAAAACAGGAAGACAAATATCCAGATAATTCGACGTAACAAATGACGCTGATGAAGACAACAAATCACTTTCAGAAATTTCTACCAAAAAATTATTTTCCTTTAAGCATTGTTGAAGGGATTTGTTTAAATGCCCTCAATGCTCTACATCATAGATTCAGTTGTTTTCTGCTATTTAAGCTTACTTGTTGTATCAAATAAAGGTCCTGAATTTTATGAAGAAAGGTCAGAAAGCTTGTACGACTACACTTTCAAATTTTTCTCAATAGAACGACTGGAGCATTGTTTAGGAACTTTCATAAAGATTTCAAGAAGTTGCACTTATGTACTCCTAAAATCATCTTCGTTAGAAGGAATAAGTTGTTGCTATTTCTTTTATGAGTTGAAAACGTGTATCTGGTATTTCTATCTTTGTTCCTTTATTTTGTTCTAAATTGTGAAATTATCTTATCGGATTTCTTATTACATGGTATTTCTACTCTTCTCTACAATTCATGAATTCTTGAAGGCACTATTGTATAAAGGATTTAGAGTTGTAGGTTAAAAGGAAAAACTCAGATCTGAAGGATTATTGAGGATTTTTCTTTTGCACTTTGAATTATGTTTTGATGGGCAGAGTTCGTACTATTACAACTATAGTTTTAAAAGAACAAGTTCAAGCATTGTAAAAGTCTGTTGGACACCAGAGCCAAAGAAATGCATTCAATAAATTGGTATTTTTAATACTATTGTTTTAAATACTAGTTTAATTTTATAATTGCAGGAATATGTCATTTTATTCATATTTGTGCACTATTATGGGTATGAGTAATTTGTCTCAATCATATGTTATTATTTATCTCTGCTCTTATATGTTGAATTTTGATTTCTGAGTAACTATTTACTCATAAATCTGTCTTTTAATACTGATTTAACAAATAATGATATGGTGTGAACTATTTCCTCACATTCTTGTTTAATCATTCAAATCATTGATTTAACAATCAATATCATTTTGTGAACTACTTCCTAAATGTTATTGGTTGATTATTTCAATTAGAGGTCTCGAAATAGAATATGTCTTAGTATTCATAATGTCAGTTAATTGAACTGTTTCGTTAGTTTGATATTCATTATAATCCAAACATATTTAAATCCCAAATCAATTAAATATCTTGCTCTTGGTTGGGTTAGATCTATATATGCCTAATTGAGATAGGATTAGGATTTAGTTCCTTTTTCTTGCATTTTACAACTAGTTTGCATTTAGATTAATTCTGCATTTCTAGAAGTCATCTTTTGAGGCAAAAATTTAGAGTGGTTTGGTTGTTCCACGAAAAAAAACTTAAGGATCATTCTTCTTGCCTAATTAGCTCGAAGAATTGATCTAATGGCCCTAGCTATTAGCAATTGAAGACATATTTAAAGTTGATAATGGTTGGGAGAAAGTAACTAGACCTAGTTAAACCAGTTAGAGCCACTATTCCAAACAGAATAGGAATTGCTTTGAGGTCTGGACCGGGTGGTTTTCCCCAATGTTGTTGTAGTGATTTTTGAGGCCTCAAAATTTTTGGTGCTAGAAGTAGGGCTTGAGTTAGTTATTTGTTTAAATTTTTATATCATTTTTCACTAATCATGGCTCCCATATGCATTCCTACACTTGGTCATGCATTTAGTTCACCTAAGCCTACAGGAGGCATGCCCAAGAAGCAGATCGAGTCCTTGTCACAATTAAATTTCGATGGTGAGAGTAATATTTCTGCATTAAATCATATTGTTGGTTTTGTTAATAGATGTAAATCTTTTAATATAATCATTGATAATGAGATCTGTAGGCTTTTCACTCTAACATTCAGAGGATAGATCCGCAAATGGTTCTTGGTGCTTCCTGAGAAGTCTATTCATTCATGGAAACATTTTTTCCAGGTATTTCTCAAAGCACATCAAAATTACAATTAAAATAGTTTGTGTTTAGAATTAGATAATCTTTACATGTATGATAATGAATCTTTAGATGAATTTTATAATAGATTTTGGTCGTTTTGTTATAGATTTCATTTAGATGAGTTTCCTTCAGCTGAAGATTTAATTGAACGTTTCACTTCTCTTGTTTCTTCACATACTAAAAATAATGAATCAATTATTGAAGGACAAGACACATCTAATTCATTAAGTAGTCTTGAATCACTAAATGGTTAACGTTCTTCTTTAGAAAATTTCAGTTCTCATTTTCTCTTTGAAGATGTAATTGAAACAAATTTTAATAACTCATGTGATCAATTAGTAGGTCCAATAAAAGCCAATCTACAACAAGCCTTGAATAATGAACACATCAGTTTATCTTCTTTGAAGGCAACTCTAAAAAATTCAGAACATATAACTGCATTGAAAGAATGTCCTTAAACCAGGATTATAATACGACAAGTTGTATACATGAATCATTTCAGCAGTCATTATATTATGGCACACATTATTTTCTTTATCCCGATTTCTTTTCAAATCAGACTATAGTTAATGATGATCACTCTAATCTTTCAGTTGATAATTTTCCTAGTTCTTGTTCTGAAAATTCTACATCTAGCAATCATTTGAATGATAATCCTTTAATTGAAAAGTCTTCTTCTTTTGTATTTTCTGATTTTGTTATTTTAGATCAGTCATTTGATTTTCATAAGAAGAAGGTAATTTATGATGATTATCATGATGATGATGATGAAAAAGAATCAAATCTTGTACAAACTACGCTAATTTTGAAAATTGATTTATTTCATGAAGATTCACATGCTTTAATTTTGTCTCCTGAACACAAACTTAGTTTTGAGAATTTTGATGAGTTGATTTTTCGAGTTTCTAATATATTTCATTCTGATTCTTTTTTAGAAATTCACATTTTTAAATTTTCCAAGGAATGTCCTTTTACTGGCCATTCATTGACTGAAATACATGATAAGTTCCATAATTGCCTTGTAAAATTATTTTGTAATTCTAGCTTTCATAACAATTTAATTGTTTTTCCATCCTTTTATTTTATTTTCTTTTCTTTTTGCAAGCATGCTAAATCTTTCCATATTGAATATCTTCAAGATTTATTAAATGAAAATGATGAAATGGTTACTCATAATCCTGAATATAAAAAATCTTTTCATATCCAAAATTCAATATTCAGAAATTCAGTCCAATCATTTCACCATCAGTCTAATCTAAATCTTGAGAGTGTTCCTTCCCAACATGTCTTACCATCATCTCTTTTGGAAAGTTTTCATTCTCTATCAAATATTCATCCATTCTTTTATGATCCCATTAATATTTGTTTAGAGTCTACTTTCCAAAAAAGATGGTTTACGAAGATGTTAATTTTAAATAAAATTGTTTTTGTACATAATTTTACATTAGATGTAAATAATAAATTTTGTTTCATTTTGTTTGTTTTCGTTATTTGGTTACTAACGTTTGACTTATACATATAGATAGGTAATTAAATGAGAGAATGGTTACATTGGAAGTATGATTATACATAGTCATGTTTCCTTCATTAAGTGAGAATTAGGAGTAGATTAGTTTAGATTAGATTCAATAAATAATGATTTTGAGTTAATTGCCTTACATTGGAGAAAGTCATATCTTTCCGGCAAGATTAAATAAAATTCTTCAATGGTAAGTCTCATATACTCATTTTCATTCATTTCTTTACTTTTTAGATTTAGTTTTGTTTTCTTATTTTCTGCTGATATGTAACTCTCTTTTGCAAGTCTTCACAACCATTTTCACACCTTCACTAGATCAAATTTCGAGCTCAAAGAAGGAGTAACGATTTTCATCGAATCAACCAAAACAGGGAAGTTCTAAACCTTAATATTTTTCTTCAAAAGCATTACTCTGATTAGAAAATGGTTAAAAAACTTTTTTTTTCAAAGTTATGCTTAAAAAAAAAGATAAATAAATAGCAAATTTCCTCATCGAAATTGAATTATTACTAAATTCTTTTAACTTTGAAAATTTGATTTATCTAGATTTCGACATAAGAAAGAATGTTTTATTCATTATCTTTTTCCTCTTTTGTTAAGAAATTTGCATAAACAATTTTGTAAAGTTTTCCTTTTAGATTTGGTTTTGAGTGATTTTGTGAATGGTTATATCTTGAGAATTCGGTTATCATATCAAATTTAATTTTTCTTTCAGATAATAATGTTAAATGGCAAACTCTTGGCCTTTCATCAACATCTCTTGAAAACCATTTTATGACTTTTCAATTTGAAAGTAGGAATTTTTCGGGAAGTGGTTATGAAAATTGAAAATTAGATAAAAATGATTAAGTATGAAATTTTGTCCATCAAGTTGTAAAATCTTCAAAACCTCAAAAAATTATATTCTTTTACTTTAGTTTCAGTAAAAAAGGTTGTCCTTGAAAAGTAATGACCATCTTACAACTTAAAACTTTCAACTCGGATTTGTCATCCAAAACTCTTAAGGAGTCAATAGTCCTCCCCATCCATTAAAAAGGGAATTTTTTTAGAGTGCAATTCTAAAATATAATAAAATCTAAAAATATAAGAGGTTTCATCATGAGCATGTTTACCATGTTTACAGGGAACCAATTAAACTGACATTACCACACTGAAGACCAAATCAGGGTAATGACCTATGATTTTTAATTGTAAGACAAGGGGTCTCATCATGAGCCAACATGTTTAGTTTGATTGTTACCACTGAATGGCATTGTCATTATCTGACCAACAAACCAGGACAATGGCTTTCTAGCATAAAATAAAAAATAAAAAAATTACCTCTAATTATTTCATTGTTAAATGGATGGGACACTAGATTGTTGTTGGTTAAAAGGTAACCCTGTCGAGGCTATGAATGCCTACCAGTAGCAGTGGCTCTACCTGTGATGAATGAGTAAATTTTAAAGAAAAGTTGTCAAAGGCCCCCTACTTTATTTTTATAAACTGATTAATGACTAATACAAGTAAATAGGTTTTTTTCATTCACAAAAGGTTTTTAAAAGAGATTGCAATTTAATGATTCTTTTTAGTCGAAGTAATTTTATTTATCTAAATGCTTTGAAAAGTGGTTTCCACTTCTTAAATTATTTTTATTGAATTTTTGGAGAAATTTCATTTATCATAGATAATTGGTTCTTCTAGTGAACCACTATTTGTTGTACTGTCCAACAACCCCCATTTTAATGTATTATAAATTTCCTATGAAATTTATTATATTAAAATAGGGGCCCTTCATCTTAAAAATTCTTATAATTAAAGTTTAATACTTAGGTCTTTTAATTAAAACCCAATTATTAAACTTTGATTATCCCAAAAAACCAAATTAAATAGCCCCTAAGACATAGACTATACTTAGGCTTAAGTATTAAACATTATGGGTTATTTGATTAAAAAAATAAAATAAAACAGATATCATTAAGATTCCTGAAGGTTGAAGCTTTACAAAATTCAACACTTCCATACCCCGCATCACATCTATACCTCGCATCGCAAAGTTTGATAAAGAAAATACCCCTCCATCAACTCCATTGCAACTGCGATATCAACCTGACCCAACAACAAAATTAACTTCACTTCATTAAAATCCTACGTCTGCACAATCGTAAGAACCATTGCCCAAGTCCCACTACCTATCTCTTTTGTGACACGTAATTACTCCAGACCCGATGGAATTATCCATTTCAATCCATAAGATTTCGCGTTCGAGGCTATCACAAAAGTTTAAAAGCTTAAGTCCAAGCCTGCTCCAAACGTCAATTACGATATGTGATAAGGCCTAGACCCACCTGGATTATACACTGCAATTTATATTAATATTGCATCCAGGGCCTATACCATAATCACAAAGTTCTAAAAAATCATGCCTCATCCCAACGTCGATTGTGATAACATATCGACGCCAATTGTGATATCACGTCATAGTGACGTCAGATTCACGCCATCCCTAACGTCACCCCAGGATCCTACAATCGCAAGTTTTAAAGGGACACGACTTATAATAAACCCTTCACCCTAGCTAATTTGCGATTGCGATAGCTGGACCTAACGAGATTATTCACTCCAAATTATAAATCCCCCGCATCTGCGCAATCACAAGAATCATAGTCTCAATCCTTCCGATGCCGATTGTTGAGCTACATGGATGAACAAAGGTAAATTTTTGAAGAAAAGTGGCAAAAATGTGATAGAAAGAAGCTTGTTTTGAGTCTGTAGCACTACATTGATAATTAGTAGAGTGCTATAGAACTAGGAAGATACTTATTTTTATGTTATAGGAAGGATATAAATTGAATTTTTTTAAGAGGACTCTATTCAAGACCTTCCAAAAGGATTAACTTAGTCAATTAGGAGGAGGAGGTTGCTTTATGTTGATGGATTGTTTGATAAACCCTAGTTGGTATCGTAATTTGTTTTCCATTCCAAGTTATTATAGGGATGATCATACCTCCAAAACCATACACAATTTTAATAGGGTGATCTCTGTACTTGGGGGAAAGGTGGGGCCCATCAATTACGTCCAAGCATAATGCATTAAGAGGAATTGAGGGGGGAGTTGTTCTTAGAGCCACAATAAATGGTGAAACACTAGTAGGAACCTTGAATCTTTGTGTATGCTCAAGAATATTATTTAATTACATGTGATTGAAGTGCCAAAAATATTTATTTTTCATGCCATGAAGTTACCAATATTGAGAATTATGAAATGTTGAGTTTTGTGGCTTCTTTTTCATGATGTTGGTTGCAACTTAGGAAAGGATCAGAAGCATGTAAACTTCATTAAGAGCTTGCCTCTTCATTTAAAATTTGTTATAATGAAAAATTATGCTTTGGGATATTGAATAATCGAAATTATAGATGAGTTTTTTTGCATTAAATCCATTTCCAATGAGTGTCCATAGCCCTAATAGAGTTTACTCAGAACCATAAATATTATTTCACTGTTAATGAGTGTCCATAGCCTTAAAAATTTTTCTTGCATATCTTGCTTGATCATGAAACCATTCCTTAGCCTTTACCTTTTATTCATTGATTTTTTTTTTTTCATTTTATACTTGTATTTATTGGGCTTAGTTGTCTACAAGGTGGATGAGTGGATCTTGAACGATAGATAAGGTGATCTCTTGGGAAACTTTAAAGATTTATTGTTGTTTTTTTGCCCCCTAGACATCACTGATCAAGTTTGAACCTTTAGATTTGGATGAGGCCATGATTAAAATTTCATAGGATGCTTGAGGCTTCTCAACTAGGATAGTATTTGGATTCATTTCCACTAAGAAATACCACTTTTCAAAGGGTGTTCCACATGTAACAATGGTCATATTATCTTTAGGCATAATTGGGATTGTGATATTATATAGAGTGTTCTGGGGAATTGCACACTAATTCATGACATAATATGTGATATGCCTAAAAGAAGTAGCTAGGTAAATATATCACTTTTTAGGTCATTGATTTGAATTTGTCATGAAAGAAAAGGTTTATTTATGCACATGAGGAATTGAGTTAACAAACAAAGAAAATAAAGGAAACAAGATTGAAAGTTCAAAGTTATAGATGAAAAGAAAAGTTTATTTATGTATAGGTAACTTCAATCATGGCCATTGTACAAAGAAGGTGTTTATAATCATCAATGCATCTAGTAGATTTCTAAGTTTTTTCTAGACTAGTGGGTCTAGTGTAGGATGCACCTGAAATACTTTTTGCTAAAATGATTTGACATCTTTCCTAATTGGGATGATGAGCTAAATGGTATGGGTTTCATGTTCTTTCAAGTCATCATGAGGATTGGTCTAGTTATTGGTATGGAATGAGACATGGGATCTATAAGGAGTTCCAATACAAAGGCTTTGACACTAGGGAGGAAAATTCATAAATGCATAAAAAAGAGGGTCAATAGCTGAGTTCAAAAAAGGATAAATAAATTTAGTATTCAATGCTTTTAAAGATGACATATACATCCATAAATATTCTTGGTGATATTTGGGTAGAAGGAATAAACAATGAATGATATTTAGCACTTGGGCTGTGTTCATCTCTAACTTATTGGTACATTTGGATTCTAAGTTGTAATACATAAGGGATTTTTGTTCTTGTTGATTGATTAAAGTACACCCTACACCAACATCATCTCGCATCTCAAAATCATAAAAAAATAATGTACGAATGTCAATACAAAAATATAATTAAGTAAAACTATAAATATTTACATTTATAATCATTCAATTATCATTATTTGTAGCTAATATACAAAGTTCATTATCAACATCATGTGGTAACTGAAGGAGAGTAGGTTTTATTTATTTTTTTGATGTGGTGCAAGTCAAATGGGTTGAATGATCATCAAAGAAAATATTAAGAAAGTAGTGCCCCATTGTATTTCCCACAAAGATGATTGGCTCATTGGGCCCCTCAAGTTGAGTTATTGTGTCCTTTATATAATGTAGGAATTTACAGGGTAAGTTCCTCAGATAGAACACCAAAGTACACCGCTCACAAATAGATCACAGATCAATACACTAGTATTCTTGATGTGGTTAAAACCCTTAAAGGGGGAAATAGTCCACGACCTGAGCCAACACAACCACTTCAAGAAATTTATTAATAAAAGAAAGAAAATTTACATAATATTCTCTCATGAATGGTCACCTTACAAATGACCCTCCATGCTCTTTAAATAGAGATCATGGACCAATTGGGTGTTAAGCCACAAATAAGTGTCGGTAATATCGAGGAGAGAATGAATCGTCAGATCACATCATGTCTAGAACATATCATCACCATCAGATTGTAAGTTACAAAAGTACATAGTAAAGAAACACACTTTACCTAACTCTACACTAGACCAAGTTATACTTAACTATTTCCTATGTGTCGGAATATCCTAACATCCCCCCTTAAGAACAACTGGGATAGGATTGAAGGATGTACAAATATGACACAATAGGTGAAGGAAGGAGGCATTAGAGCCTATCCCCCCTTAGTGACAACTTCCTGAACTCCAACCATAAATCGAAGTTTAGTAAACTTTTCCTCCGTGAGAGGCTTTGTAAAGATGTCTGCAACTTGATCATCGGTTGAACAATATTGCACTTCAAGAACATGGTCTTGAATGAGCTTCCTGATGAAGTGCATGTGTAGTTCAATGTGTTTACTGCGCTGATGTTGGACTTGATATTGGCATAGTTAAATGGCACTTTGATTGTCACACTAATGTGTAGTCGGATGCTGCTGCTAAAAGCCAAACTTTCATAGGATCTGACGAAGCCACAGGGCTTCCTTACTAGCTTCTATGGCACCATGATACTCTGCTTCTACTGAAGAAAGAGAAATGGCACTTTGCTTCTTGCAAGCCCATGTAATAGGTCCAAAACCAAGAGTGAAGACATAATTGGCAGTAGACTTCCGATAATCAGGGTCACTAGCCTAATCCGAATCAGTGAAACCAACCAATAGAGGGGATGCTTTTGCACTATAATGAATCCCAAATTGAACTATACCTTGAACATAACAAAGTATTCTTTTAGGGATTTTTTCTCTCTGGAGCATCTCCCGCGCACAACGACCGCCTTCTAGGTTTTGCGATCGTAGAGGAGCCATAGCCACCGCCATGAGTGCATCTGGGGGTGGGGAGCCTTCTCCCACCCTGCCAATCTCTTCAGAGGAAGCATTATGAAGACTGCTAACGCAAAAAGGGAAGAAAAAATCGATCCCAGAAGTCCCGAAATTCATAAAAAACCTGGAAGAAATACCTGAGATCGCCCTACCAGAAGAACAACCAATAAAAATCATGCTAGCCCTCATTGACAGAGGGTTGGTAGGAAAATTTATGGGACGTTGGCCCTCTACAAAAATAACAGATGACTGGACCCAACGCAATTGGAGACCTCAGCTGAAAAACCATGTGATCTGCTATGCTGTCGGAAGAGGGTATTTCATTTTAGAGTTCACCTCCAAAGAAGATCAAGATATGGTTTTCAGAAACGGTCCATAATTCATGGGAAATCAGGGTCTGTATCTCAATAAGTGGACCCCCGACTTCAATCCCTCTGTCGATGCCCCTAAAGAGGTCCCAGTCTGGGTCCAGCTCCCCAATCTTCCGATCCATTTCTGGAGCTATTACACCTTGTAGAATATTGGAAATGGTCTAGGCCATTTCATTGACAAAGCAGATAACAAGGGTCAATATACCTGTGCAAGAATCTGTGTGGAAGTCGATCTAGAAGATGGACTACCTGAAGCGGTAAAACTTACAGTCAAATAATGGCGTCAGTATCAAAAATTGGATTATGAGCAACTGCTATTCAAATGCAGAAGCTATCACGAACATGGACACTTCCAACGAATTTCCCAAAAGCTCCAACTGGAGACAAGGTGGATGAAGAAGGATGGAAAGAGATAAAAAAGGGCAAGGCAGTCCCAAAAAAAACTGAGTAGAAAAATTCAGGGCCATTGGTGAAGCCCCAGCCTAAACCAAAAGCCAAAGAAGTTCCAAAAGAAGGCTCTTCCTCTGGGGAAAAGACGGACGACATTGGGATCCAAGAGGAACCAGAAGACCCGTCGAAGAAAGTGAAAGAAGCCGAGGCGAAGTCAAATTTTCCTCCATCAGAGTATGATCACAGGGGAAAAGAAGAAAATGAGGAGCACATCAGTCTGGGCATTGATTCTGAGGGAGATTCAGAAGATGGAGTCTTCGAATCAGACAGCTCTCAAGTCACTCCTATTAAGTCGGCCAGGGGTTGAAAGTCCAAGAAGAAACAGAGAGAAGAAAAAACTTATCTGGATGTACTCCAAGGTTCTCAGAAAACTCTCAAAGGAATGATGAATACCATGTCCAGGCGTAAGCATGGTCAGGATCCAAAAGGAGCAACAACCTCCCAAGCCAGTAAATAATGAAATACGTCTCCTAGAATTGCATAGGGTTAGGCATCAAGTTGAAAGAAGAAGCTCTGAAAGACATTGTGAGGATGTACTCGCCTGAAATCCTTCTCATCCAGGAGACAAAGCTGGAGGACCTTCTAATACTCCAAGCAAGCAAAGCATTCTTGCATAAAGGCCAAGGGAGTGCAGTCAGTGCCAGAGGCGCCTCTGTAGGGATTGCCTCCTTTTGGGACAACTCCAAATATGATCTAATCTACGAAGAATGTTGCCCCCATTGGCTATTCACTAAGCTCCTCCACAAAGAATCTCGCCATCAAGTAAGTATGTTCAATATATATGCTCTGGTCCTACAATCTGAGAAATTTTTTTGTTTGGACTCGCTCTAGTCCTACCTTTTCTTGCACAATCCAGAAAATATTATTATTGCATGTTATCTGAATGTTACGCTAGCTGTAGAAGAGAAAAAGGGGGGCTCGCCGGTCAGGGACCCAGCTAGAGAATGGGTTGAAGACCTCATTTTAGGTTGGGATTTGGAGGACATCAAGCCCACATTTGGGAAATTCACTTGGTTCAACAAAAGGATAGGCCCCGGCCACATTACTGCTCACTTGGACAGATTTCTAGTCCAATCCTCCTTCTTGACATGTGGCCTAATGGCCACCTCTAAAATTCTGCCGAATTACACCTCTAACCATAAATCCATTCTGCTTGAGCTCTCCTTGGATGGAAATCTGGGCCCCATTCCCTTTAGATTTAGTTCTCTATGGATTCATCAAGAAGGTTTCTAGGAGGTGGTCTATGAGGCCTAGAACTGGCAAGCTCAAGGATCCCTTTTCTTTGTGTGGGAAGAAAAATTGAGGGGACTTAAAAGAGAGCTCAGGGAGTGGGCTTAAAAGTTGAAAACGCCCACCGCCAAAAGAAAGGAGATGCATGACAGTTTAGCAGGCCATCAATTAACAATGGAGAATTCCGATGTAACTAAAATCCTTCTTCAAAAAGAAGTAGAGCTGCAAAAAGATCTCCATAAAGCAAGTAGGGACGAAGAAGAGTTCTGGAGACAGAAGTCCAGAAATCTTTGGTTACGGGCCGGAGACAAAAGTACAAGCTACTTCCATAAGCAAGCTAAATCACACAAGCAATTCAAAACAGTAAATGAAATTCATTATCAAAACACTGTGGTTAAATATTTTGAAGGCATAAAGCGAGCAACCCACTCCTACTTCAAAGATCTTTACTCGGCCCTGGAAGACCCTCCTATCGATTCTCAAGCTTATCCGATTGATATAATACCTCACTATGTTCAAGATTCTGACAATACTATGCTGACTACTCCGATCAGTATGAATGATATTAAAAAAGCATTGGATTGCATGGAACTGGAGAAAGCTTCGGGCCCTAATGGGTTCACAGCAAGGTTCTACATGACTTGCTGGCCCACAATTAAAAAAGATCTTCTGAGAATGGTCCGAAAATCTCAGACTTGTACCAAGATTGGAGGCAGTACCAACTCGACCTTCCTTGCCTTGATTCCGAAAGATAAAGGTTCCATCGATTTCAGAAGATACCGACCCATCTCTCTGTGTAATACAAGTTATAAACTGGTTACAAAAATAATAGCCAACCGTTTTAAGAAAATTCTGCCGGTCATCATCCCTGAAAACCAAGGAGGATTCATCAAAGGGAGGAAGATTCTTGACAATATTGTGTTGGTGTAAGAAGCAATTCACTCAAGTTGTCATCGAAAAGAGAAAGGCATGGTGATTAAGCTAGATTTGAAAATGCCTTTGATAAGATGAGACATGATTTCCTGTTTTCTGTGATGGAGAAATTTGGCTTCTCAAAAGCTATCATAACATGGGTGAAAGCCTGCATTGCCTCTCCTTGGATAGCACCTTTGGTTAATGGTCGTTCAATGGAATTCTTCCAGGCCTCGAGGGGGCTATGACAAGGTTGCCCGTTGTCCCCGCTTCTTTACGCCATTCAAGCTTCAGTGCTTAGCTTCCAGCTAGACTATTGTCAATAGATCCAAACTCTGCCAGAACTGAGGATGGCTCACAAGGTTAAAGACATAAATCATGCCCAGTTTGCTGATGATACATTATTGCTTGGAGGAGCTAGCATAAATTCTACTAGGATTTTCAAGAAGGAGCTGGACACTTATAGGGAGGTTTCGGGCAGCAAGATCAACTATCTAAAAAGCACGATCTATGGCTGGAATTGCTCAATCAAGGATTTGACAGACATAGCAAGGTTGTTAGAAATGGAAGGAACCCTGACCTGGGAGTCATTTAAGTATCTTGGGATCCCAATCTTCAAATCAAATCCCAAGGTAGCTCACTGGATGCCCCTGCTAGAAAAGCTAAAACTCAGAATACAAGCTTGGGGAGCCTCATGGTTGAATAATGATGGGAAGGTAATTATAATGAAATCTGTTCTCATAAGTCTACCGTTACATCAGAACTCCATTCTTCTAGCCCCTAAAACATTCATTAGTAAAGTGGATGGTCTCCTGAGAATATTTCTTTGGGAGGGAGGGAAAAATAATGAAAGAAGGCTCCATTTAGTAAACTGGGACACTCTTAAGAAGCCATTCTTGGAAGGAGGTCTCCAAATGTGAGATCTGGCAGCCCAAAATCTTGCTCTGGGCTCCAAGCTCCTCTGGAACATTGTTTCCGGGAATCCTAGTTGGAGCAAGAGAGTTCTGTGGAAAAAATATTTTCATGGGCAGCACTTGAGGTGTTTGGACCAGCCTCCAAGAATAACCAAAGGATCACTGGTATTCAAACTCTATCTTATAGCTATGAAATAGTTCATTCACAAGCTATACTGGATCCTAGGAAATGGGAAAAAAATAAGAATTTGGGAAGATTCGATCCTTGGAGATCAGCCCTTGAATCAGATAGCAAAACTTGTAAATATCAGAGTTTGGCTTCAAGCCAGCAATCTAGAAACCCTTTGGGACATCTCCGATTGGACAGATGATGCAGGAAGACTTTGGCTGGATGGTGAAGCCACTTTACTGTTGGATTTGCTCCAAGAAAAATATCCCTTAAAGACCTCTTCTAAGGACAAAAGAGGGTGGGGCTCTCTCTGAGGCTCATACTCAGTAGTAGAAGGTTACAAAAGTATGATGGCTATCCCAAACGTTCCCCCAGAGCCAACTCAATGGAAATTCATTTGATCCTTTCCTGATCTCCCCAAAATTGATTTCTTTTGCTGGACTTTGGCGCATAAAAGTATCCTCACTAGAGATAACCTGAGAAGGCATGGAATGGAAGGTCCCTCCAAGTGTCCTCTTTGTGTTTCAGATGAAGAAACGACTAATCACCTATTATTATTGTGCCCCTTTGATCAAGAAGTTTGGAGGGGTGTCCTGATGTTAGGACCTGACAAAATAGAGCTTCCCTAAAATATTCCAGACTTGCTAAGAAACTGGGCCAAATTATCCCCGTTTTGTCTCTCCAAAAAAAGCCTTCTCAAGACTGGCTGGATGTGGATTCCCAAATTCACATGTTGGAAACTGTGGCTAGAGAGGAACAACAGAATTTTTAGGGAGGAGAGTTGTAATCCGGTCAGAATTATATCTAAGATCAAAGCTCTGTTGGGTGAGGCCTTAGAAGCCAAACCCGCCATAAGAAATGGTATGACTCTGGACAGTGAGGAAGATCAATGGCTAAAAGAGCTAGTTCCAAACCATCAGAATAGACCCATTCCTCCTGCTAAAGCCCCCTCTCACTGGGAAATTCATCTAGAAGAACAGGAATTCATCAAATGGAGATCATCTTTGGATGATCACTGCCTTTTCTTCGATGGGGCCTCTAAAGGTAACCCAGGAGCGGCGGGTGGCAGTGGAGTTATCTTGAGTCTAGGTGGCTCAACTGAGCTGTACTTTTCTTGGGGTCTGGGGCATGAAACTAACAACAAAGCAGAGGCTCTTACTCTATGGTAGGGTCTAAATCTGGCTATCAAGAGGAATCTCCTCTCCATCTCAGTCTTTGGAAACTCTAGACTAATTATCCAAGCCATGAACTTTCAAAAGATCCCTTCTTAGGTACATTTAGCCCCCACTCTAAAAAAAATTAGACTAGTTCTGCCCAAGTTTCACAAAATCTCCTTCTATCATATTCTGAGGAAGTTAAACTCACAGGTGGACTTGGCTACCAATCAAGGCTCTTTCCAAAGAAAAAGATCTCTGTTAGTTAATGATGTTGAATTGGACTGCAACATTCCTTAATTCTAGAGAAGACTGGGCCTCTGCTCCCATGAGCATTCCTCTGGTTCAGATTTCTCTCCACTCTATGTTGGACTTCATCGCTGTGTCTCACTGCAATCAGTTGGGTAGGTGCTAGGGGGTTCACAAGGGCTCCTTCAAGGCTAGATTAGAGAGCAGAAAGGCCATGGCTGTGTTCTATGTTGAAACGGAAAGCAATGTCGACATTGTTGACATCCCTCTTGGCAATCCTCTAGGATGTTGCTACTCTATCCGCTTGGGGGATTGCCACCCTTGTGTGGAAAAGGTAATGCACCACAACTGCCCTGTGTGTTTTTAGTATTTATTCGACTCTACAAAGATTATCATCATATTACCTTGTGGTCACACTATTCACATGCATTGCTTGAAAGGGATGCACGAGCATCTTCAGTTTGCTTGTCTAGTGTGCTCCAAATCTGTCTGTGATATATCTAAATTGTGGGAGAAACTTGACCGAGAGGTTGCATTGACTCCAATGCCTGAAGCTTACCAGAACAAAATGGTTTGGATCTGTGGAGTAACTTCTGAAGTAAATTTTCACATTGTTGCACACAAGTGTCAAAGTTGCAATTCTTATAACACCCGACAGACTAGGGGAGGTCCTTCTGCAAGTTCATGTAGATCTCATCTTTGATATTCTCAAATGTTCAGATTCATGTATCCCTCTTTACCACTTGTAAGGTTGCCTTAGCACTGCTTATGTGGCATGAAAAACAGTTGTACTGCAAATTGCTATGCAGTGGGTCTCCTCTCTGCAAGCAAGGAAGCAGAGCTAAGACGCGGCATGCAAAAGCAGTGGAAATCCAAGACGCCATTCTGAACCCAGATCAAGTGTATATTCAAGCCATTATCTGCAATCACAGTGTAATCCCTTCAGCGAACTTACCAAAATCTAAATGTACTCTCCTCGCCTCCTATCAAAACGAAAGCAAAATCTGTAACAAGGAAATACAAAGTAGCCCTATTAAAGCCCTCGACAGCTGTTTTTCCGAATCTTAAATAAAAACTAGCCGTTATTATATATATAAAAAAAACAAAGTATTCTTTTAGATTCTTTCCAATGAATTTCATGTGGGTTTTTCATAAACTAAGCAATAAGGCCAATAGAAAAGGAAAGGTTAGGAAGGGTATGGGTCAGATAATATTTTTTTCCTACAAGCTAATAGTATAAGGTAGCATCAACTTTAGGGGAAGTAAAAGTGACTGAAAGTTTGGCTCCAAACTGAAAGGGAGAAGGGGATGGCTTGTAGTCTTCCATGTGAAAGTGGCATAGAAGATCACAAGCATACTTGGATTGGGAAAGGGAAATACCTTCCTTGGATTGCAAGACTTGAAGACTAAGAAAATAATGCAAGTGTCCCAAGTTTGTCATTTCAAACTGCTTTTTAAGGCTGGACTTCACATGGCTTATAAGGTTGGGATCATTACTAGCAAGGATAAGATTATCAACATAAAGAACAAGAATGATAAGAGACTTACCCACTTTCCTGGTGTAGATAGTATTGTCAGAATGACACTTAAAAAAGCCAATATCTAAAAGAAAGCTATCCATTTTGGCATACCAAGCCCGAGGGGCTTGCTTGAGACCATAAAGGGATTTCTTAAGCTGACATACAAGGCTGGAGTGTATTTGTATAAAGCCATGAGGTTGTTCCATATGGATTTCTACATGCAAGTCCCCATGTAAGAAGGAACATTTAACATCCATTTGATGGACTTCCAATTTGAAAGAGGAAGCAAGGGAAAGAACAAGGCAGATAGAGTTCATTTTGGCAACAGGGGAGAAGATTTTAGTATACTCAATGCCTTCAACTTGTGGAAAGCCCTTAGCAACAAGACGAGCTTTATTTTTATCAACTTTTCCATCTAGTCCAAACTTGGTTCTATAAACCCATTTACATCTAACTAGTTTTCTTCCCTTTGGAAGAGGAACATGATCCCATGTATCATTTGCCAATAATGAACAATATTCTTCATTAATAGTTGCATCCCAATCTGGATAGCCTGAAGCTTCTGTAAAGGTGTCAAGTTCATACTTCGTTGAAGCTTGAGCCAGTAAAGAAGAGGCTCTATCGAACTCAAAACGTGTACATTGCTGAACTGTAGGATCACCTGCAAGAGAACTTGTTGCATCCCGAGTAGCATGGACCCATTTTGGAAGCTGAGGAGCTGAAGGAGGATCCTGAGAAGGTGCAGGAAGATTTTCATCCTCACTATCATCATCTAAAGAAGAAATATTTTCAGAAGTAGAAGGGATAGAGAGAGGTGGCACATCCACTAAACTAGGCTCATAGGCTGATATATTTTCAGCAAAATTTACATCTCTCCTAATGATAACATTTTTGGATTTAGGTGGAAGAAGTCTATATCCTTTGACATCTTTAGAATATCCAACAAAAATACGTTTTTAACTTTTAGGTTCTAAGGCTTTATGTTTCTCATCGGGAATATGGGCCCATGATTCACTTCCAAAAACACGAAATTGACTTACATTTGGTTTAATTGAGCTTCATGCTTCTTCCAGAGTGATATTCTTTAAAACCTTAGTAGGTGTGTGATTTACTATGTAATTTGCACAGTTAATTGCTTCTACCCAAAAATTAAGACTAAGTTCTTTATACTGAAGCATACAATTAGCCATTTCCTTTAACGTGCGATTCTTCCTTTTAGCTACAACATTTTGTTGTGGAGTATATGGAACAATATGTTGCACTTGATTTCCATGCTCAGTGCAAAAGTTGATGAATTTGTTGTTAACATATTCTCTGCCATTATCAGATCTTAGCTTAAGAATTTGATGTCTAGATTGTTTCTAAACAAAGGCCTTAAAGGCCAAGAACATGTTAAATACTTCACTCTTGAGTTTTAAAATGTATACCCAAGTGCATCTGGAGAAATCATCAATGAAAGTTAAGAAATACTTGTAGCCAGAGAATGAAACAACTGGAAGTAGACCACATAAATCACCATGCACAAGCTGTAAAGGGGCTGAGACGTGCCAAGAGGCATGCTTTTCAAAACTATCCCGATGATGTTTTCCAAGTACACATCTAGAACAAACACCATCTTTGCAAGATAGCATAGGAAGACCTGTCACCATATTTTCTTTACATAGATTTTGAAGGGAGTGATAGTTTAAGTGACCAAATCACTCATGCCAAAGTTTGCTCACTTCATCATTATGAGCAACAAATACTGAGGGAAGAGTTGATGACCCAAAGTTGTTAAACTTATACAACCTTGTAGAATTATCAGTAATGCCAATAGCTAAAATTTGTCTAGGATATCCTAGGTCCTTAATTACAACATCATGAGGTGAAAATTCAACGATTTTACCTTCACCTAAATGAGTTATCTGATATACAGATAGAAGGTTGCAGGATAAGGTCAGAACATATAATACATCATTAAAATGACCATTGTCTAGATGATTAGTTCCAGTCCCTACAACACTAAGAGATCTATCATCACCAACATATATATTTTTGGTGTTACAATCATTTAAAGAAGAAAACATATCTTTGTTTTTGGGCATGTGATAAGAAGCTCCAGAATCAATGAGCCACTCATGAGAATGAGAAGAAGAAGATACATTTAGTGCATAACCAAACCGAGATGCTTGACAACCACATGTAGAAAGTGTTATTTCTGAAGATGAAGTTGAAGTTGAAGAGTGTTCCAAATGGATGTTATGCTTCTTCATTGCTACTTCCAAGGCTTCCATCTTCTTAAAGCATTTGGATTCTATGTGGCCATCTCGACTACAAAAGTTTCAATGTCTATCAGTCTTCTTCCCTTTGTTTTTATTTGCCTTATCATTTTTTTGAATTGATTTTTCATTTTGAGACTGAAAGTGCTTAGGACCCTTGGTTGGTTTAGGACCATTGTTTTTAGGATGCTACTTCTTAGGATTCTTTGAACTTGGTTATTGCCAGTGGGTGGCTAAGGCTTTCTTAGAAGAGTTCTCAAGATTAATAAGACCAAGATGTATGAGTTTTTCTTGTTTTCTTATTAAAGAATCAAAAAAGGCATCAAAAGAGGGGAATTGTAGGCTTGTCCTTGAGAAATAAAGGCTTCTCTAGTAGAATGAAAGGTGAAAACAAACACAGAGTAGGATGGTCCTAACTTAGTAAGAATGGAATAGATAAGGCTACCATATTCTTTCTTAACCCTAACACCTTCCAAGAGAAGTCTAAGGGTCTTCAACTTGGACAAAAATATTCAATGGAAGAAAAATTATGAGGGTCCAACTAAGCAACTCATTTTCGAGTTGATGGGCTCTAATTTCATTTTTAATTCCAAAAATTTATTGAGTTGTTTCATTGCTTCCTCAGGGGTATCAAGTTATGCGATATGGAATCTAAGGTTTGGAGAAATAAACATCCCTATCAACCCATGTGCTTGATCTTGCTTATTTTCCCATTTGACTACCTTATCTTCATCTTTAGGATTTGACCCTTGGCCTGAGGCTATTCTATAAATACCTTTACTTCTAAGTAAATCCTCCATGTCAGACACCCATTGGAAGTAGTTGGTGATGTCAAGAATAACTTGGCATGAAATTTCCATTTTAACAGAAACTAAAGCTATAGATGCTGAAACTAAGTGTTCCAATGGAAAGATATCGAAAAATTAGGCCGATTAACAAAAAGCAGCTCTAAAAACGGCTTCCATATGAAGAAGTTATGGCTTTTTGAAGAAAAAGTTATTGAATATGCCGACGAAGTACGTGAATGTACGGAAGTGAATGATAATGTTATATTAAAAAAAAAAAAAATCTCTCTCCCCTCTTTCAAACTTAATCTAATTAGCTCATTAAAAAAAAATTATGTGACCCACTTTTATAAATAAGTGAAAGTCACTTTTACAATGGTACTTTATGAGTTACCCACTAAATTGTAACTTAAATAAAAGATAAAGAGACTTTAGAATTATAAGTGACTCACCTTTTATAATGGGTAATAACATTTTTGCATAAAGTAACTTTAAAACATAAGCTACATGTGCTTTTTGAAAATGTAACTCAATAAAAAGAAAGACTTGAACCCAAGATCTTTATTCTCATAAAGTAACATTGGACCAAGTGAGCTAGTTTAAAAGGTTAGTAATTTTTGGAAAAGAGGAAGGGTTTTTTTTTTAGTCGCTGAAGCTTTGGAGTGCATTCTTATTTGAAAAAGCCCTTTTTTCCTACAAAACAAAAAACCACACAATCCAGCATGGACATGCAAAAAAAAACAAACCATGTTTCTGATTTTCCAAGATCACACTAAGGTGCAGTGTAAAAGAGTATACACATGAGAAAAATCCTTCCTTTCCATTTCTGATTTGCCCAGATCGCACAAAGTTTCGGGGCAAAGAGCATACACAGAAATGAAATTTATAGATCTAGTAATGAAAAAAATAGATACCTAAATAAATCAAAATAAACAGAGAGATGAATAACTAAAACTGCAAATAAAGACTGTATACCTCAAGATCTTAAAAATGACATAGCTAGGGCTATCAGAAACCTTTTCACGTGAAATGAAAGAGGTTCCTCACTAGAACATATGCTCCTAACACAATAGAGTAGTCCTCTTGGCTTTAAAGTAGTTAGAAACAATAGATCTAGGAAACAATAGTCAGATGCAGTTGTACCGGCTTCGGATTTGGATCACCAACAAATGTGGCCCTCAAATAGCTTTGATGCCATGTAGGAATTTACAGGGTAAGTTCCTCAAATAGAACACCAAAGGACACCACTCACAAATAGATCACAGATCAATATACTAGTATTATTGACATGGTTAAAACCCTCAAAGAGGAAAACAGTCCATAGGTTGAGCTAATGTGACCACTTCAGGCAATTTATTAATAAAATAAAGAAAATTTACATAATCTTCTCTCAGGAACTGTCACCTTACAAATGACCCTCCATGCTCTTTAAATAGAGATCATGGACCAATTGGGTGTTAAGCCACAGATCAAGTGTTGGTAATACCGAGGAGAGAATGAATCGTCAGATCGCTTCATGTCTAGAACATATCGTGACCGTCAGATTGTAAGTTACAAAGTACATAGTAAAGAAAAACACTTTACCTAACTCTACACTAGACCAAGTTATACTTAACTATTTCCTATGTGTCGGAATATCCTAACATACAAGGCTTGATGTTTACCTATATGTGATTGATCTTTGCCTTTATAGGGTAACTAGAGAGGGGACCAATCAATAGCAAGACACCCCTAAAATTTTTGGGACTAGTCCTTTCTCAATAGTAGACCATAATCCTCTAATATATCCACAAATATAATTAATTACTTGATGGATTCTTGCATCTAAGCACAATCATATCAATGCATCCTTAATTTCACCAATCACCTTTACTTATGACCTGCCCATTTGAATGATTTTTGTGTTGTTTTTCTCAAGGATAAAATTGATCGTTTTGCACATAGAGTGGGGATGGCATTAGCGAAAGCTCCAAAATCCACCAAACAATTATGTACAATATGATTAAAAAATTTAAAAGTTAGAGAAAAGACACAATCTTTGATTTAGAGTGTGTTCTGATATTAGTTGTCTTTATATGAGACTTACTATTATCATAATTTTTCACATGGATAGGAGAAATGAAAAGCGTTTGTGGGGTAGCTAGGGATTGGGACTAAGATTGAGAGGGTTTAAAGTCTTTGAAAATAAGTTCCCTTTGTTATGGGATTCCGTAGAGATCATATACCCGAATTTATCCATAACTTTCTTCATGTCTTCAACAACATTATATTCTAGGATTTTCCTAAAGAAATTGATGAACTGGTATTTTTAGGAACTGAGGGAGTGTTGGGGCCAAAATAGAAAGGGTGCAAATTTTACAAATTTTGGATAAGTATGGAGAAACCACATAGTGAGGAGAAAAAAGGGAATACTATACACAATAGAGTTTGATGGGTGCCACATGAAGCACAAATGCATATAGGAATTCTACGCAAATTTTCAACACACTTTGCAAATGTGTGTCAAAAGTTGCAAGGACTGTGATGTAACAAAAAGATCTAGTTGTGAACATCACACTCTCCTACAATATGGGTTAGTTAGTTATAGACAAAAAATGGTTTTAATTCAACACATTATGGTCAAGAAGTTGGTTTCATTTCGATATGAGAGTGAACAAATCATCAAGGTGATCCGATTAAAGATTCCCATGAGTGTGATGATAGAGATTAGGCTATATAAAGAGTTGTACCACCTCTATTTTGGTTTTCATGATACTTTTTTCTTTTGGATACTTATTCTTCTCGATGTTATTCTTTCTTGATACCTTCCTGAATACTCATTCTATTAATTTTATGTAACAACTCCCCTTACTCAACACCTAGAGTAGGAGGTGGTCACTATGCATACCCAATCTTCAAGTTACTATTATGAAAATGAGGTATAATTATTTTGACATTTTCCAAGCTTCTCTAAACTCAGAATAACCATTACCATTGCATTCATCTCATTGAGACGAATCTGGTGATATAAAAATTTTCCTCAATCTGACCTCCAGATTGAGAAATATTTCCTTTTAAAGAGTAAGCCCTACCACAACATCCAACTGCCACGTGACAACCCACCACTTGCCCATGTGGCAGTCAGGCTCTTATAACAATTGACTTCAACCATCTATGCTCACCTACCTAGGTCTCTTCATTACATCTCACGAAATCTGCTAGTCATGGATTAGCCACATTATCCCAAGGCCTTGCCTGACACATTCGATTCTCCTACCCTGCATTCCTTTGGGGTGAGACTTCCAGGGTGACATCATGTGACATATTCCCGACACTTCCTAGTGCATCTCCATTTTATTCTCCAGGACTAACATTCATCCCGCATAGGCATTGGGACACCCTTCCAGTTAATGGCATGATTGTTGGGCACACGTCACTTTGCCTGCATCATCCTAGCGCTTTATCCTGACGCCTCCATATATTGCTCCTTTCAATTAACCTGGGTGGGCTCACTTCTGCACATATTCCTTACTCTTGATTGGTACACATGGTGACTCTACCATATCATCCCACTCGTTCTATCCTGGTGTTTCCCATTGCATCCTCCATTATGCCTCTGGTTTCATTGTGGCAAGGTGACATGTTAAGGGGTCCACCTTTGACCAATAGTAGGATCACTGGGCTAGCGTGTTAGCCATTTCATCCTGACTAACATCATCCTAATCAACTCCATCATTATTCAACTCAAACTTTCCAGGTTTTTATATCTGGGCCACATCCTCACGTCCTTGTCCAATTTCATTAGAAGGAAAATATGGCTATGCCAATAACAACTTTCCACAATTAGGGTTCCCCAAGATTAAAGAGTAAGGTCGTCGACTTCATTATAAGGTTGAGGCCACCTCTAAAATTCTGCCGAATTACACCTCTAACCATAAATCCATTCTGCTTGAGCTCTCCTTGGATGGAAATCTGGGCCCCATTCCCTTTAGATTTAGTTCTCTATGGATTCATCAAGAAGGTTTCTAGGAGGTGGTCTATGAGGCCTAGAACTGGCAAGCTCAAGGATCCCTTTTCTTTGTGTGGGAAGAAAAATTGAGGGGACTTAAAAGAGAGCTCAGGGAGTGGGCTAAAAAGTTGAAAATGCCCACCGCCAAAAGAAAGGAGATGCATGACAGTTTAGCAGGCCATCAATTAACAATGGAGAATTCCGATGTAACTAAAATCCTTCTTCAAAAAGAAGTAGAGCTGCAAAAAGATCTCCATAAAGCAAGTAGGGACGAAGAAGAGTTCTGGAGACAGAAGTCCAGAAATCTTTGGTTACGGGCCGGAGACAAAAGTACAAGCTACTTCCATAAGCAAGCTAAATCACACAAGCAATTCAAAATAGTAAATGAAATTCATTATCAAAACACTGTGGTTAAATATTTTGAAGGCATAAAGCGAGCAACCTACTCCTACTTCAAAGATCTTTACCCGACCCCGGAAGACCCTCCTATTGATTCTCAAGCTTATCCGATTGATATAATACCTCACTATGTTCAAGATTCTGACAATACTATGCTGACTACTCCGATCAGTATGAATGATATTAAAAAAGCATTGGATTGCATGGAACTGGAGAAAGCTTCGGGCCCTAATGGGTTCACAGCAAGGTTCTACATGACTTGCTGGCCCACAATTAAAAAAGATCTTCTGAGAATGGTCCGAAAATCTCAGAATTGTACCAAGATTGGAGGCAGTACCAACTCGACCTTCCTTGCCTTGATTCCGAAAGATAAAGGTTCCATCGATTTCAGCAGATACCGACCCATCTCTCTGTGTAATACAAGTTATAAACTGGTTACAAAAATAATAGCCAACCGTTTTAAGAAAATTCTGCCGGTCATCATCCCTGAAAACCAAGGAGGATTCATCAAAGGGAGGAAGATTCTTGACAATATTGTGTTGGTGTAAGAAGCAATTCACTCAAGTTGTCATCGAAAAGAGAAAGGCATGGTGATTAAGCTAGATTTGAAAATGCCTTTGATAAGATGAGACATGATTTCCTGTTTTCTGTGATGGAGAAATTTGGCTTCTCAAAAGCTATCATAACATGGGTGAAAGCCTGCATTGCCTCTCCTTGGATAGCACCTTTGGTTAATGGTCGTTCAATGGAATTCTTCCAGGCCTCGAGGGGGCTATGACAAGGTTGCCCGTTGTCCCCGCTTCTTTACGCCATTCAAGCTTCAGTGCTTAGCTTCCAGCTAGACTATTGTCAATAGATCCAAACTCTGCCAGAACTGAGGATGGCTCACAAGGTTAAAGACATAAATCATGCCCAGTTTGCTGATGATACATTATTGCTTGGACGAGCTAGCATAAATTCTACTAGGATTTTCAAGAAGGAGCTGGGCACTTATAGGGAGGTTTCGGGTAGCAAGATCAACTATCTAAAAAGAACGATCTATGGCTGGAATTGCTCAATCAAGGATTTGACAGACATAGCAAGGTTGTTAGAAATGGAAGGAACCCTGACCTGGGAGTCATTTAAGTATCTTGGGATCCGAATATTCAAATCAAATCCCAAGGTAGCTCACTGGATGCCCCTGCTAGAAAAGCTAAAACTCAGAATACAAGCTTGGGGAGCCTCATGGTTGAATAATGCTGGGAAGGTAATTCTAATGAAATCTGTTCTCATAAGTCTACCGTTATATCAGAACTCCATTCTTCTAGCCCCTAAAACCTTTATTAGTAAAGTGGATGGTCTCCTGAGAAGATTTCTGTGGGAGGGAGGGAAAAATAATGAAAGAAGGCTCCATTTAGTAAACTGGGACACTCTTAAGAAGCCATTCTTGGAAGGAGGTCTCCAAATGCGAGATCTGGCAGCCCAAAATCTTGCTCTGGGCTCCAAGCTCCTCTGGAACATTGTTTCTGGGAATCCTAGTTGGAGCAAGAGAGTTCTGTGGAAAAAATATTTTCATGGGCAGCACTTGAGGTGTTTGGACCAGCCTCCAAGAATAACCAAAGGATCACTGGTATTCAAACTCTATCTTATAGCTATGAAATAGTTCAGTCACAAGCTATACTGGATCCCAGGTAATGGGAAAAAAATAAGAATTTGGGAAGATTCGATCCTTGGAGATCAGCCCTTGAATCAGATAGCAAAACTTGTAAATATCAGAGTTTGGCTTCAAGCCAGCAATCTGGAAACCCTTTGGGACATCTCCAATTGGACAGATGATGCAGGAAGACTTTGGCTGGATGGTGAAGCCACTTTACTGTTGGATTTGCTCCAAGAAAAATATCCCTTAAAGACCTCTTCTAAGGACAAAAGAGGGCGGGGCTCTCTCTGAGGCTCATACTCAGTAGTAGAAGGTTACAAAAGTATGATGGCTATCCCAAACGTTCCCCCAGAGCCAACTCAATGGAAATTTATTTGGTCCTTTCCTGATCTCCCCAAAATTGACTTCTTTTGCTGGACTTTGGCGCATAAAAGTATCCTCACTAGAGATAACCTGAGAAGGCATGGAATGGAAGGTCCCTCCAAGTGTCCTCTTTGTGTTTCAGATGAAGAAACGACTAATCACCTATTGTTATTGTGCCCCTTTGCTCAAGAAGTTTGGAGGGGTGTCCTGATGTTAGGACCTGACAAAATAGAGCTTCCCGGAAATATTCCGGACCTGCTAAGAAACTGGGCCAAATTATCCCCGTTTTGTCTCTCCAAAAAAAGCCTTCTCAAGACTGGCTGGATGTGGATTCCCAAATTCACATGCTGGAAACTGTGGCTAGAGAGGAACAACAGAATTTTTAGGGAGGAGAGTTGTAATCCGGTCAGAATTATATCTAAGATCAAAGCTCTGTTGGGTGAGGCCTTAGAAGCCAAACCCGCCATAAGAAATGGTATGACTCTGGACAGTGAGGAAGATCAATGGCTAAAAGAGCTAGTTCCAAACCATCAGAATAGACCCATTCCTCCTGCTAAAGCCCCCTCTCATTGGGAAATTCATCTGGAAGAACAGGAATTCATCAAATGGAGATCAGCTTTGGATGATCACTGCCTTTTCTTCGATGGGGCCTCTAAAGGTAACCCAGGAGCGGCGGGTGGCAGTGGAGTTATCTTGAGTCTAGGTGGCTCAACTGAGCTGTACTTTGCTTGGGGTCTGGGGCATGAAACTAACAACAAAGCAGAGGCTCTTACTCTATGGTAGGGTCTAAATCTGGCTATCAAGAGGAATCTCCTCTCCATCTCAGTCTTTGGAAACTCTAGACTAATTATCCAAGCCATGAACTTTCAAAAGATCCCTTCTTAGGTACATTTAGCCCCCACTCTAAAAAAAATTAGACTAGTTCTGCCCAAGTTTCACAAAATCTCCTTCTATCATATTCTGAGGAAGTTAAACTCACAGGTGGACTTGGCTACCAATCAAGGCTCTTTCCAAAGAAAAAGATCTCTGTTAGTTAATGATGTTGAATTGGACTGCAACATTCCTTAATTCTAGAGAAGACTGGGCCTCTGCTCCTATGAGCATTCCTCTGGTTCAGATTTCTCTCCACTCTATGTTGGACTTCATCGCTGTGTCTCACTGCAATCAGTTGGGTAGGTGCTAGGGGGTTCACAAGGGCTCCTTCAAGGCTAGATTAGAGAGCAGAAAGGCCATGGCTGTGTTCTATGTTGAAACGGAAAGCAATGTCGACATTGTTGACATCCCTCTTGGCAATCCTCTAGGATGTTGCTACTCTATCCGCTTGGGGGATTGCCACCCTTGTGTGGAAAAGGTAATGCACCACAACTGCCCTGTGTGTTTTTAGTATTTATTGGACTCTACAAAGATTATCATCATATTACCTTGTGGTCACACTATTCACATGCATTGCTTGAAAGGGATGCACGAGCATCTTCAGTTTGCTTGTCTAGTGTGCTCCAAATCTGTCTGTGATATATCTAAATTGTGGGAGAAACTTGACCGAGAGGTTGCATTGAATCCAATGCCTGAAGCTTACCAGAACAAAATGGTTTGGATCTATGGAGTAACTTCTGAAGTAAATTTTCACATTGTTGCACACAAGTGTCAAAGTTGCAATTATTATAACACCCGACAGACTAGGGGAGGTCCTTCTGCAAGTTCATGTAGATCTCATCTTTGATATTCTCAAATGTTCAGATTCATGTATCCCTCTTTACCACTTGTAAGGTTTCCTTAGCACTGCTTATGTGGCATGAAAAACAGTTGTACTGCAAATTGCTATGCAGTGGGTCTCCTCTCTGCAAGCAAGAAGCAAAGCTAAGATGTGGCATGCAAAAGTAGTGGAAATCCAAGACGCCATTCTGAACCTAGATCAAGTGTATATTCAAGCCATTATCTGCAATCACAGTGTAATCCCTTCAGCGAACTTACCAAAATCTAAATGTACTCTCCTCGCCTCCTATCAAAACGAAATCAAAATCTGTAACAAGGAAATACAAAGTAGCCCTTTTAAAGCCCTCGACAGCTATTTTTCTGAATCCTAAATAAAAACTAGCCGTTATTATATATATAAAAAAAACAAAGTATTCTTTTAGATTCTTTCCAATGAATTTCATGTGGGTTTTTCATAAACTAAGCAATAAGGCCAATAGAAAAGGAAAGGTTAGGAAGGGTATGGGTCAGATAATATTTTTTTCCTACAAGCTAATAGTATAAGGTAGCATCAACTTTAGGGGAAGTAAAAGTGACTGAAAGTTTGGCTCCAAACTGAAAGGGAGAAGGGGATGGCTTGTAGTCTTCCATGTGAAAGTGGCATAGAAGATCACAAGCATACTTGGATTGGGAAAGGGAAATACCTTCCTTGGATTGCAAGACTTGAAGACTAAGAAAATAATGCAAGTGTCCCAAGTTTGTCATTTCAAACTGCTTTTTAAGGCTGGACTTCACATGGCTTATAAGGTTGGGATCATTACTAGCAAGGATAAGATTATCAACATAAAGAACAAGAATGATAAGAGACTTACCCACTTTCCTGGTGTAGATAGTATTGTCAGAATGACACTTAAAAAAGCCAATATCTAAAAGAAAGCTATCCATTTTGGCATACCAAGCCCGAGGGGCTTGCTTGAGACCATAAAGGGATTTCTTAAGCTGACATACAAGGCTGGAGTGTATTTGTATAAAGCCATGAGGTTGTTCCATATGGATTTCTACATGCAAGTCCCCATGTAAGAAGGAACATTTAACATCCATTTGATGGACTTCCAATTTGAAAGAGGAAGCAAGGGAAAGAACAAGGCAGATAGAGTTCATTTTGGCAACAGGGGAGAAGATTTTAGTATACTCAATGCCTTCAACTTGTGGAAAGCCCTTAGCAACAAGACGAGCTTTATTTTTATCAACTTTTCCATCTAGTCCAAACTTGGTTCTATAAACCCATTTACATCTAACTAGTTTTCTTCCCTTTGGAAGAGGAACATGATCCCATGTATCATTTGCCAATAATGAACAATATTCTTCATTAATAGTTGCATCCCAATCTGGATAGCCTGAAGCTTCTGTAAAGGTGTCAAGTTCATACTTCGTTGAAGCTTGAGCCAGTAAAGAAGAGGCTCTATCGAACTCAAAACGTGTACATTGCTGAACTGTAGGATCACCTGCAAGAGAACTTGTTGCATCCCGAGTAGCATGGACCCATTTTGGAAGCTGAGGAGCTGAAGGAGGATCCTGAGAAGGTGCAGGAAGATTTTCATCCTCACTATCATCATCTAAAGAAGAAATATTTTCAGAAGTAGAAGGGATAGAGAGAGGTGGCACATCCACTAAACTAGGCTCATAGGCTGATATATTTTCAGCAAAATTTACATCTCTCCTAATGATAACATTTTTGGATTTAGGTGGAAGAAGTCTATATCCTTTGACATCTTTAGAATATCCAACAAAAATACGTTTTTAACTTTTAGGTTCTAAGGCTTTATGTTTCTCATCGGGAATATGGGCCCATGATTCACTTCCAAAAACACGAAATTGACTTACATTTGGTTTAATTGAGCTTCATGCTTCTTCCAGAGTGATATTCTTTAAAACCTTAGTAGGTGTGTGATTTACTATGTAATTTGCACAGTTAATTGCTTCTACCCAAAAATTAAGACTAAGTTCTTTATACTGAAGCATACAATTAGCCATTTCCTTTAACGTGCGATTCTTCCTTTTAGCTACAACATTTTGTTGTGGAGTATATGGAACAATATGTTGCACTTGATTTCCATGCTCAGTGCAAAAGTTGATGAATTTGTTGTTAACATATTCTCTGCCATTATCAGATCTTAGCTTAAGAATTTGATGTCTAGATTGTTTCTAAACAAAGGCCTTAAAGGCCAAGAACATGTTAAATACTTCACTCTTGAGTTTTAAAATGTATACCCAAGTGCATCTGGAGAAATCATCAATGAAAGTTAAGAAATACTTGTAGCCAGAGAATGAAACAACTGGAAGTAGACCACATAAATCACCATGCACAAGCTGTAAAGGGGCTGAGACGTGCCAAGAGGCATGCTTTTCAAAACTATCCCGATGATGTTTTCCAAGTACACATCTAGAACAAACACCATCTTTGCAAGATAGCATAGGAAGACCTGTCACCATATTTTCTTTACATAGATTTTGAAGGGAGTGATAGTTTAAGTGACCAAATCACTCATGCCAAAGTTTGCTCACTTCATCATTATGAGCAACAAATACTGAGGGAAGAGTTGATGACCCAAATTTGTTAAACTTATACAACCTTGTAGAATTATCAGTAATGCCAATAGCTAAAATTTGTCTAGGATATCCTAGGTCCTTAATTACAACATCATGAGGTGAAAATTCAACTATTTTACCTTCACCTAAATGAGTTATCTGATATACAGATAGAAGGTTGCAGGATAAGGTCAGAACATATAATACATCATTAAAATGACCATTGTCTAGATGATTAGTTCCAGTCCCTACAACACTAAGAGATCTATCATCACCAACATATATATTTTTGGTGTTACAATCATTTAAAGAAGAAAACATATCTTTGTTTTTGGGCATGTGATAAGAAGCTCCAGAATCAATGAGCCACTCATGAGAATGAGAAGAAGAAGATACATTTAGTGCATAACCAAACCGAGATTCTTGACAACCACATGTAGAAAGTGTTATTTCTGAAGATGAAGTTGAAGTTGAAGAGTGTTCCAAATGGATGTTATGCTTCTTCATTGCTACTTCCAAGGCTTCCATCTTCTTAAAGCATTTGGATTCTATGTGGCCATCTCGACTACAAAAGTTTCAATGTCTATCAGTCTTCTTCCCTTTGTTTTTATTTGCCTTATCATTTTTTTGAATTGATTTTTCATTTTGAGACTGAAAGTGCTTAGGACCCTTGGTTGGTTTAGGACCATTGTTTTTAGGATGCTACTTCTTAGGATTCTTTGAACTTGGTTATTGCCAGTGGGTGGCTAAGGCTTTCTTAGAAGAGTTCTCAAGATTAATAAGACCAAGATGTATGAGTTTTTCTTGTTTTCTTATTAAAGAATCAAAAAAGGCATCAAAAGAGGGGACTTGTAGGCTTGTCCTTGAGAAATAAAGGCTTCTCTAGTAGAATGAAAGGTGAAAACAAACACAGAGTAGGATGGTCCTAACTTAGTAAGAATGGAATAGATAAGGCTACCATATTCTTTCTTAACCCTAACACCTTCCAAGAGAAGTCTAAGGGTCTTCAACTTGGACAAAAATATTCAATGGAAGAAAAATTATGAGGGTCCAACTAAGCAACTCATTTTCGAGTTGATGGGCTCTAATTTCATTTTTAATTCCAAAAATTTATTGAGTTGTTTCATTGCTTCATCAGGGGTATCAAGTTATGCGATATGGAATCTAAGGTTTGGAGAAATAAACATCCCTATCAACCCATGTGCTTGATCTTGCTTATTTTCCCATTTGACTACCTTATCTTCATCTTTAGGTTTTGACCCTTGGCCTGAGGCTATTCTATAAATACCTTTACTTCTAAGTAAATCCTCCATGTCAGACACCCATTGGAAGTAGTTGGTGATGTCAAGAATAACTTGGCATGAAATTTCCATTTTAACAGAAACTAAAGCTATAGATGCTGAAACTAAGTGTTCCAATAGAAAGATATCGAAAAATTAGGCCGATTAACAAAAAGCAGCTCTAAAAACGGCTTCCATATGAAGAAGTTATGGCTTTTTGAAGAAAAAGTTATTGAATATGCCGACGAAGTACGTGAATGTACGGAAGTGAATGATAATGTTATATTAAAAAAAAAAAAAATCTCTCTCCCCTCTTTCAAACTTAATCTAATTAGCTCATTAAAAAAAAATTATGTGACCCACTTTTATAAATAAGTGAAAGTCACTTTTACAATGGTACTTTATGAGTTACCCACTAAATTGTAACTTAAATAAAAGATAAAGAGACTTTAGAATTATAAGTGACTCACCTTTTATAATGGGTAATAACATTTTTGCATAAAGTAACTTTAAAACATAAGCTACATGTGCTTTTTGAAAATGTAACTCAATAAAAAGAAAGACTTGAACCCAAGATCTTTATTCTCATAAAGTAACATTGGACCAAGTGAGCTAGTTTAAAAGGTTAGTAATTTTTGGAAAAGAGGAAGGGTTTTTTTTTTAGTCGCTGAAGCTTTGGAGTGCATTCTTATTTTAAAAAGCCCTTTTTTCCTACAAAACAAAAAACCACACAACCCAGCATGGACATGCAAAAAAAAACAAACCATGTTTCTGATTTTCCAAGATCACACTAAGGTGCAGTGTAAAAGAGTATACACATGAGAAAAATCCTTCCTTTCCATTTCTGATTTGCCCAGATCGCACAAAGTTTCGGGGCAAAGAGCATACACAGAAATGAAATTTATAGATCTAGTAATGAAAAAAATAGATACCTAAATAAATCAAAATAAACAGAGAGATGAATAACTAAAACTGCAAATAAAGACTGTATACCTCAAGATCTTAAAAATGACATAGCTAGGGCTATCAGAAACCTTTTCACGTGAAATGAAAGAGGTTCCTCACTAGAACATATGCTCCTAACACAATAGAGTAGTCCTCTTGGCTTTAAAGTAGTTAGAAACAATAGATCTAGGAAACAATAGTCAGATGCAGTTGTACCGGCTTCGGATTTGGATCACCAACAAATGTGGCCCTCAAATAGCTTTGATGCCATGTAGGAATTTACAGGGTAAGTTCCTCAAATAGAACACCAAAGGACACCACTCACAAATAGATCACAGATCAATATACTAGTATTATTGACATGGTTAAAACCCTCAAAGAGGAAAACAGTCCATAGGTTGAGCTAATGTGACCACTTCAGGCAATTTATTAATAAAATAAAGAAAATTTACATAATCTTCTCTCAGGAACTGTCACCTTACAAATGACCCTCCATGCTCTTTAAATAGAGATCATGGACCAATTGGGTGTTAAGCCACAGATCAAGTGTTGGTAATACCGAGGAGAGAATGAATCGTCAGATCACTTCATGTCTAGAACATATCGTGACCGTCAGATTGTAAGTTACAAAGTACATAGTAAAGAAAAACACTTTACCTAACTCTACACTAGACCAAGTTATACTTAACTATTTCCTATGTGTCGGAATATCCTAACATACAAGGCTTGATGTTTACCTATATGTGATTGATCTTTGCCTTTATAGGGTAACTAGAGAGGGGACCAATCAATAGCAAGACACCCCTAAAATTTTTGGGACTAGTCCTTTCTCAATAGTAGACCATAATCCTCTAATATATCCACAAATATAATTAATTACTTGATGGATTCTTGCATCTAAGCACAATCATATCAATGCATCCTTAATTTCACCAATCACCTTTACTTATGACCTGCCCATTTGAATGATTTTTGTGTTGTTTTTCTCAAGGATAAAATTGATCGTTTTGCACATAGAGTGGGGATGGCATTAGCGAAAGCTCCAAAATCCACCAAACAATTATGTACAATATGATTAAAAAATTTAAAAGTTAGAGAAAAGACACAATCTTTGATTTAGAGTGTGTTCTGATATTAGTTGTCTTTATATGAGACTTACTATTATCATAATTTTTCACATGGATAGGAGAAATGAAAAGCGTTTGTGGGGTAGCTAGGGATTGGGACTAAGATTGAGAGGGTTTAAAGTCTTTGAAAATAAGTTCCCTTTGTTATGGGATTCCGTAGAGATCATATACCAGAATTTATCCATAACTTTCTTCATGTCTTCAACAACATTATATTCTAGGATTTTCCTAAAGAAATTGATGAACTGGTATTTTTAGGAACTGAGGGAGTGTTGGGGCCAAAATAGAAAGGGTGCAAATTTTACAAATTTTGGATAAGTATGGAGAAACCACATAGTGAGGAGAAAAAAGGGAATACTATACACAATAGAGTTTGATGGGTGCCACATGAAGCACAAATGCATATAGGAATTCTACGCAAATTTTCAACACACTTTGCAAATGTGTGTCAAAAGTTGCAAGGATTGTGATGTAACAAAAAGATCTAGTTGTGAACATCACACTCTCCTACAATATGGGTTAGTTAGTTATAGACAAAAAATGGTTTTAATTCAACACATTATGGTCAAGAAGTTGGTTTCATTTCGATATGAGAGTGAACAAATCATCAAGGTGATCCGATTAAAGATTCCCATGAGTGTGATGATAGAGATTAGGCTATATAAAGAGTTGTACCACCTCTATTTTGGTTTTCATGATACTTTTTTCTTTTGGATACTTATTCTTCTCGATGTTATTCTTTCTTGATACTTTCCTGAATACTCATTCTATTAATTTTATGTAACAACTCCCCTTACTCAACACCTAGAGTAGGAGGTGGTCACTATGCATACCCAATCTTCAAGTTACTATTATGAAAATGAGGTATAATTATTTTGACATTTTCCAAGCTTCTCTAAACTCAGAATAACCATTACCATTGCATTCATCTCATTGAGACGAATCTGGTGATATAAAAATTTTCCTCAATCTGACCTCCAGATTGAGAAATATTTCCTTTTAAAGAGTAAGCCCTACCACAACATCCAACTGCCACGTGACAACCCACCACTTGCCCATGTGGCAGTCAGGCTCTTATAACAATTGACTTCAACCATCTATGCTCACCTACCTAGGTCTCTTCATTACATCTCACGAAATCTGCTAGTCATGGATTAGCCACATTATCCCAAGGCCTTGCCTGACACATTCGATTCTCCTACCCTGCATTCCTTTGGGGTGAGACTTCCAGGGTGACATCATGTGACATATTCCCGACACTTCCTAGTGCATCTCCATTTTATTCTCCAGGACTAACATTCATCCCGCATAGGCATTGGGACACCCTTCCAGTTAATGGCATGATTGTTGGGCACACGTCACTTTGCCTGCATCATCCTAGCGCTTTATCCTGACGCCTCCATATATTGCTCCTTTCAATTAACCTGGGTGGGCTCACTTCTGCACATATTCCTTACTCTTGATTGGTACACATGGTGACTCTACCATATCATCCCACTCGTTCTATCCTGGTGTTTCCCATTGCATCCTCCATTATGCCTCTGGTTTCATTGTGGCAAGGTGACATGTTAAGGGGTCCACCTTTGACCAATAGTAGGATCACTGGGCTAGCGTGTTAGCCATTTCATCCTGACTAACATCATCCTAATCAACTCCATCATTATTCAACTCAAACTTTCCAGGTTTTTATATCTGGGCCACATCCTCACGTCCTTGTCCAATTTCATTAGAAGGAAAATATGGCTATGCCAATAACAACTTTCCACAATTAGGGTTCCCCAAGATTAAAGAGTAAGGTCGTCGACTTCATTATAAGGTTGAGTCTTTGCACTTCCTCATAATAAAACTTCTCTAGGAAGAACCTCTTCATTGAAGCATGGTTTATCTTGTGTCTTCACTGGGCTTAAAAGAGGAAAAGATCCCTCGATGTTAGCACAACGCCTTCTGAATAGATTCATAGGCTTATAGCCAATAATATATATATGCACATACTCTATCAAAGGCATCATCCATGTAACCATGATTCATTGATAAAATAGGTCCTTATGTCAGTCTTTGTCACATTCTTGGTTCATATCTTTGTGGATGTTTTTAATGCCTTCAATGCTTCACTGTATATACTATTTATTCATTTACAATAGAGGAAATTTAAATCTTTCTTAAGCACACTATTTCAACTCAAAAAAGTAATCTAATCCTACTTATTAAGTGTAGACATTGTATCTTATACCATTTAGAATATTAAGGAAAAAATGTGGTTAACGTTGATCTATGAGAGATATGAGCTTTTCATGCACTCAATAGGGATGCAAAGTTAGGATAAATCCAGGAATGAAAACTAAGTCATTATTGATTATCTTATTTTTCTCTAGTAATAATTAATTAATCACTAACTAATTATTATTCCTTGTCAAGTTTGACTAAATCCCTCAGGAATAATTGAATAAATAATTACCTATTTATTATCCCTTAACCATATTTCTTGAGATGACAATAAAACATTTATTTAATTATTATTTCTAAACAAACATTTAAATACTTTTTCCCTCCTAACCAAATATAATAAAATATTTCAAGTGGTTATTTATAGAATGGGGTTAATAATATATTATTATTGCTCATTATTTGAGGATAACTTAATTTTTTGTTATAAATAGCAGGGTTTCTATTCATTATGCACTTTTGATCATTTTCATTGTCGCACTCACTATTGTAACTCTGATTATTATCACTATCGCACACCATTTTTTCTTTTCCATTTGAGTTCCCATTGAGCTCAAACATTTTATTTACTGGGTTTACACATTATAGAGGAGAGAGACTCTACAAAAGTTGAAGATATTTGAGGATAGCCAAGAACCCATCCCATAGAGGGGGACTGGTAACATTTATTTATTCCCTTCACAGGTGTTATTTAATAAAATATATTCTTTATATATCTAGTTTCCATTGGATTATTGGAGTTGCCCGAATTTATTACTATTTCATTTTGTTTTTTAACTATGATTGTGGTATAGATTAGGACTTTGGCAGGTTTTGTTTCTATCATTTGCTGCAGATCTACAATGTTTAGCAACCATTTATATTGTTGAGACTATTTTTCATCCACAGTCTTAGGTGATTTCTTTTCATACACCTTTGAGAAGAAAACACAATAACAACTGTCCCACGGTCACAAATAGTTTGAAGAACCCAAGGTGGAGCTGGAGGCCGAGCACCAAAGGGATATTGTAAGCATGTTGCAGCTCTAATGTAAAATCCCTGACTGAAAGCCTCTGATGTAGAGCATCTTCGATAAGGGGCGCACAATCATGAAGACTTAAGGAAACCAGACACTAAAGCAATTTATAATGGAAATATAGCCCCCAACAGAAAATTAAAAAGCCTTAGCCCTGGAAGACTAAGCTGTTGGGTCATTGTCCTCAGTCTTATGAAAATTAATACAAGAAAGGGTCAAAGCAAAAGGGGCCTAAAGAGATTGATTTTCGATGTTTCACAAAACTTGTTACATATAATTGCGACAAGCATAATACCCGATATTACACTATGGTTGTTTTATGACGCATGTTATGCTCCGATAGCATGGTATCAGAATTTAAAGACATAATGGGTTAGAAGTTGAGGGAGTAAATGACGGCATGGAGTTGTTGGAAATTGAAATGGGGCTCATCCCGTGGAAGAATCTGTAGCAAGAAACTAATATTTGATCACTCCCAGCTCTAGAAAGTGGGCAAATCAAGTATTTAAGGTGAAAGCGACGGGAACCGATTGTGCAATGAAAGGGGAACATTGATGCAGAGACGTGGTCTGAGCATAGGCCATAACAAGAATGGCGTGGAGATATTTTCCTCTTATCATCTTTCAATTTTTCCTTTTCCTATTATTTTGTAATTTCTGTGTAATTTCAAGAAAGGAATCGAATCTTTTGTAATCTTTTTGGACAACAACCATCAGATGCCCAAACAACTAGTCTATGAGATAGTTGTAGCTCAGGCGAAGATATTTTGGTAAACTATTGATTCAAAGCTTCCCCTCTCCTTATATATAGATGGAAGAAAGGCTTAATGGTGGTTCCAGAATTCTACACCCAAGGGGTCCAAATTATGTAGTTCCACTTTGGTTCTATGAAGCTTGTTCATGAGAAACTTGAGCTATAGATTGATGAATCTAAATGGACTAGTGAATGGGAATCATTTTGAAACTCTTAATGAAACTCTTTGGTGATTCCAATCATGGAAATGCATAGTATGTTTTCCCCTTTGTAAATATCATTTCATATATGTTTTTCTTGCTTTGAAATAGTGTAATGAAGATGTCAGTTTCTCTCTGATTCATGGATGTATCTAGGCCACTAAATAGTGATCAATACCTATGTATAAGACAAATTTACTTGTGTTATTCTATAACTCGTAGTACGTGTATGAGCAAAAACTTACTTATGTTGTTTGGTGATAAATATATCCATGAGGTATAAGGCATGAGACATTAATTTGTGCTACACTCTTTCCGCTCTTTCATCTCCTCCCTCTTCCATATTTCTGCCAGAACATTGTTGCTTAGGATTATGTATTGTAACCAAATCTATGCACTGAATTCCATCCTTCCTTTCCTCCTCTTCACTTTACTACAACACCAACATTAAAACTTCCTGTTGTTGTGTGTCGACCAACAGAACCAGGCACTTCTCTTTGGGATCAGACTGATTTACCCCTTGAGTATCTAGATCCAAGTATTTGCTTGAGTTTACCTTTATGAGAGACTATTGAACCAAGCCCACTTTCTTACCTTTTTTAAACTACGTGACAATTGGAGTTCAACAATAATCCCTTAGATAATATCCAAAGCACTCATCTCTTTAAGATTTCATAGGAACCCGTCTACAATCAACCTAAAGGTTGTCTCTAGGAAGCTTTATTTATCTCCTGAAGCACGTGTGCTACAAGCTCTAGAGAAAGTGACAACATCTTCCTGGCTTCATTGACAGGGAACAAATCAAATTATTTTTCCCTAGGTTTGACAAATTTTTACATTTCCTATGTCAAGTGAGCAAGGGAAGTGTGGGTTGAAGATATTTTGCCTTGGCGACTCCACTGTCTAAATTTCATTATAAACATCCTGGTGACTCCACCGTCTATATATTTATTTGATCATCCCGGATTTCAAGAAGCCTCATACTTAGTTTGATGCTAAAAAACTAAAAATTTCCCCTAACTTTGAATTTTAGGTCACTCACCTAAAGGGGTTTTCAAAATGGCCATTCCCGCATTCCTGGAAAACAAGTTTTCCCCTCTTGATTTTTCTTAAATTGTTAGTTATCCCAATCATATCCCTTCATTTCATGAATGAAATACCTATTTACCTAAATTCAGTGGAAACATAGATAGAAGGTCGTACCAACACCTTAGGGATTTTCACAAATGCATAGAACAATAGGGTATTGTTTTTGAAGATGTGAAAATGAAATTGTTCATGTATTCTTTAGATGTAGATGTTAGATTTTGGTACAAAACAGTATCTCATGGCAACATATCTTCCTTAAAGAGCTTTCACATAACATTCAATCCTTTTTGAAAAATATTATATCCACTGGGTGCTCTGTTTGAAGATTGTTGTGCACATTTTAATGTTGAAAATGTTTTTGAGGTTAATGATCATGCTGAAGATGTTTGTGGGCCTCAACTCCAAGAAAAAATATATCGGTATCAAGAAACATTTCCCAATGATCAAGAAATAAAAAAAGGAAACATCAAGGAGGTGCAAATAAACCCTCAGAGATCTTATTTCACTGAATTTGATGATTCTCCTTCTTATGATGAGTATGAATTTGATGGGAATTCAAACGATGCAGAACTACAATAGTCCCAGTCATGGGAAGATGCAAAGAAAGAAGAGGATCCAATTTATGATTCACATCCTTCACCTAGAGAACAAGTTCAAGAACCTCTTTCAATTTATGATTTATATGATTTTCAGGGGGATGAGATGGTCTTGGATTGTCAAAGGGATCTACTTACAAACAAGTGGGGAGAGGGCTTCCAGCGACAAATTTTTCAAGAAGAGCCTAAATTTGAAGAGCCAAGCAAAGTATGTGGCTACTTGTTGCATAAAGATTCCTCCTTGGAAATTGTTCAAGAAAGGGAGACAACTACCAATTTTCCTCGCCAGTTTCATGATCCAGTAACCGACTACATGGTATCTTTCTTTGGCCTACAACAATATAGATCTATTCCAAAGTATGTGTCAAAACTTTGGTCTATACCTCTTATGGGGTGCATGACATGTTAGCCACTCATTTTCAAGAACACAACCCCATTATAAGGTTCATGGAGGAGATTAAAAGAGATGATCATCAACTACCAAGGTGGGGGCACATATCAAATTTTTTGTCCAAATATTTTTCATGGTGCATGTTGGTTGTGATTTTTAAATTTCAGCAGCATGGAGGCATTAGATCTAGCACCCAAATTCTGAGCTGGTATGATTGGAGGGTTGACCTAACTTAGGTGAATTGATTCCCTATACATAAGTAGGAGTTTCACATAAATAAGCTCACTACCTGAGCATTTAATTTCCAGTTGTTAGAATTTATTTTTTTTCATTTCAGTTTGATGAGGAAAGGAATCTATGCTATTAAAGTTTCATGGAGATTTTCTGGTTGTATAAGTTCATTATATTTTTGACTCCATGCCCAATGGTGAAGGTCAATGGTCTGCAGGTTCTTAGTACCTTGCTAACAAGGCACTGTCCCCAATTGGAGCCAATGTTGTCACTCACTGAAATTATGTTTTCAACTGTCAAAAGAGTGCATAAGAGCATAAAGGTTTGTAGCCATATTACAAACCACAGAAGCACTCAAAGCTAAATCAGACCCTCTCCATTAGATAGCTCTCAAAATAATATTTCCAACAGTATGTGGAAGTCAAAAAATGGACTTATGTATCAAGAGATATGGCTTGATGAAGTTGGGGGTTTTGTTTCCTTTGAAAAGAAGGAAAGGGGAGAAAATCAGAGATCCCGCAAATCATAGGTCCTAATGACATGGCATATCGGTGATCGCACATCAAGTGATATTGACGATTGGAAATCACAAATCAGAGTCACGTTGCATATCAATGATCGCAATTGGAGGCAGAGCAATTGTGGCACATCAACACAATACATGTCGCAAATTGGTAATTGACAATCAAAGAGTGACCAATATAAAGGAATTGCAGGGAAAAGAATTGATAGTGTAAATTGTCGGGAGAATGCCTTGAAGCATTTAACAAAGGAATCTAGTTGCAAAAAAATAAGAGGGCGAGCCTTTTATCTCTCCTCTAGAGGGTGACGTTGTTATAGACATTTTTGTGCCTTACAGCTTTGAGCATGAAATGTCCATAATCCAAGGGATCCAAAGTCCCTAAAAGTGTTGTTCCTGCCCCTAAAGGAACAAGGTCAACCAATGACAGCTTCCCCCAGAAGTTCTCCACCAAAAACTACTCAGAATCAGTCAATTCAGGATCAATTCAGATGCTCCACTAGCTGCCTGCGTTGCAAAGCACCCCAGTACACTAGCTAGGTGCGTTGCAACGCACCTAAATGCACTACCAGGGTGCGCTGAGCGAGAAATGCCAAATGGCAGTGTCATTCCGCGAGGTGTACAGACAATGGAAGCTTCCAGAATCTTCCTCAATGACACTTGCCTCACTGAGTTCGACCAAGGATGAGTAAGAGGCTCTCAGCCTCCAAGTGGAAACAAGAACTAACAGAGAGAAGCCACAAGTCAAAACATAAGCTGACTCATCCTCTCTGCTTACATCTATATATGGATCCCTCATCCCAGAGATCCAGAGGTTGGAATTTTGTACTTTGCAGAGAATTGCTGTTGGTTTGAGATTGAGATTAGTGCATTGGGTGATTTATGCTTTGTTGGAGGTGAGGAAGGGATTCCTTTGCTGGGAGGTAGATGCTGGATCGGGACTCACTTGGTTGTATCTCCTCTTGGACTTTCTTATCATATCAATAAAACTATATGAGTTTCTCCTATATGCTTGTATATCAATGATGTTTTGTTATATTCGCATGTTTAGCTTAATCTGATCCTAAGCTATTTATGAATGTAAATCTATGTCTTTTGTGTAGTTTCCTCTTCTGTGATCTTGCAGGAACTTGGTGAAGCTGGGCCAGCAAGGGAGCAGGCAGCGGGAAGCAAACAAAGAGGAGAGCGATTGGATCAACAAACTAGCGAAAGACACAGGTTAGTTACATCCTTCCTCTTCGTTTACATTTCATAAAGAAGAATACGAAATTAGTTTTCCTTGTTTGTTGCTAAGGCGCTGTCACAGCTTAGAGTGGGATAGGGGCGTTCTGAATAGATAATTTTCCCAACAACAAATTGGTGACTCCGCTGGGGAGCGTATCTAGTTAGTTTGTTTGTGTTTCTATTGTTGTTCTTCTCATAAACTTAGGAGTGGCGAATCGAACTGCATTTGCCATTTACAAATGCAAAGTAGAGATCTGCTACTCTAGTCCATTCACTGGGCCTATTTATGATCTGAACAGCTGATCCACAAATGCTCTAATTTCCCTTTGTGATAGCTCTTAGTCCTCCTTTAAATCATCCCTCTAATTGTACCTTGTTGATAGCTTTTATCTGGCCAAAAACCTTAGATCAAACTGCAAACCGTGACCTAGAACCCAGAGACAATTCTCGTTTCTGCTTCAGTGCAGGCTCTGTGAAGAGACTCTGCATTTCAACGCAGGTCCCGAGAGGGCTACCTGCGCTGCAATTCAGTTTCTCTGTGCAACAGGTGCGCTGATCAGCCTTTGCCCTGTGCAGCTGTGGTTCTTTGCTTCATTTTGTTCAGTTTTATCTCTGATTTTTACAGCCTGTTATCAGTGTGTGTACCTATCTGAAAACCCCTTTTATTTGCCTTAATTCCGCCTCAGTTGTATACAAGAAACTGTATTTGTTTTTGTGTATTTGTTACATCATTTGCAGTTTCCCGTTACAAAAGTAAACTAGTCATACTGTCGCCCTTAGATCTAGACCTGTCGTAAGTGTCGTTTTGATCTTAGGAGTGAGTTTGTTTGCTGTTGACAGTTGATTACGCTTTTACTTTTGTCTTTTGGTTTGAATTCGTGAATTTCTAGTGTCGAAACAAGTGTTTACTTCAAAATCATAAAGTGTCGTAATCTGCTCTACTTTTTGATTTCGAAAGAAGCTTGTTTGTGTTTTTCACTTGAAATCGAATTCAAATTTGTACAACAACTTTCTTTTTAGGCATCAATATTAAGAAAGTGAAAACAAATACATGCACAAGTGCATTTGCATTTTGACAGTTTGTATGGTTTGATTTAGGAAAAGTGCATTTACAGTGTGCTCTATGCTCTTTGAGAAAGGATTGTGTCTTTCTTTTCCCATTGTAGCTAGGATTTTCATTGTTGAAAAGAGATAAAAGCTTGCTTATCATCTTTAGACTGCATTTAGGAATTGTATCTACATCTCGTGGTGATCCAAAAAGGCAAACTTCTAAGAAAGATCAACCTAAAATAAATTGAATGAACTTAACAACGCTTTGTAACTTAACGCACAACATAGATGTCTAGGCTAGAGACGTGTTCCGGCATCGTAAAACCTGGTAACTGTTGGCCTCACTGATGGTTGGGTGATTCCTCCTGAGAGACGATAAGTGCCAGTACGGATTGTGCTCCCACGTACCGTCGAGTATATATTGGGAGACCCCTATAGGCATAAAACCTTTATCCATAGGAAGCCGTGTCGGCCGCCCTACTGATCGCAATGCATTGAACACAGTATTCGAGAAGATTGACTGCCCGTACCCTAAAAAGTATTCTGCAGTTTTGCGATTGGTTTGGCACAGCTTCTACCTAGAACTCCAGAGCAGTCCCTTTTGTTCCTTTTCAGACTCCTTAACGGAAAAGGTCCATCTGAGCAGTTGTCACTTCAGGCTCGTTAAAAATCGAAGGAGACTAGAGTCATCTTTTGCTTTTCCTCGACTCTTTAAAATTGAAAAAGAAAGTTGTGTCCAAGCGTCATTAAAATTTATTTTAAACGGAATATTCATACCCTTTTTCCTGCGTTGGTCTTTAGGTTGAGAAAATGGAGCCTACCAACCAAGGAATTCCCCTTGGTGGAAATCCTAGTCCCTTCTCCTCTTGGGGAGATGTTGGTGCGCCCCATATGGCCACATTGTCGCTTCCAGGACTGACAATTGGCTTGCCGGTCTGGCTCTTCTCAACCAATGTTGTTCAGAACACCACTATTCCTGAACAGTCGAATCAGCAGTTAGACGAGTCCAGAATTTCCCACCAACCTTCTACTTCCTCTAATTCTTCCTCTCTTCCTTCCTCTTCGCGTGACGAGACTTGTAAAGCTAAAAACCAAGTTCCTAAGGAGAAAAAGGAAAAGAAGAAGAAAGAGAAAAAGAAGAAGGAGCCAAAGGCAAATAAGGGAAAACAAGTGTCATCTAATGAAAATCCACACACAGCACTGACTAGGCCTAAATCGCCATGTGTCATTTTCAAGGGAGACCACTTTCACAGAGATTGTCCTTGCATCCCTCGGATACTAAGGGACTGGTCTCCCCGTTTGCACAATCCGGTGTCGTCAACCTCTGATGGCCATGTTGAAAGTACACCGTCAACTAGCGAAAGTGAAGTTCCAGGACAAAAAGGGAGAGCTAGACCTCCCTGTAGATTGTGCGAAGGAGACCATGCCCTCCACCGTTGTCCCTTCTTAGACGAGGCTAAAAGAGTCTTGGAAGATCGTCCGGTTTCACCGTTACGACTTCCTCATTGAAGATAAACCAACTGAATCCATGCCAGATGAAAGTCAAAAGGTTGAGGCGGCAGTTGACCCGGTATTGCCTTCAGAGGTTTTATCTTCGAATGATACAGTCGCTGAAGAGGATAAGGATGACACCATCCAAATTCTCTTCATCAACACAGACTCCGACGAACACGGGGGAAATCCACCCATTCCTTTATCGCAGGAAGGAAGTTCGTCAGAGCCATACCCGGCCGTCTACTCGGTCCCACCACCAAGCAACCTAGTTGTATCCTTCGACTGGAACCAACTAGGCAGACCCCGTTTGCCAGCAAGCATACCATTCAGAATTATCGTCCAAATATACAGAATGGTCATGGCTGGTACCATCATTGATGAGGGGGCATCTGTGAGTATCCTTTCCTCTATTGCTTGGAAAGCGCTTGGTTCGCCATTGCTTTTGCCTGAAATGAGAAATCTGACAGGATTTGATAAAGGAACCAGTCGACCTTTAGGGATCCTCCCCAATGTGCCCATAACATTGAAAGGGAAGACCGTTCAAATGAATGTGATGGTCGTTCAAGGACCCTTGGATTATAACCTACTCCTTGGACGAGACTATATATATTGCGTGGGAGCCATCGTCTCCTCACTCTTTAGAGTAATGTGTTTTCCGCACGAAGGAAGAGTGGTCAAGCTCGTGGACCAGCTTTCATTTCCTGGATCACGCATTGCAAATAGTCATATACCATCCCTAAATGGTCTCTTCACGCAAGAAATGTCTCAACCCACGGTCTGTCCTCCCGATGAGCGCGAGTAATTCGGAGGGATATGACTGGAACCCAGGGGGCATGCGTCCTGGACTGCTTCGGCAGGAAAACTTTGGGTATAGGGTAGGTTTCCGCGGGAGAATATGACTAGTCCGTACCCCATCCGTGATTGGAAGAGGGGCTGTTCTAGAATAAGATTATCTTGTCAAAGTTATGTGAATCACCGGGCGTCATCATTCACCTTTGTTTATCTCGGTAGACATCGCCGAAGAAGTGTTTTGTTTGCTGCGCAAATGAGACAATCTTTGGTAACCTGAAAGAGGTAGGCCTTTCCTGATAGAACAAATGTTTTGTCTGCAAATTGAGGGGTAACCTTGAAATCGTATTTTATACCTGGGGGCATGCAAACCTTTTGGAGTGCAAGCAAGGGGCGGCTATTTATTTTTTAAATTTTTAGGACATCTAACCCTTTAAACTCGTAGGATTAGTCATTTCCGAACTTGCATAACGAAAGGATGCGGGGCAAAGCTTTGTAAGGTGCAAGCTCCATAAAAAATGGCATCTTCAATGAGACATTCTTATCGTATGACTGGATTAATCGAGTAGTTTTAGCACATAGTTCATGCTCGTTAAAAAATAAACATAAGACCGAGCAAGTGTTTCAATCCGCATTTAAGCTCGTTAAAAAATGAACTATCCTCCGATAAATAACCACCGTGAATGTAACATTATCAGCCATTAAAGCCTTGGTCGTGTTTGCACCGTCACCTCCACTCTTCCATTGGCCGATCATTCACCTCCATTTGATTGTTTACCCATTTTGAGGAACAACTGCGAAGAGTGATTTCACTAGCCATCCTTGTGACACTGCCATGATTGGAAAATTCCAACCCTTACCTGGAATCAGCTGCTACCCGTTTTATCACTCGTTCCTCAAAAGACGAGTCTTCTTTAAGCTCTTTTCATCTGACTCGTAAAATATGAAAAGATTGCCAAGTTTTGGCCTTCCAGCTCGTTAAAGCGACCGGAAGTGCTATCCCTCCTCTAGATTTTAATCTTTTTGGACCTGAGGGATTATTGCACAAAAAGATCGAGCGCTTGTTTTTTTCAGCTCATTAAAACTATCGAAAATTCATCCCTTCTGTATTGTTTTATACTTTTTCGGACTTAAGGGATTAGATGACGAAAAAGGACTTCCAGAGTTATCTTTACGTACCTTTTCAGACTCTCTAAAGATGAAAAGGACCGAGTTATCTTTGTCGTTAGACTCGTTAAAAAGATTAATAGCGACAAACTTGTCTTTAGACGAGAACGAGTTTCACTATCTCTAGGCTCGTTAAAACATAGCGATGGGTTTGCCCGAAGGGCAAATTATAGAACAAGCATATGTTATCCTCCTCAAGCTTGACAAAAATAAAGAGGTACTGGTCAGCAATGACTGGGGAAAAATTGGGAAGAAACTCAAAGAATCTTTATTGGTAGCAGGTCGCTCTTGAACATGACACTTCCACTCCATGCCTGAGTCGGGTTGGGTTGTTTCATTCACCGGTCACATCACCATGGTCTCGCCATACCATCCGCATTTGGGGTAAATGCTACCAATCCATCACATAAGTGTCGCCGATATGTTCAAGAGAAGTCATCCAGAGAAGTCACCCGTGTCCCATCCACTACCATACATTATACTTCATTCTTTCATGACCGCCACCCTGAACCATATATCATCAGATCGTTTTCACCTCCATCAAAATCATTTGCTCCGTTCCGTGTCATTGATGTGGGATACATTAAGGCCCTCCTTTGACGGATCGCTTCTTGTCGACATCAGCTCATTATCCAAGAAGTTGATCTAGGAACACCCCTTCAGTACTTTGAAGCTTGCATGCCTCAATGGCAAGTTTCTCACTTCCGGCGACAGGTATACATCAATGACCTTCGACCGAAAGATTTTGCGTGGTGTTCAACGCCAAGTCCTTTATTCACACCACGTGAATTGTACTGCAGTACCTTGAGGGTCATTATCATTATCGGTGATTCCTCTCGTGCTTGTTAACAGTTTACATCATTGACTGGTAATCAAGCGATGTCCCTCCCTGTTCGACTTCAAAACATTTCTCACATGGATCGACTTGTACTTAGAGTGAAGATCGGATGAGATTGAAGACCCCGGATCTAGTTTCATCCATCCGAGCTGCGATATATATTTAGGAAAAATAAAGACGTTGACATGTACAACATTGCAGCACAGATAATCATCCTACCAAAAGGATGATGATTTCATCAGAATCATCAGTCTACCATCAGACGATTGTCTGTCCTATGTACATAAAAATGAATTTATAAAGCTGAGCATGGGAATGCTCGCCTCAGCTAGATCATGAAAATAGTATGAAAATGATGTATTGTATTGTATGCATTGAAAGAACTTCGCATCCTCCTAATAAAGCATTTCACCTGATAAACGGCCTCATACTTTAGGGGGCAACTATTATAGACATTTTTGTGCCTTACAGCTTTGAGCATGAAATGTCCATAATCCAAGGGATCCAAAGTCCCTAAAAGTGTTGTTCCTACCCCTAAAGGAACAAGGTCAACCAATGACAGCTTCCCCCAGAAGTTCTCCACCAAAAACTACTTAGAATCAGTCAATTCAGGATCAATTCAGATGCTCCACTAGCTGCCTGCATTGCAAAGCACCCCAGTACACTAGCTAGGTGCGTTGCAATGCACCTAAATGCACTACCAGGGTGCGCTGAGCGAGAAATGCCAAATGGCAGTGTCATTCCGCGAGGTGTACAGACAATGGAAGCTTCCAGAATCTTCCTCAATGACACTTGCCTCACTGAGTTCGACCAAGGATGAGTAAGAGGCTCTCAGCCTCCAAGTGGAAACAAGAACTGACAGAGAGAAGCCACAAGTCAAAACATAAGCTGACTCATCCTCTCTGCTTACATCTATATATGGATCCCTCATCCCAGAGATCCAGAGGCTGGAATTTTGTACTTTGCAGAGAATTGCTGTTGGTTTGAGATTGAGATTAGTGCATTGGGTGATTTATGCTTTGTTGGAGGTGAGGAAGGGATTCCTTTGCTGGGAGGTAGATGCTGGATCAGGACTCACTTGGTTGTATCTCCTCTTGGACTTTCTTATCATATCAATAAAACTATTTGAGTTTCTCCTATATGCTTGTATATCAATGATGTTTTGTTATATTTGCATGTTTAGCTTAATCTGATCCTAAGCTATTTATGAATGTAAATCTATGTCTTTTGTGTAGTTTCCTCTTCTGTGATCTTGCAGGAACTTGGTGAAGCTGGGCCAGTAAGGGAGCAGGCAGCGGGAAGCAAACAAAGAGGAGAGCGATTGGATCAACAAACTAGCGAAAGACACAGGTTAGTTACATCCTTCCTCTTCGTTTACATTTCATAAAGAAGAATACGAAAGTAGTTTTCCTTGTTTGTTGCTAAGGCACTGTCACACCTTAGAGTGGGATAGGGGCGTTCTGAATAGATACTTTTCCCAACAACAGACGTGGTGGAATACCATTGGTCCTGATAAAGCCACATCATGTCTGATGTCATCATGACGTGGCAGTATGACAGATACATGGCAAGAAGATTCAACATTTTGATGGGTTGTAAGGGGCCAAACCAGGGTGATACATGTCACCATTCACAAAGTGCCACGTGGAATTGATGACGTCATAGTCGGGGGTTGCTAATCAATATTTTGTAACACTGGAAGAAGAAAAAATATTCGATTGAATCTTACGATAGAGGGGCTTTGATGTGGGGGCTAGCCCATGGTCACAAATATTTTAAAGAACCCAAGGTGGAGCTAGAGGCTAGGCACCAAAGGGATATTGCAATTGAAGATTGCAAGAATGTCATGGCTCCAATGTGAAAGACCCCACTCGAAACCTCTGATGTATAGCAACTTTGATAAGGGGTGCATGGTCATGAAGACTTGAGGAAACTAGGTGCTAAAGCAGTTTATAAAGGAAAAATAGCCCCCACCAACAAATTTAAAAGCCTTAGCCCATAAGACTAAGTTGATGGTCATAGCCCTCAGTATTATGTGAAGTAATACAAGAAGGGATCAAAGCAAAAGGGGCCTAAAGAGATCAAAGTTCGCTATTTCACATAACTTGTTACGTATAATTGCGATAGGCATAATCCTGGATATTACACAATGGTTGTTTTATGAGGCATGTTATGTACCAATAACATGGTACCAAGATTTAAAGATGTAATGGGTTCTTAGTTGAGGGAGAAAATGAAGGCATGGAGTAGATGGAAATTGAAATGGGGCTCGTCCTATGGAAGACTATGCAAAAAGAAACTAATAGTTGATCGCTCCCAGCTCTAGAGAGTGGGAAAATCAAGCATTTAAGTGAAAGTGATGGGAACCGACTGTGCAACAAAAGGGGAACATTGATGCAGAGACGTGGTCTGAGTAGAAGCCATAACAGGGATGTCGTGGAGATATTTTCCTCTTATCATCATTCAATTTATCCCTTTTCTATTATTTTGTAATTTCTGTGTAATTTCAAGAAAGGAATCAAATCCTTTGTAATGTTTTTGGACAACAACCATCGCACACCAAGATAACTAGTCTATGAGATAGTTGTAGCTCAGGTGGAGATATATTGGTAAACTATCGATTCAAAGCTTCCCCTCTCCTTATACATAGAGGGAAGAAAGACTTAATGGTGGTTCCAAAATTCTGCGCCCGAGGGGTCCAAATTCTATAGTTCTACTTTGGTTCTATGAAGCTTGTTCATGAGGGACTTGAGCTATAGATTGTTGTATGTAAATGGACTGGTGAATGGGACTCATTTTTAATATTAATGAAACTCTTTGGTGATTCCAATCATGGAAATGTGTAGTATGGTTTCCCCTCTACAAATCTCATTTTATATATGTTTTTCTTCCTCTGAAAGTTGTCGGTTTCTCTCTGATTCATGGATGTATCTAGGTCACTAAATAGTGAACAATACCTGTGTATAAGACAAATTTACTTGTGTTAGCCTATAACTTGCAGTACCTGTATGAGCACAAATTTAGTTGTGGTGTTTGGTGATAAATGTATCCATGCGATATATGGCATGAAACCTTAATTTGTGCTCCACTCTTTCCGCTCTTTGATCTCCTCCCTCTTCCATATTTATGTCGGAACATTGTTTCTTAAGATTCTGTATTGTAACCAATTATATGCACTGAATTCCCTCCTTCCTTTCCTCCTCTTCACTTTACTACAACGCCAATATTAAAGCTGCATGTTGTTGTCTGTCGGCCACCAGAACCAGACATTTCTCTTTGGGATCAACCAAATTTACCCCCTGAGTATTTAGATCCATGTATTTTCTTGATTTTACCTTTACGAGAGACTGTTGAACCAAGCCCCCTTTATTATCTATTTTAAACTACATGACAATTGGAGTGCAACAATAATCCCTCAGATAATCTCCAAAGGACTCCTCTCTTTAAGATGTCCTAGGCGTTGGTCTACAATCAACCTAGAGGCTATCTCTAGGAATATTTCTATATCTCCTGAAGCACTTATGCTATAGGTTCTAGAAAAAGCAACAAAATCATCCATAAATGCAATCTTACAACATCCATGATCTTTGTTTAGGTTTTCACACATGCTCATAATCCAAGCAACACCATATTCTATAATCACGATCTCCATTATTGTTATCAGATGTAGAAGTCTCAACATCAACCTTCTCTCACTCAACTATGGAAGTCTCAGCATCAACCATCTTAGGTCTCTATGACATCCTGAGAATCTCATCTACCAAGTCAACCATCATCCTTGAATGTTGCATGAGTATGGACTCCATACAATCCAATCTCTCATAAATTTCACCATTCAACTCTCTTCCCTCCATACATGTGACTTCCATCCTACATCCATATACCATGGTCCCAACAGTTAGAACAACTGTTGGATCCTTTCTTGAAGGAATGAACAATGTACTCATATGAGGTGCTTGTACAATTCTCTGTATAGCCATAAAATCAATGACTAATACAATCCCATAGTGATCCATCTTGATAATCATGAATTAAAGGTTCCATATTCAACTACTAATATGTAATATAACACTAGAAACTTATCCAAGACCTCTCATGCTCTCAGAATTCACCACTTTGAAAGATGTATAGACTGGAACAATATTCAAGCCCAATATCCTAGCCACATCTTTCCTCATAAATTTATGAGTAGCCCCGCTATGTACTATAGACATCAACTGACTCCCATTCACATCAATCTTCACATAGTGCAACTTATTATTCTCTAAATCATGATTCAGAGTAGCCTACTTCAAAGAAGCTGCAACTAAAACCTAGATGTGAGAAATCTTTCCACTTCTCTCTTCCCTCTCATCTTGTTGTATAGTTGCCACTGTCTACTTGAATGAACAATTATTTCCCATGTGATCGTCTTTGCATGTCCAACATGAAAGAGAATTTCTCTCCTTCTTACCACTCTACTTTGGCCCATCCTCTTTCGAATATTGTGTTAGAAAATTATATATTACGGAGCAATGGAACACATAAAATATTGCAGAAATATAAACACAGAAAACGCACAAAACAAGAGAGACACAGATATACGTGGTTCACCCAGTTTGGGCTACGTCCACCCCGAACAGCCAGTCCTTCCTTTCTATTATCCAGCAAAGTGAAGAGACACAACCTACAACAAATCCGCTGTAATATCCTCTGTTTTCTCTCACAGTCTCACCTCTCTGTTTCTCGCTCACAGAATACACATCTATATCTCAGCCTCCAATACAGTACCCTCATACAAAGAGAGGGGTTGCCTTCTAGGGCAAAAAACCCTAAACTAAACATAAGTTCTATCGTCAGATCATCTGCCTAATGAACGGCCCAGATTGACTAGAAATTACTATACTTTTACAAGGCAATTTTACATTTGTTTTTAGCTTTTGGGGCGCTGCCCCCGAGCCCCCGCCGAGGGACCGCTGGCCCTTGGATCCCCCAACCGAGGGGGATCGGCCCCCCTGGACCCCCGCGGGGGGGACAAGTCCCCCCCACACCCCCCGACGTGGAGGGGTGTACAAACTTCCTGGGGTATACATCCAGCTGAAACAAAGACCTCTGAACAATCATGCTCCACACACAACAATCTCCCACTTGGAGAATGATTGTAGAAACTCCACCGCTACTTCATTTGCTGGGCAATGACTCCTCTTTGGACCTCGCTGTTTCTCATCTTCATCATCATCCTTGAAGACCAATTGAAATTGAGCATATTCTCAGTTTCTCCCTGGTTACAACTTTTGTTAGCATATCTGCAGGATTTTGGCTAGTGTGTATCTTTTCCAGCTTCAACTCTCCATCTTCCAACACTGATCATATGAAATGGTACTTGAGCTGTATGTGTTTAGTCCTAGAATGAAATGCTGAGTTCTTTGCAAGATGAATGACACTTTGGCTATCACTGTATAACGTGCCCATATCATGCTCCTTACCTAATTCACCCATAAACCTTTGTAACCAAATCATTTCTTTACTAGCCTCTGTAGCAGCAACATACTCTGCTTCTGTTGTTGAAAGTGCAACAACACTTTGGATTTTTGAAATCCAACTGACAACTATTCTACGAATAGTAAATACATATCCTATAGTGCTCCTCCTGTTATCCCTGTCACCTGCCATATCTGCATCAACATATCCCTGTAGAGAAATGTTTGCACCACCAAAGCATAATGCTTGATTTGTGGTACCTTTCAAATATCTGAGAATCCATTTCACTGCCATCCAATGTTCCTTTCCTGGATTGTTCATGTACCTGCTTACAACTCCCACTACATGTGCAATATCAGGCCTTGTGCAGACCATTGCATACAATAAGCTTCCAACTGCTGATGCATATGGAACTTTAGACATATAATCCATGTCTTCTTGGGTCTTTGGGCACATTTCCTTACTAAGTTTGAAATGGCTAGCAAAAGGTGTACTAACTGGTTTTGCATTGTGCATATTAAATCTTTTCAACACCTTTTGTATGTACTCATTCTGAGACAATGTTAATTTGCGATTTTTCCTGTCTCTAGTGATTCTCATACCAAAGATTTGTTTTGCAGCTCCCAAATCCTTCATTGCAAATGAATTTGCCAATTTTCTTTTGAGTACAATATAATATAGCTGCCATCATTTTGCTTTTTCAGATAAACACAATGATCAGAGTGACATCTAGTATAACCTTGTTCAGACATAAACTTGTCAAATTTTAGATACCACTGCCTTGGAGCCTATTTTAAGCCATACAAGCTCTTCTTCAAGCTGCACACTAGTTTCTCCTTCCCTTTCACCTCATATCCTTGTGGTTGCTTCATATATATCTCTTCCTCCAAATCCCCATGGAGAAAGGCTGTCTTTACATCTAACTGCTCAAGATGCAAATCTTCAGCTGCTACAAGACTTAAAATAGTTCTTATTGAAGTCATTTTAACAATAGGAGAAAATATTTCATCAAAATCAATACCTTTCTTCTGTGCAAACCCCTTCACCACAAGTCTAGCTTTGTACCTCTGTTTTCCTCCATCTTCTTCCTTCAGCCTGTAAACCCATTTATTCTTCAATGTAGTTTTTCCTGCAGGCAACCTGACTAAATCCCAAGTCTGGTTATGCATTAAGGAGTCCATCTCTTCTTCCATGGATACCTCCCACTTCTTCCTGCTTTCAACCTGCATTGCTTCTTCATAACATTCGGGTTCACCAGAATCAGTCAATAATAAATAATATAATGAAGGAGAGTATCGTTCAGGGGTCTACTTATCCTGATAGATATTCTAACACCACTTTCAGGTGTTTGGGGTGCTTGTTGCTATTGTGGTGGTTGCTGTTGTTGATTATTACTATTTTCAGGCACCTTTACCTTTTCAGTGATTTCATCAAGAACTGCGTATTCCTTGTTTTCTTTTTCCTGTTTCTTTTCCTGCAACTAATTCTTATACAAGACCTTTTCGTTGAATATTACATCTCTGCTCCTAATGATTTTGTGATTTTCGTAATCATATAAGCGATAACCAAAATCATTAACACCATATCCAATAAAGGTACATTTCTTTGACTTTGCCTCAAGGTTTGTTCTATTTTCTTTATCAATATGGATAAAGGCCTCACAACCAAAAGGCTTTAAAAAAGAGTAGTTTACCTTTTTACCTGTCCATGCTTCCTCCGGAACACCACCATCCAAGGAACTTGAAGGCCCTCTGTTTATTAGATAAACAACAGTATCTACAACATCTGCCCAAAACTGTAAAGGCAATCCTGCATGCAATCTCATGCACCTTGCACGCTCCATGATTGTTCTGTTCATCATTTCTGACACACCATTTTCTTGTGGTGTTCTTGGAACTGTCTTCTCTCTATGAATTCCATGTTCTGAACAGTACCTATCAAACTCTTTGCTGCAATATTCACCTCCATTGTCTGATCTAAGACACTTCAATTTCTTTCCTGTCTCAATCTCAACCAAAGCTTTCCATTTCTTGAAAGTATCAAATACATCAGATTTATTCTTAATACAATAAATCCAAGTTTTTCTAGTTGCATCATCAATAAAAGTATCATAATAACGAGAGCCACCGAGAGATGATCCTGAGCAGGTCCCCATACATCTGTATGCACAAGCTCTAATTTTTCGCTCTTCTTTTCTTTCCCAACTCTGAGAAATCTGACTCTCTTTTGTTTTCCATAAATGCAATTCTCACAGAAATCCAAATCAACATTCTTCAAACCCAGCAACAAATTCCTTGAGTGAAGAATCTTCATCCCCTTTTCACTCATGTTTCCGAGCCTATGATGCCATAATGCTGCATCTGCTCATTTGGAAGTTAAAGCACTAACAGAGTTATAAATACCATTGCATAAATACAATGTACCGACCTTTTCGCCTTTTTCTATTACCAAGGCTCCTTTGGTGACCTTCCAAGCTTTATCCGTGAAAGTTGTCACACAACCTTCACTGCCTAACTGCCCTATTGAAATCAGATTTTTCTTTAGATCTGGAACATGCCTTACCTCCTTTAATAGCCATTGGTTTCCATTTTGCTGTTTTACAAGAAATTTACCCATTCCAATGATTTTACAGGGTTTATCATCACCCAGACGAACTTGTCCAAAATCTCCTTGAACATAGTCATGAAAGTATTTCTTATCAGGTGTGGCATGGAATGAAGCCCCTGAATCTACCACCCAGGAATCAGTAATATTTTCGAAAGAAAGAATCAAAGCATCTTGTAACACCTCACTTGTCACATTTGCTTCATGATTGTTTTCTTGCTGTGCATCTCCTTCTTTTCCCTTCCGATATCTACAGTCTTTCTTTAGGTGTCCTTTCTTTCCACATTTCCAGCACACTATCCCCGATCTGGACTTGGATCTGCCTTTCCTTGATTTACTACGATATCCTGAGCTCTTTCCTCTTTCCATTTTTCTTCCTCTAGACTCTGCACTCAAAGCATTTCACGATGTCTCACCGGAGCTTTTCCGTAGCATTTCCTCGCTAAGGATAGCATCGACAACATCATTAAACTTTAAAGTACTAGATCCAGAAACGGAGTTACTAATGGCCATTACCAAACCATTCCAACTTTCTGGTAATGAGCACAAGAATAACAGAGCTCTATCTTCATCATCAAAGTTTACCCCTACAGAACTTAACTAACTTGTAACTGTATTAAAATCATTTAAATGGTTTGCAACAGATCCACCTTCCGACATATTCATTTTAAATAACCGTTTCATAAGAAATACCTTGTTTGAGGCCGAGGGTTTTTCATATAGTTTCGACAACGTCTGCATCAAACCCTCTGTCGTGGTTTCCTTCGAAATGTTGAAGGTGACTGACACAGCAAGGCACAACCGTATTGTTCCGAGTGCCTTTCTATCGAGAAGGTTCCATTCTTCGTCTTTCATACCCGTTGGCATCTTTGTTTTTCTGCCCAATGGTAGGTATAGATCTTAGGTAGAGGAGGAATGACCTGTTGTAGAGTTTTATGAACACAACGTTTCGGACTACCAAGTGAGTCCATCATCAGGGGAGAATGTGTCAATAGATATTCTTAAATTCATAATGATGTATCCAAGAGCTAAAATTAGGGTATATATATAAGTTATTAAACAAAAGAAATAAGAAAATAGGTCGGCTCTTATCTTTTTATTTAATTAAGTAATTAAATTATTATTATTATTATTATTATTATTAATAATTAATTAATTAATTAATTTATTCAAGGGGATAACTTAATCGAATAATTTTATTATCTATAGAAATAATTATTATGCTTATTAATTCTATTTTAAATAGTTGGTTCAATTGATTCATTAATTTGTTTAAATAATAAATTAATTTGTTTGATTAATCAAATTAATTAATTTAATTATGTATTCATTATTAATATGTTTATTCATTTATTTACATTATTAATTTATTAATTAATTCATTAATTAATAAGTTTACAGAATAGATTAATTACTTATTTTTCTATTTCTTAAATTAATTATTAGGTTTAATAAATTTATGAAAAATTAATTTTTTTATTTTTATTGATTAATTACTATGTTTTACTAATTAACTAATTTTTGATAGTTAATTAAATGAATAGATTAGTTAACAAATTTATTATTTATTATTATATATATTTTTTTAATTTTTTTATTTTTTAATAAGTTTATTAATTTAATTTAATGTACTTATTTCTTTGTTTAATTATTTATTTATTTGATTAATTTGTTTTATTTGCTTAATTTATTTATTTTTATTTTTATTTTTTATATTTTATTTATTTATTTATTTTTTGGTTTTAGTGAGTTATTTATCTATAATTTCTAGAGTTTATTTATTATTATTATTATTATTATTTTTTTTTTGAAGAATTGAGTAATTACACCTATATGCATTCTATTAGTTATTTTTTTTATGATATCAAATGATTATATGTGAAGAAATCTATTACTAAATTATGTTTATGATTGTTAATTAAATGTATTGTTTAAGGAGGATATTACATAATTGATGATTTTATTATTTGTTTATTTTTACCTTTTTAAAGTTTTTTAAGGGAATATAGTTAATTATTGGCTTTTAAGGTTTCAATTAACGGTTTCCAGGTGTTGCTTAGTTTTAATCCATCATCCTGGTTTAGGTTATTCTTCCTTTTTTCTATTTCAATGGCTTCCTTGATTTTCCTTTTGAGATAGTGGTCTTCTTTTCTAACCAGTTTGACGTCTTCTATGCAGATGTAATGAGAGGAAGAGTGAACATGTTCAGCTAAGGCTGATTTAGAGGTCCTTTCTCTTCTTAGGTCAGCAGTGTGTTCTTTAATTCTAATATTAAGAGACCTACCCATTTTGCTTATGTATTCTTTACCGCATGAGCAAGGAATCACATAAACACCTTTTTGATGTTTAGGGTTTATGGGATCCTTGACAGAGTTGAATAATTGTCTGATAGTATTAGCAGGGGTGAATGCTACATTAATGTTATGTTTATTAAGAATTTTAGAGATTTTATCAGTGGTGCCTTTTATGTATGGAAGGGAGACTTGAGGAGTGGATAAATTTTGATTTTTAATATCTTTGTTAATCTTGTTTAGGGATAGGTGCATAGCTTTCTTGATGGTATTTCTATTGTAGCCATTTAGTTCAAACACCTTGTGAAGATGGTTAAGCTCATCATTTAGATGGTCTGCATCAGATATTCTGGCCGCCCTAGTAGTTAAGGTCCTAATGATGCCAATCTTCTGTTTAGGGTGGTGATGGGAATTTGCATGAAGATATCTTTCTGTATGGGTTTTCTTTCTGTAGACTTGGAAACCAAGAGACCCATCTCTTTTAGTTAGAAGGATATCGAGAAAGGGAAGTTGGTTGTTGTTTTCAATTTCAATAGTGAATTTTATATGGTCAGAGAGGCTATTTAAGTGATTGAGGAATAGGTCAAGTTTTTCTTTTCCATGACTCCACTTGGCAAATATGTCGTCAACAAACCTTTTCCATTCTTCAGGGGTGTAAGGAAATGACCTAAGAGCTTTCTGTTCAAAGTGCTCCATAAAGATGTTGGCAATTATGGGGGATAGAGGAGAGCCCATAGCCACACCATGAGTTTGTTCATAAATTTTACCTTTGAAGCTGAAGTAAGAGGATTTCAAGCATAGTTCCAGAAGATCCATAGTTTCTTTATCAGTGATGTTTCTCATGATCTCAATGGCTTCATCAATAGGAATCATGGTATAAAGGGATACAATATCAAAGCTAACCATAAGGTCTTCATCTTTCATTTCTATGTTATTAATCCATTGAACAAACGAATAGGAGTCTTTAATATAAGAAGGGGTATTGCCAGACAGGGGTCTGAGTTTTTTGGCTAAGTGCTTTGCCAAAAGGTAAGTAGGGGAACCTATGGTATTAACTATAGGTCTGAGAGGAATGTTAGGTTTATGGACTTTAGGAGCTCCATAAATTCTAGGAATAATGGAACTATTAGGAATGATTTTCTTTTTTGTGACATCATCCAGAGATGATTCTTTGATTTTCTTAGTTACTTCATGCATGATTTTCTCACTGGGATCTTTATTGATAATTTTATAGCATCCACTATTATTTAAATGTTCTTCCATTTTATTGTCATACTCTATTCTATTCATGATTACAGTAGCATTGCCCTTATCAGCTTTTAGGATGACTATGCTTTTATTTTTTCTGAGGTTGTTTAGAGCTCTTTTTTCTTCTCTGGAAATGTTAGATGTAGGCGGTTTAGAGGTTCTCAGAATTTTTGCAATATCTTGTCTGATTTCTTCACTTTTTTCTATATCTAGGTTTTTAATAGCTACTTCAATATTACTGATGACTTCCTCTATAGGAATTTTATTCGGGGTTATGGCAAAATTTAGACCTTTTTTCAAAATGGATTCAGTTGCATAATCAAGACTAATGTCTGATAAGTTAATGACCTGGGCTTTGTCTGAATTTAAACTGGTAGATGGCCTGATGGTTTTATCTACATTATTGCTCATATCTACGCTATTCTCATCAGTTGATTTATACCTTTGTATTTTCTTAACCTTTATAGCTGGGTTGTCAGCATATGGAATAAGCGGATTTTGCTGCTTTTTTTGAGCTGTTATGGTGAAGGTGTCACTTTCATTTGCCACCATATCTTCATTTATACCCACGCTGCTCCATTTTTTATTTATACCTGTGCTGTTTATAACATTTGAATCTAAACAGGCTTGCGTTTCAAGATGAGGTACAGATTGTAAGCCGGATTGCATTATGGAGGTATCCTCTCCGTCTATCAAGTTTTCTCCCCACGCATCTTCACTTACACACCCACTATTCTTAACTACGCTGTTTGTTATACACATACTGTTCTCATTAATTGTGCTATTTAATTCAGAAATGGTGAGAAGAGGAACGTTGTTAGTGGATGAGGAGTTTGGTAGGATGTCATTAAGTGGATTCTGCTGCATTTGTTGAGCTTGAATTATGGTGTGGCCATCAAGATTTCGGATCCTTGAACTGGAATAAGCGTGGTGTTTATAAGAGCACTGGTTATGCTCTTCACAACCATTACGTAAATTGTTTAGCTTCTTTAATTTCTGTCTGGTGTCTTTAATTAGCCATTTATCTGATTTTATAAATGTAACAACATCCAAAGAATGCCATAGATCCTGTCTGAGATATGAGGAAAGGTATAGATGAGAGAAAAGTTCTGAGAAGTTTTAACTAATTTTGACCTAACCCATTTGATTTCATTTCTAACCAGGGTTTCACTTAATTTTCTAAAGCTTGATAGAATTCTGCCAAACTGGAGAGGATGTTTGCATATAGCAAATTTAGGAATGAGATTTTTATCTCTACAATTTTTAAGAAAATTTAGATTGGAAATGAGTTTAGCTCTGGATAATCTTAATTTCTCGAATTCTAATGCGCTGTCCATCATATCCCTTCCATGGTAGGATTTGATGTTTTTAAATAATGAATCCATAGATCTTTCTGATACAGATAATCTTCCATCTTCATCTTCCACAACAAGAAGTTTTGGCCGTTAAATTTCTCGACCTTAAACTTACCATCTTCCGCCATTGCTCCCACTCGAACCAGGAACCCTTCTTTCCTGTGAGTTTATCAGCCAAATAGACCTTCGGCTCTGATACCAGTTGTTAGAAAATTATATATTACGGAGCAATGGAACACATAAAATATTGCAGAAATATAAACACAGAAAACGCACAAAACAAGAGAGACACAGATATACGTGGTTCACCCAATTTGGGCTATGTCCACCCCGAACAGCCAGTCCTTCCTTTCTATTATCCAGCAAAATGAAGAGACACAACCTACAACAAATCTGCTGTAATATCCTTTGTTTTCTCTCACAGTCTCACCTCTCTGTTTCTCGCTCACAAAATACACATCTATATCTCAGCCTCCAATACAATACCCTCATACAAAGAGAGGGGTTGCCTTCTAGGGCAAAAAACCCTAAACTAAACATAAGTTCTATCATCAGATCATCTGCCTAATGAACGGCCCAGATTGACTAGAAATTACTATACTTTTACAAGGCAATTTTACATTTGTTTTTAGCTTCGGGGGCGCTGCCCCCAAGCCCCCGCCGGGGGACCGCTGGCCCCTGGACCCCCCAGCCGGGGGGGATCGGCCCCCCCGGACCCCCGCGGGGGGGACAAGTCCCCCCCGCACCCCCCCGCGTGGAGGGGTGTACAAAATTCCTGGGGTATACATCCGGCTGAAACAAAGACCTCTGAATAATCATGCTCCACAGACAACATATTTCTTGTTTTCCTTATCTGACTTCTTCTTCTTCTTGCAATATTCCTTCCCTTTAGACCTTCCTAGTGCACAAATATATAGAATCCTGTCTACATCAATGATAAATTCTTCAAGATTTTTCACATTCTATATGTTCACTTCCGTATGAGCCCAAGGTTGTAGTCTTATCAATAAATATTACAACCATTCCTTCTCAACCATATCTAGAATCTCCAACATAAGACTTGAATATTCTTGAAAGTAAGCATTTACACTTCTTTTCTACTTCATGATGGGCCTCTAAATTAGATATAAATTAAGGCCCATTCCTCTAAATTAAACATAAATTAAGGCCTATGACCATCCTTAAGCACATTAAACCCCTATTTGTACATTAGATAATGTATTTTTAACTTTAATATATTCATTAGGAAGGTTTATGAATAATTTCATATTTGTGCCTAATATTATTTATTTTTGTGGAATATTATGAGAATATTAGGCAAATTATGAAGATTTGGAGGAGGAGATAATTTAGGGACTTGTTCCCTACTACAGGAGGATCAATAGTAAATAATAAATCAACCAAATATTATGGAATTATGGCACAGATTGTGGAACTCCAATGATTGAGAAAATCTAAGAACGTGTTCCCTCCCATTTAATGCAGATTCCTAGTATGGGACCAGATCCACTAATCAAAGGATTTTGGTTGGGAAAGCTTCCTCCTCTCATGGGGAATCATTCCTAATCATTTTGTATAAGTACCAAGTCGAATTTTCTTCTAGGGGGAGATTTCTATTAGTGTTCTTGTGGAGAAAACTCATATTTTTGCATCTCCATTGTATTTTCTTGGAGGGATGTAATTGTATGGATGAAAATAATGAGGATTAGTGTCATGTTCAGCTTATAAATCTTTTTCTCCTCCATAGTTCTCTGAGTTTCCTTGGGCTTGGCCATCCTAGGAGCCTCAAAGCTCTTTTGTATCATTTTCTTTCCTTCTTTTAACTTCTTACTTACATGCATCTCTTGTTTTTATTTCCTTCTACTTCTGCATTTAGTATTAATGCTTTCTTGTTGTAGGATTGAGTTAAATGGTTAATCCAAGTTCTTTTTTAGGATCAAAAGCATAATTTCATCCTTGGAAAATATTTGGAAGGTCATAGTAATCATTGAGCTACTTGGACTAGCTTTCTTATTTCCAAATCTAGATTTTTGGAACTCCTTTGTGGCAAAAAAAATAAATTTATGCTATTTTTTAGAGCATGTTAATGAGATTCAATCGAGTTGGTTCCACTTGCATTAGATCACAAAAAAATTCTAGTTCATAACAAAAATTACCCCATTGCATTTTCACTTTATTATGTTAGACATTTTTTAGATTTACTAGCTCACTAGTTCTCGAATTTCTAGATTTTCGACTAGTAATGTTTTTCTATTTTTTAGCATGGGTTAACATATGTATTTTTGAGTGATTCCACTTCGAATGGGGACCTAAGACATCCTAGTCAATAAAAAAAAAATTCCCATCCAATTTGGATTTGAATTTCTTGGTAATTCGATGAATTATAATTTCATATAGTAAATCTGTAACATCCTGTAGTAAATGAGGGGATCCTGTAGGAAATCCTATAGCATCCTATAGGAAATCTTGTTTTGAGCCCGAATTGAGAAAAATCATCATTGAAGTTGGGATTAGGCCTCTACTTGAACTCCATGCCATTAATACCATTTTAACCCTCTTGCTCCACACTTGTCTTCCCTGCCAACAATCAAGAAAAGATTAGCATTTGCATTTATAAAGAAAAAAAGATTCAAAAAGTGAGTTACTTTATATTTACACATGCACACAGTAGTTAGTACTCTATAGATTATATTTCATGCTCAATTAGTTTAAATCATCACATGTGATAAATAGGGTTAGGCTAGGTTTCTTTCACATTTATTTCATGATCTTTATGCAATTAGAATAGGTTTCTTTCCTTGTACTTTCTTTCTTGCAATAGGTTAAGGTTCCATTTCGAACATTTCATTTTCTGCAATTAGTTTAGGATTTGACTTCAGTACATGCACTCCATTACATCATGAAAACAAATGAATGACACATTGTATGCTGCACATAGAGTTCTGATACCTCTTGAGTTTGTATGAACCCTGAGTTGATAATTAAAGTCAGTAGCCTTGGGAGTTGCAACATTCTTGTTGCAATACCAAGGCTCATCAATTTTTGGTGCCATTGTAGAGGAGGTGTCAAAGTATGCATTGTTTTCTTCCCCAGTTGATTCATTTCTTTTTACTTAAAAAAAAAACAAAACATAATTGCATTAGGCATATTTAATTTCAAAAATAGAAAAGTGCATTGCATTAGTGTTTTCATTCAATCATAAAAACAAAAAACTCCAACACCAACCCACCCCCCATTTGATCACGTGGTGCAATAAGAGCCACATCACCATTTACTTTTGGAGGTAGAAGAAAACAATGGCAAAGAATGTAGAAGAAATGAATGCAGATGATGACAATGAGGAAGATCCTCTCAGATTTCCCATTCAAGATACTCACGGTAGTGTACACATGAAGAAGATCCCTCCATATTTCCTTCCAAAATTTCATAGTCTAAGGTCAGGGGATCCAGAAACCTTTCTCTTTGAATTTGAAATTGTTTGTGGATCTTATGGTTACTTATTAAAAACTCAAAATTTGAGATTGTTTCCAACAACATTGAAGGATAGAGATCTTAAATGGTTCATGAGTATAGGGATTAGTTCAATAAGGTCATGAAATGATATGTAAAAGATATTTCTAGAAAAATATAAATACCATGACCTTCAAGAAGAAATATTTAGAATGAATAAAAACAAAGATGAGAGTATAGAGGATCTAATAGAGAGGTTCATGTACAATTTTAAGAGGGAAAAACTACATCATTTAGGATCTGACACACTAAAAACCTTCTTGCTCAGAACAATTAGGGATGATTGGATTGATCTCCTTGATCTCATGAGTAGAGGTGATGTATACCAATTATCATTTGAAGAAATTTGTGAAACATGCAAAAAAATATCAAGAGGAAAGGCAAGAGTAGGTAAATCAACATCAAGGTCGGTAAGTCAAGCTAAACTTGGAAATTTGCTTGATAACTTTAAAACATAAATTCTTAGCAATATAGGTGTACTAGTAGAAATTTTAAGAATACAAAATTAGCAAAAAGAAGATGTTGATATTTGTGTTGTCCATGCAGAATCACATGATGTTAAACATTGTCCATCATTACCAAGTTTGAAGGAAGTTCACCAAGAGGACAATGGAGCAAGTCAATTGCCAATGCAACTATGTTATGTAGCTCCAAGAGGACCATGGCAGCCTATTCAACCTGACATGATGCAATTGGTAGGATTCTCAGGAAGCATAGTATCCCTGTAACCTTTAGACCCCTCAACACCATTCGCATGTCCCTCAGATCAGTAAAGGATCCTATCGACCCTAAAGATATGAAGGGCGTTTATATGATCCCTTGTTCCTGTGGGACCCCCTATATTGGGGAGATTGGCCGCTCCATTAATCAAAGGATTAGCGAGCACGTAGCGGATCTTAAGCATAGGAGAGCTAAGTCTTCCGCTTTAGCTGAACATGCTGAGAAAACCAATCATCATGTTTGTATTGAGGAGGCTAGTGTTATTGCTAAGGTTTCACATTTCCATCATCGTAAGTTTAGGGAAGCGCTTGAGATCGAAAAGAGACCAAGCAATCTCAATAGAGAGGATGGCTGGAAAGTCAGTAGGTGTTGGGTCCCTGCACTCTCATCCTAGTCACTTTTTGCTCCCTCCTCTTTAGTTTTTCTTTTATCTTTTTATTTATTTATTTATTGGTATTTTTATATTACTTATTTATTTATATTTATTTATTATTTATTACTATTATTTATTTATTTATTTATTTTTATTTTTATTATTATTATTATTATTTATTTTTACCTGATATTATTATTTTTAGCTAATTTATATTTATTTAATATTATTTATTTTATTTTATTTTATTTTATTTTATTTTTTATTTATTTATTTATTTTAATTTATTTTTTAATTTTCTTATATATATATATATATATATATATATTTATTTATTTATTTTTTTCTATTTTGATTTATTTTTAAATTTTGAAGGTCCTTTGTGACCTTTTCCTTTTTATCTATTACCTTATATTTCTTAGAAATTAACTCCCATTTTATATATTATATTACTATAAGGTCATTTATATAACTATTTCTCCTTTTAACGAATATTTATTGGTATTATTAGGATGTTATTTTCTTATTTTTATTGATTCTTTCACAACTAACTCTTATATGTTGTTTTTATTTTTATTTTATATATATTTTTATCTAACGAGAGTATATATTATTATTATTCACTTATTTGTATTATGTAGTAGATTTACCTTATTTAAAAATAAGTTTTAACTAATTCCTTTCTAATAATAATTTTATTTATTAAATTATATATTTTAACTATTTATTAACGTAAATCCCTTCTTAAATTATTTCATTTAATATATTTATTTATTTATATACAGGTATGGTCATTTAAATAATTAATTTGACTTTTGACTGTCCCTAAGTCAAAGCTAGCCGTTAATCTAGATCGCTGTTGGAGGCCCTACTCAGTCTATTTAACACGCAAAGCTGGATCTGTTTCTTCAACTTGTCCTGACGATGAGCCACACTTGCTGGTTCGAAACGCGTCGACAAATGGTATTCCATGTGATTTTCGCCGAAAAATCTCTCACAAACATGATGCAAGAGCCTAATTCAAAATTTCAAGGTTATGCATATCCACCTCAAAGTAATTGGAACACACCCTTTCCTCGGCAACATTGGCCATCTCAACCCCAAAACTAATCTTGGTAACAAGGTTGGCAAGGAACTTATAGGAGCCATCCACAATATCCTCAGTGTTTTCCTCAATATCTTCCCTACCATTCATCTCTACCACAACCACAACCACAACCACATCCATCTCAAATATCCACTCCCACTCAACTACCTGTACCACCATTTCCAAACCCACACATTGAAGTAGCTCAACCCACTTACAATGCTAAGATACAACACTTCAACACATCTCCTCTTAAGATCAATGATATTCACCATAGATTAGGAAGAGTATTGCAAAAAAGAGATTATCTTGATATCATTGATGGACCACATCCAAAAGAAGAAGATTCAAATGAGAAGACCATAGAATCATGGGCTGCACTTAATGAAGAGCAGACATTAGAATCAGAGATCAAGAGAGCTCCCTCATGGTTACCATCAAATCCTCCATGTATTCAAGAGAACAATCAAAAAAAAGAGGAAGATTTGAAGGTCATGGTATAAGAAGACACGAAGAATGATCCAGATCAGCAAAAGGACCAGGGACATCATAACTATATTGAAATATGGTTCTAGACAGTCACTAAGTTGCAACAATACTCTCTTTCTCAATTGTTCTTGTATTCATCAAAGTCAAAGCATTTGATCACTCAAATTTATGTACCTGTGAAAACATACATTTCAAGCCTACACATTAGTTTTTCTGTCATCTTGATGTGAACATGGCTCCATTGGAAGTATTCTTATACTTGAAAGTGATTTTGTTTTTCAAGTAGAGTAGGGTAAAAAAAAAAATGAAAAATAAGAGAAAAAAGTAAAATCTCAGGTGAAAACGTCCTTTGAGGCGCCTAGGCATACCTACTAGTTGAAAACGTCATTGAGGTGACTAGTAGGCCTAGAAGAAAAATAAAAATAAAAAAAATAAAAAAATCCTTGCTCCACATATCTCTTTGATGAATGTAGGTGCTCTCCAACATCTACAAGGAACAAAAACAAGTTGCCACCAAAGAAAGAAAAAATAGGTCAAACCTACTCAAAAGAAGTCAAATTTTAACTTTCTCCTCCTTTGCTCAAATGCTCCAACATGACCAAGGCCATGCCAATCCATCACCCTCATCTATTTCCACCATCCACTCATCATTCCCAAGCTTCTACCACTCATTTTCCTTACTGTCCCAAAATACTTCAGGAAGGCTCTGTTTTACTACAAGAAACAAAATACATAGAGCATAAATTTGTTTTTGCCATAACTTGAAAACCATATATCCATTTGCCAATTTGTTTCAAAGGGAGATGCATATGGATGATGGTAACATGCTCAGGCAATTTCAACAAATTCTAGTGCAAAGTTTTTGAGAAATCAGCTTCCATCACCTACAACCATTTTTGCATTTTCTCGATATACATGCATCCATTTAAAAACATGTTTGATGGGAAGTTGCATATGGATGATGGTAACATACGCAAGCAATTTCAGAAAATTATAGTGTATGGTTCCCAAGAAATCGTCCTCCATCACCTTAAACCATTTATAGTTTTTCTCGAGATCTATGCATCCATTAATCAAATGTTGTTTATGGGGAGGTGCATAATGATTATGCCAACATGCTCCAAAAGTTTCAGTTCAATCCATTCTACCGTTTGGGAGATATGGACAAAACAAATCTGCTACAAGAGGTTGTCCTAGATTTTGAAAAAATTGTTTGCTGGACAATACGAGGAGGATCAGAGCAACAAGAGAGGATCAAAGGGGACCTATACAGTTCATGTTTTCATTTCTCCATTCCACATCCTTCATCATTCCATCATTCCCTCCATTTTTATTCTCATTTAGCTCAGTTTGAAAGGGTTTTGTGTTTTCTATAAGATTCCCTGTAAACCTACAGGATTCCCTGAAAACCTACAAGATGATCCTGTAGGAATTAGAGTGGCTTGGGAATCCTAAAACAACCCTAGAGCAAGGGGATGATCTGCTTTTGTCAAAAAAAGAAATCTCTACCTCACCAACTCATCGCCATGCCTCTCTCTACCATGATCATCCCTACATTCATCCAATAAAGTTAGTTTCAAAAAACTCATAGTTTTCAAAAGACAAAAGAGGATGAAGACAGAGAACAATGGGACAACACTTGAAAGCTATATCTCTCATTCAAAAATCCCTAGACCCCTTCTCTACCCATTCCAACCATCATCATGCTCCAGAAGTGAAGAAATGATTAAAATTTTTTGAGGGAGAGGCAACTATAGGACATCCTGTAGGAAATCATGTAGCAGCCTGTCCCACAAAATAAAAAATCATAGCTTTCAATAAGCTTCAACATGGAGATCCAGAGGTCAGAAATCTTCTCCAGAGCTTAGTAGTAGCATCAGGATTATCAGCATCACCACCAAATACTGGCACATCAAGGAAAAACATCAGAGGAAAAAAAAGAGAGAAAAACACATGCAACAAATACAAGCAAGGACTTCACTCTCCAACAAACAACATCTACAAGAAGGCCGAGAAGAAGCTACAAGAGGAAATATGATGGAGAAATGGGTCAGATATTCTTTAGGAAGGTTGATATAGGTCCTCCGACACCTACACATCAACATCAACTCAGTAGCAGCATGCATGTTTCTCCAACAACCATCAGTAGGTACAGGTATGCAATATTCTTTACCTCTTCTCTTGAGCATATTATAGTTAGAAATTTGTTGTCAATGCATGAGAGATGAAGTTTTATACGCTAAGGATGGGTCAGTAGTCTCATCTACCTTCAACTAGTTAATTGCAGCTCACTCCTTCGCTCATGAAATGTTGAAAAGTCAAATTATGAAGGGTGATGATTTCAAGGAATGAGGAAAAATGTTAAAAGAAGAAATTTTTGCAAAGGCCAAGTCACCATAGCACTCGAAGCCCTCCATCCACTTCATATTCACTATCTATTCATCATTCATCCATCCCATTTCATTCTTGAAAAGAGGAAACAAACAAAGAATCCTCTCCATTTTCACAAATCTACACTACTCCCTTTGAACCCTAGCATCATCATCCAATCCCTCTTCATCATTTCTCATCACTCCCATACAGTTAGAAGACCCTAAAAAAGGAGGAATGACTACTACAGGAAGGAAGAATGTTGCTACAAGAAGGAAGAAATGAACAAATTACACTAAACCCCCAAGATGGCAAAGCTTAAGAGAGGCCTAATCAAAACAGAAAACTCTAAGGCGATTAGGCATTCATCTAGGGCACAAGAGAGAAGGAGAAGGCAACAAAAGGAAATGAGGCATTCACCATCAAAAGAAAACTCAAATTGCAATGATGAAAAGATTTTTTCCAAGAGGTCTCCAATCTCTTTCTAGCTTTTTTCCAAGGCCTAAAAATGGGAAAAATGCATGGGAGTCAAGTTGAGGGCCTGTCCTAGGCTCAGAATATCATTTATGCTCAAGAAGGGTTTGCTGTAGTTTTAACAGGGTTTCTTGTAGTTTTAACAGGGTTTCCTGTAGTTTTGATAGGAATTACTACAAGATGCCCTAGTTCTCATCTAAAGGAAGTTTGAAGGTTTTAGAGGTGTCCAAATGGTGGAACAAGGTAGTGGAAGGTTGATAAGATATGGAAGACCTTGCTAAACTGAAAAATATTCAATAGGCCATCTTGAATAAGGGAAAGAAAGCAAGCTAATGGTCTCAAGAAACAATGATTTTTCTTTGCACGAATATATTTATGGGCTTGTCCTTGCAGAATTTACATCCAATATTCTTAATGCACAAGAGAGAGGCCACTAGGGCCATGGATGAGGTACAATGAGGTCACTAAGTTGCTTAGAGGATGAGCAACACTTTCAGCAGGGGGTATGATGGGCCTCTAAATTAGACATAAATTAAGGCCCATGCCTCTAAATTAGACATAAATTAAGGCCCATGCCTCTAAATTAAACATAATTTAAGGCATATGACCATTATTCAACACATTAAACCTCTCTTTCTGTATTTGATAATGTATTTTTAACTTTAATAAATTAATTAGGAAGGTTTATGAATAATTTCATATTTGTGCCCAATATTATTTATTTTTGTGGAATATTATGCAAATATTGGGCAAACTATGAAGATTTTGAGGAGGAGGGGACTTGTTCCCTACTACATGAGGATCAATAATAAATAATAAATCAACAAGATATTATGGAATTATGGCACAGATTGTGGAACTCCAATGATTGAGAAAATCTAGGAATGTGTTCTCTGCCATTTAATGCAGATTTCTAGTATTGGGGACCAGGTCCACTAATCAAGGGATTTTGATGGGGAAATCTTCTTACTTTCATGGGGAATGATTCCTAATCATTTTGTATAAGTGCCAAGTTGAATTTTCCTCTAGGGGGAAATTTATATTAGTGTTCTTGTGGAGAAAACTCATATTTTCGCGGCTCCATTGTATTTTCTTGGAGGGATGTAATTTTATTGATGAAAATAATGAACATTGGTGTCATATTAAACTTATAAATATTTTTCTCCTCCACATGTCTCTGATTTTCCTTGGGCTTTGCCATCCCAGGAGCCTCAGAGCCCTTTTGTATCATTTTCTTTCCTTCTTTTCACTTCTTATTCACATGCATCTCTTGTTTTTATTTCCTTCTACTTCTGCATTTAGTGTTAATGATTTCTTGTTGTAGGATTGAGTTAAATGGTTAATGTAAGTTCTTTTGAAAAAGAATCATTACATAATTGGAAAGTCTTTGGAAGGTCATAGTAATCATTTAGCTACTTGGATTAGCTTTATTATTCCCAAATCTAGATTTCTGGAACTCCTTTGTGGCAAAGAACAGTAAATTTCTGCTATTTTTTGTAGCATGTTAATGAGCTTCAATCGAGTTGGTTCCACTTGCAATAGATCAAAAAAGAATTCTAGTTCATAAAAAAAATTACCCCACTACATTTTTTCTTGATTAGTTTAGGCATTCTTTATATTTACTAGCTCACTAGTTCTCGAATTTCTAGATTTTGGAATAGTAAAGTTTTTCTATTTTTTATTATGGGTTAACATAGGTGTTTTTGAGTGATTCCACTTGGAATGGGGACCTAAGACATCCTAGTCTATAAAAAAAATTGTCTCATCCAATTTGGATATGATTTTCTTGGTCATTCGATGAATTATAATTTCATATAGTAAATCTGTAACATCGTGTAGTAAATCGGAGGATCCTGTAGGGAATCTTGTAGCATCCTGTAGAAAATCTTGTTTTGAGCCTGAATTGAGAAAAATCATCTTTGAAACTTGGATTAGGCCTCTACTTGAACTCCATGCCATCAAGACCATTTTAACCCTCTTGCTCCACACTTGTCTCCCCTGCCAAAGATCAAGGAAATATTAGCATTTGCATTTATAAAGCAAAGATATTTAAAAGGTGATTTCTTTTATATTTACACATGCACACAGTAGTTGGTACTCTCTAGATCAGATTTCATGCTCAGTTAGTTTAAATCATCACATGTGATAAATAGGGTTAATCTAGGTTTCTTTCACATTTAGTTCATGATCTTTATGCAATTAGAATAGGTTTCTTTCCTTGTACTTTATTTCTTGCAATAGGTTAAGGTTCCATTTCGAACATTTCCTTTTTTGCAATTAGTTTAGGATTTAACTTCAGTACATGCACTCCATTACATCATGACAACAATGGAATGCCACATTGTATGCTGCACATATAGTGATGATACCTCTAAGTTTGCACGAACCCCGGGTTGATAATTAAAGTCGGTAACCTTGGGAGTTGCAACACTCTTGTTGCAATATCAAGGCTCATCACTTCAAAAACTTCAACTTGCTCCTTGAATCCCAATTCTGATGCTATGGTCTAAACCGAGAATGAAATTCTTCCTTCAACTTCAACCATGTGGTAAGGTTATTCTGCATCTGACCCAAGTTTACCTATTCTACACTTATTCTCCACCACAAATTCACATTCCGTATTAAGAATGAGGTAAAAACCAACACCTTGACCTCATTTGAGAACTCTCCTAGTTGATCTATGTAATTCTCTACATCCCACTAGAAATTTCCAAGCACTTTTGTACATATTGTACCATCATATGGTTCTAGTTCTTTCACCTTCACCCTTACTAGAGCACCAGATGAACTCTATTGCAATCATTTCTATCTGCACTTCCATAGTTGAATTAAGACTCTCAATCTTCCCTCTAATCGACTCAATCTGTCAAAATCATCTTCAAGAATATCAATCTTATCATTGTACTGCTCAAATATCAAGCACTTGAGTGAGTAACTATTATGCAAGCAATTCACAAAACAGAAGAAAAGTTAGATCAACGACTTGAAAATAAGTCTCTTCGAGTGGGATACCTCCTTTACATAAAATAAATGAACAATACTTGGATGATACAAATGACAAGACCTCCTTGGTATATATAGGAGTCTAAAGGGTCACAATATAATTAGAGCCTACATAAAAATAATAATTAAGGGCACAAAAATAACAATATGGGGCCTACATGGGTACAAAAGAGGGCTACACTATTAATAACAATATTGGGGATACACTAGTATTATAGGAACTAAACATGCCCCTCTCCTTCAAAAAAGTGTTGTCTTCAACACTTGATGAGTAGTTCTGGATGTTTCTGCATAAGATTCTCATCCTCCCATGTGGAATTTTTAGTTGGTAAGTTCTTCCACTTAATGAGATACTCTGAAATTGATCGATTCTGTAATTTTTTGGTTCTTGTTTCCATGACTTCTTCAAGATCCAATATGATTTTTCCTTCTTCATAAAGTTTTGGAAATATTGTTTGAACTGGGAGCTTGTCACTGATAACCTTATTTCTGCATGAAACATGGAAAACTAGGTGTACTTGGGAAGATGCATGCAACTCCAATTTGTATGCCATAGTACCAAAATTTTGCAACACTTTGTAAGGACTTGTTGTGCTATTCAAAAACCCCCTATTTGTTAGTAGTATTCAATATTACGTTAATAAATGGGGACGCTTTAAAAAATCCTTCCAATAATAAGTTTAGCATTTAGGCATTTTCCTTATTAGATTTTGAATAAAACAAGATATCAATCAAACAACTTTTAAAAAAACTAGTAAATGTCTGCCTTTCCCGCATATCGCTATTTTTAGAAGGCGCACCTTAATGAGTTACCTTAAAACATGCAAGATACGAAATTGTGATGACAACATTTCCCTTATCGCATCACATTTGCGACATTTAAAAGAACACCACAAACTTACCCTCTGTCGAGATTGCGAAATGCGATTGAGATGCAGACCCACTCCTGAGATACGTCACAAACAAGTATTTAGGTTCTCTGCTTAATGAAAGGAGCTTTACACAAGAAAACCTGACAAATGAGCTATGTTTTGGAAACAATAGGAAGTGGCTCACATCTCGCATCTCGCAGAAAGAAAAAGGAAAGCGTACAAACATAATGCGATAATGTGATCTGCGATATTGCTTCGCAAATCGCAAAATCGAAATTTTTGCAATTTAAAGGCTTGCCACCCTAGAAGCTTTCTTCCCGACATATGGTGTGGACATTAATGAGCAATAAAGCTAAGAGATAACGAACCATTAGGGGGAATTTAATAAAGGTTAATGACATTTATGTGTGGAAATCCATTCAACATGATACAATATCTTCTCACTTGCATTCAAATAAAACTCCTTTCTTATCACCTTTTCAAGTTATCTGTATTATTCCATCTTACGTTCATTCTTATCTCTGTATATCCGATAGTTGTTGTTTTTCTCCATTTTCAGGAAAAATCCACAGAAGGAGTCTTTGGGAGCAATGGCAAAGAAGGGCAAGGTAGTTGCATTTGAGAAATCAGAAATGACTCCTTTATTCACAAATACTACATGCAACAGAGAAGGAAGAACCTGTATGTGGGAAACCATATATGATTTATTAGAAGAAGAGGAACCAAGACCTATTGAAACAAAGGTCACAACTGATGGTCATGTTTCCTTAGATGCCTCCATTTTTGAGACAACATGCTCATTTCTGCATCGCATAGCTGTGTGCCCAAAGATAATCCCTTATACAGATATGGTCAAGTGGAATATTGAACAAGCCAATATCTCAGACAATGAATTTCAGAATAGCAACCAAGAGGTTATGGGATCTTTTTCGCCAAACAACCTATGGCTTATGTACCACCTACCAGAATCACAAACGATCTACAACAAATAGTTCCTTGGGAAGTTTTCCAAAGAGAACGAGGACCCAACAGATGCCACCAGGACCTCATCAAATAATGAGGGAAAGATCAAAAAGGACAAAGCGGGTATGTACTCTACTACTTCTATTTCTCCTCCCCATAGTTTTGCAGCAACCATGCTATATAGGATGTTTGGCAAGCCCAATAGCACTAAATTTTCCCCAGAATTGCTGCCACTAATAGATACAGTCATAAACGAAACCATAATGAATTGGACCCAAATTTTGTATGATAATTTAGCAAAGGAAATAATGGATTATAGGAGGAAAAGAAGTATCTCTTTGAGGGTTTACCCTGCATTTTTTATGAGTGCCTATGTAATGGATGCAATCTATTTTGGTTCAAAATTCCCTATCATGGGATGGAAGTGGAATGTGAAGGATCCACTTCCCATTCATATATATCATAAGGACATATGGGAGTCTCAGTTTCCCCCGCATTTTTACAAAATTTGTCATGGTGTAATGCTGCCTATCCATAAACAGGTTTACAATTGAAATTCCCTTAGGTTTTCTAAGGAAGCCGAGGTAGCTATCCTCCTAGCAGATAGATGGTTTGGGGAGGAAACATTCACATATATTAGAGTATTTGGGAGCATTGCCTCACTGCATGTCCTCCCATACTAGTCCCCGTTAAATTGATGGCTAGAGAGATAGCCTATCAAACAACAAGTGAGGGTTGGTTGAGCAAAGGATTAAAGGAAGTGAAAAAGGCCATTTGGCCTACATTTTCATTGCAGTGTGGAGCATTTTCACTACACGATCTGGGGAATGCATTCATAGAATCAAAGATCATGCAATCTCTAAAATTACCTAAATTCCCAGGAAGACAGTATGACCTAGATGGCACTGCCAAAGACTTCACTACCATGGTGAAAGTGAAGGTATTCAGTCATGAGGAAGATGCATTTGATGATGTCTTCCTACAAAAAGAAACATTCACAAATGTGAAGCACATGGCATCATTACTTTTTGACCCAGAAGATCTTGAAGCCTTTCATGAATACAGAGAAAGGATATTGTTAAAGGTACCATTGGACCAATTACAGATAGAGCCAATAAGGGAGCCAACTCCTAGTGTTCAAGAGTTACAACACATTCTTGCCACTCCTACCTCTGAAATTGTTTTGAGAATTGAGCAGATTCCTCCTTTTGATGTGTTCTATAGCCCAACCCACAAAGCTGTCATCAAAAGGCAAAGAAAGAAGAGGAAGTTGGATGCTACAATTGCTACTACTTCTGATAATGAACTAATGGATATTGTTTGGAAATATTCTCTCATCGACCCATCTGAGAACCTTACTAGACTGTCACAGTTTGCAGGAGCCTATGCCACAATGACTATTGATAAAGCAACAAAGGTACAAATGTTGCTCAGAGAAAAGGAAAATAAAATTCTTCTATTGGAACAACACAGTTAGAGTAAGAAAAATCTAATCAACAAGTGGAATTACAAATGGCCAAGATCCAACAATAATTCGAGTAGATGCAAATAAAACATCAAGCCATCTTAGCAGAAAAGGAAGCGTAGATACAAGCAATAATAGATAAGTATAAGGATAGTCCAAATATTTATCAGTTATAATTGAAGTGCTCATCCCTAACTCCTAGCTAATGCACCAAAACTAAATTCTATGCCAGAAGGTCTTGTAGTTGAGTCCTTATTGTGAGACTAGTGACAAGTTAACGAGTCAAGTCATTGACATGAGACTCGAATATGATGAAGTCTTGAAAAGAGTTTTCGAATTCATCACCTGGAAGAATTCAGAGGATGGGAGGAAGGTCGATTTTCCTATACTGGAGGAGTCACATAAAGAAATTCTATTTGCAGACTAGGATTCTCGGCTTAGACAAGAAGAAAAGGCAACAACGGTCGTAGCAGTAGCAACAAACAGTGTTATTGAAAACATCAATGAAAATTTACACATCACAAACCTGGTGGCAGAGTTTGTACCAAGTTTTCTTTCGAATATCTTACAACATGAACAACAATGGAGGCAAGCAACAGGGGAAAAAGAGGAGGCAATTAGGCAAATGATCAGGTTAAACTGGGAAGCATACTGGAAATATTTAGTTAAACCTTACAGCCAGTGGATGAACTGCGATGCCTAACCTCTTCAATGCAGAAAATGGTCCCAGCGCTGACCGATGTTGTGTTCACTGGGTAGTTGAAATCTACAATCAGCTGACCGACACAACTCAAACGAATGATAGACATCTACGATCTCAAAGATCAAACACAAAGGACATAGTCACCATGTTTTATTTCTATTTTTGTTTTGTTTTGCATAATTTGAGGAAGGTCATTTAAACCTCCTCAACTATTTTTGTAACAATCTATTCTTAGGATTTATAATTTAGTATTTAAACCCCTCTCATGCATTTAGAGAGAGGTCCTGAAATTTTATCAGAAACAATTTTCAAAACATTCACTTTTGTCCCTTTGAGGAAGTTCCGGTGAAATGAATGGAACAAGATTTACTTTCATCTTATCTGGCATATTCTACTGAAATTTCACTTTTGTACTCGTAGATGGTGTTGGATTGATTGGAAGTAGGTCGATATTGCTGAAACACATGAGCATAACTTATTACAAATGGTACTTTTATCTTGTGATTTTATTTTATTTATGTATTAAGCAATCATTTTTCTTCAAATTGTTTATGTTTGAAAGTTTAAAGCTTGGTTAGCATTATTGCACTTTTGTATGGTGACGGCCTAAATTTTATGCTGAATAGATGAATAATTTGTTATGCGATATATCTTTCACAATCGTCTTGACTAAGTATTTATCTAAAATGATTATTGTTAAAATTATTTCACTTCTTATTGCAGTTGAATGATGTTTATTACCAATTTCTCTAGGACATTATTGTAGATCGCATACTTCAATTTTATTCCTAGATATAGTCATAGCTAGATAGTGTTTAAATTAGGATATATGCATGTGACTATTAGTTTATATTAGATTAATTTTAGCTTAAAAATTCCTCTGAACTATCGTATATCACCCCATCAACACTATCATAATTTATATTGGGAAACTTGTCCCATTATTCCCAGTCGGAGCCACTACACCAAACAGAAAAGGAGCTGCCAACCAAGGTCTGGACTAGGTGGTTTTCCCCCATGTTGTAGGCAACAATTTTTTAGGCTTCAACATTTTTTCGCTAGAAGGAGGGCCTGATAGCAAGTAAATCCAAATTAACATGCCATTCTAAGAGTAAAACTCCCTCACCATCACCTCCAAATTCTCGATCACATTCCAAATCTCCTAATCCTAAGTGAGAAGTTGTAAAAACAACAACAGAGCCCACCGCTGAAATCCCAAAGAAGTCATATCATTCTTCTTCTACTGAAGTGCTTGACGTCCAATCCTTGATTCATAAATTATAGGGGATTTTAATAGCTCAAGAGGAATCTGAGTTATCCCAAGATAGTGTTACCTCTTAGTTTACCCAATCTCAATGGTTAACTAGAGAACATAGAGAAAATTTTGGAATCCCACCATTCGAATTCCCTCTACCAAGCCATAAGAAAGCTAAGAAGACACCATCCGAATCTCACAACGAGGTTCTTTCATAAACACAACCATCATCTTCATTTATTCCATCCATATCATCACAAGACCAATCATCCACCTCACCACTTTAGATCATGATTCACACAGGCACTAGAACTCCATCTTCCTCTACCCAATCACCTTCAACCACTGCCACATCCTCCTCTTCTCGGATACCAACAATGAATCAACCTCCTCAATGGCCATGGACAAATCCAGGAGCTGTTAGGATGGCTGCACCTTTACATTTGTTTCCAGCCCATCCAGAGAAATGGTTACCAAAGTTGAATCCTAATAATGGCCTACTGGTTGACGAACACATAAACAATTTTATGTTGTCCATTAATTTGAACGAAGTAGTAGAAGAAGATGTAGTTGTAAGATTATTTCCATATACTTTGTAAGGAGCAGCAGGATCATGGTACTTCTCATTACTATCAGGTTCTATTTATATTTGGGATTCTTTTCAAGAGTAGTTAATAACTAAATTTGGAGATGATAGATCCACGACTACCCTGATCAATGATCTCTCTAATTTGAAAGCTGAACCTAAAGAACCAATAAAAGACTTCAATTCTCACTTCAATAAATTATTGAATAAAATACCAGTGGCATCTAAGCCCAACGATGAGGTCCAAAATGAGGGGTATATTTCTTCTCTCCCTTCAAACACAACTATTTTTGTCGATAGAGATGCCAAACTGACTTTGGTAGAAAATATGAAAGAGACAGTATCTGTAGAAAAACACATTCTAGTTGTAGATAATAGAAACACATTAGAAGAAAGAAAATCCAAGAAAGTGAATTTTAGGGATGAATCCAAGAAGAAACCACCAAAATATCCTTTTGATCTTGAAGGTTTACAAAAGTCCTCAAAACCATGTCTAATGAAATGGTTGATATTAAAAAACAAGTAGCAGAGACTTCCTCTAAGAAATCTTTTAGACCATTTAAAAATAATTCCCCTGCTGATCCTAAACCTCCAAATGCTATATCAAATGTTGAACCAGATGGAGAGGAGGATGAAGTTTCAATAAATGAAGAACAAACAGATGATGTAGAAGTGGTAGAGTTACAAGGAATGTGGGATTTTATACTTCCCAATGAAGAAAATTAAGAAGCACTACTTGTTGCCACCCGAAGTAAGAACCCTATTGATTTGCCGCAAACAAATCCAAAATAGAAAGCTTCAATTACACCTACAAAGGACAAAAAAATAGTTAAGAAATATTCACCAAAATCAACTCAAACTGCTCCTCAATTGAATTCTTCACCTTCAACTAAAAGCCTAATAGTATTTGATGAAATGGAATATAATATTGTTGATGATATGAAAAAGACTAGGGCAAACATCACCTTTCATGAGCTTAGCAAGTTGGAACATCAGCAGAAGCTACTCCTTAAGGAGCTCAAACCAGTACCTACTTCACCTCTTCCTACTGCTGTGATCTCACAAGTTGCCCAGGAAATGGGAAGACCCCCTAGCACCTCTTTAAAAAAAATTGAACCAACCGACATAGCTCTTATTGGAGGAAGATCTAAATCCCATACTCCTCCATTTGTACTTACTTTTAAAATTTTTAATAGAAGCTTACACAATTATTTAGTTGATTCAGGAGCTTGATCTAACATTTTACCTAGATTAGTTTGTGCAAAGTTGAATGTTCAGCCCCAAAAATTTGTTGTACGCGTTGTGCAGTTATATCGATCTCAAGTTGAAGTTGTTGGGGAACTTAATCAAGTAACTAGAGGACTCTCATCAAATCCCAAATTTTGTCAAGTCATTGACATTCTTGTAGCTGATATTCCTAAGTTCTATGACTTAATCCTTAGTAGAGACTAGTCAAAAAAAGCTTCATGGCTATTTTTTGACTGACTGGTCTCACATGTGGCTTCTCTATAATAGCAAGCCAAATCAAATAAGGGTTGATCGTGAAAAACATCAAAGTACATAGTGACGAAGCTAGAAGGAGAAAATGAACCAGTTGCGTTTAGCAATAATATCATCATAAACTACTCAGTAGAATCATTTCTAGGAAATTTCAATGCTTATACTTCACCTTTCTTGGAAAACTCTATTGTATCTCAAGTTGAAAACTTTTCCCAAACAGATACTTCTAAGTGTGTAAATTTTGTAGATAAACCTGTAGTTAGCTCTTTATTTTGGAAATTATTTTTTGATGGATCTAAATCCAATGATGGAGCAAGAGCAGAATGCATATTAGTTAGCCTAGAAGGGGAAAAGACTATGTTAGCATGCAGACTTGAATTTGACTGCAAAAACAAAACTATTGAATATGAAGCATTAGTTCAAGGTTTGTATAAAGCCATTGGCCTTAATATCAAACACCTCCAAGTGTTTGGAGATTTAGAAATTGTAATAAAACATGTAAGAAATACTATACACTATTTGTCTGGACATTTGAAACTTTATCAGTCGTTAGTCCAAGACCTACTTCCTACTTTACAACGTTTAATATTTCCTCTATTCCAAGAACCCAAAATGCAAGTGCCGATCTCTTAGCTAATGTGGCCTCCAAGCTTATTCCACTAGGAGATTATAGTCCCGAACGCTTTTCTATTGAATTGATTTTTTGGCCTTCTATTCCTGACAATATCACCAACTGGAGATTCTTTAATAATAATCCAGATATCATAAGATTTTTGATATCAGAAGGCTCTTACGATGACCAGATAGTTGATGAAGACCAACATGACAACCAGCTTAAGCAAGAAACAACCAATAATGCTATACTAAAGTTTGTGGTTAAGTTGGAAGATTTATGAGACCTCAAAGATAGGTTCAAACGACCCACCAATTCAAAAATTTAGAGTTCAACTCTGAGGTTTGAATTCATTAACCTTGGAACTGACCTTAAACCTCAAAATATTAATCTAGGCCTCAGACTTACGTCAGATGAGAAATCAACCTTTATACGTTTGTTGAAGAAATATAAGAATGTTTTCGCATGGAACTATGAATATATTAAAACGTATGACACTTCCATTATTAAACATACTATCCCCATGACGTCTGATGAAAAACCTATTCAGAAGAAGTTAAGAAAAATCTATCCTAATTTAGAAAATCAGATTAAATCTGAATTGAACAAACCACTGAAAGCCAAGATTATTTTCCCTGTCAGACATTCCAAGTGGGTCTCCAATCTTGTCCTAGTCAAAAATAAGAATGGAGATATTCGGATATGTATAGACTTCCGTAATCTAAACAAATCATTTTAAAAGGAAAACTTTCCATTGCCTCCTATGGAATAGATATTGCAAGCAGTTGCGAGCTCAGAGCTAATGTCTTTCCTGGATGGATTCTCAGGTTATAATAAGATCCTAGTACATCTAGATGACTAGATAAAAAATACATTTAGGACAGAATGGGGCACTTATGATTATCAGAAGATTCCATTTGGCCTAATTAATGCTGGTGTTAATTTCGAAAGAGCCATGGACATAACCTTGAAAGGTTTAGTAAACAAATCAGTAGTAATCTACTTAGATGATATAACTGTATATTCCAAAAAGTGCAGTAATCATCTGAGAGATTTAAAACAAATCTTTGAGCATTGTCAAAGGTATGGAATTTCTCTTAATCCTAAGAAATCTTTCTTCGCTTTAAGTGAAGGAAAACTCCTTGGATTCATTGTATCCAAAGTAGGGATTCACATTGATGCTGATAGAATAAGAGAAATCTCTTAAATTCTTTTACCTCGTAACAAAAAATAAATGCAATCTTTCCTAGGTCAGATAAATTTTGTTAAAAGATTTTTCCCTGACTTCTCATGAATTGTGTTACCTCTTCAATCTATGATAAAGAAAAAAACTCTTTTTAAATGGGGACACCCATAACATGAAGCTTTTGATTTGATTAAACAAGCAATCATTAATGCTTGCTCTTTAACAACTCCGAATTTTTCAAATCATTTCATTCTTTATACTTTCGATTCTAAGAGATCATATGCGGCCATATTGACACAAGTCAATGAAGAAAATGTTGAAGCCCCAATCTCTTTCTTTAGCTCCAATTTGCAAGGGGATGAATTGAATTACTCAGATGTTGAAAAACAAACTTTTGTTGTTTTCAAATCAATAAAACACTTCAGACCTTTTCTCCTCAAAACCCACACCAAAGTAATAGTGCCATTCTTAGTAGTGAGAAATCTGTTGATACAAAGGGATGTAGGTGAGAAGAGAGAAAATTGGGTGATAGCTCTGCAAGAATATGACATTGAAATCAGACTAGCAAAAATTGTAAAAGGTCAAGGTTTTTGCAGGATGTTAGTAGGAGCATCTAATTTATCAACACTGCAATTCTCAGGTGATGATGTACAAGTCTATGAGGTAGGCCTTAATGACACTGAGTCAAGTTATGCTCATATCATATTTTAATTAAGAAATGGATAAGTCCCAAAACAATTAAATTAGAAGAAGAGAAGGGCCTTGAGGCTAAAAGCTAGATGATGTCAAATCGTCAATGATGTGATATTTTAGAATAAATTATGATTTCGTTTTACTTATATGTCTTGATAAATCTGAGGAAGAAAAGGTGTTGCAGGAACTCCATGATGGACCAGCTGGTGGACATTTTGGAGGAGATACCACCGCACATAAAATCCTGCATGCTATCTATTACTGGCCGACATTATTCAAGGATACACACAATTATGTAAGGAGATGTAAAGTTTGTCAAACAGCTGTTGGGAGACAAAGAAAACCCACATTACCATTATAGCTAGTCAATATTGAACAACCATTTGAGCAACGGGGATTAGACATAATAGGTGAGATTTTTCCTCATTCTTCTAAGCAGCATAGATATATCCTTACAACAACTGATTACTTCACAAAATGGGTGGAAGCCATTCCACTCAAGGTAGCCAATTTTGAAAACATCATTGAATTCATTGATCAATTTATCATTACCAGATTTGGTCTTCCATCTGCCCTGATGTTTGATAATGCATCTTATTTTTCAGGCAATGCTATGACAAAATTTTCTCTTAAAAGAGGTTTTAAACTTAAATACTCTGCTAAATATTATCCAAAGGGAAATGGGTTAGTTGAATTACAAACAAAAATATCATAAGTTTTATTAAACGAACTATTGACCAAAATCAGAAGAACTGGCATAAGTCTTTAATATTTGCTCTATGGGCAGATCGAATAACTTAGAGGGCCTCCATTGGCACTTCTCCTTTTAATTTAGTCTATGGGAAAGAAGTTGTCCTACCTACAAATTTAGCTATTCCCTCTCTACCCTAGTTTAGTTCATTGAAGAACATCTTCCTCTTCTATGCAAGTTAGACAGTTACAAATCCTTAAGCTTGAAGAGGAAAGGGAAAAGGCCAGAATCACACATGCACATCAACAGCAGTTAGTCAAAGCCTCCTTTGATTCAAATTTTGTAAGTTCAAAATCTTTTCAACTAGGAGACTTTGTATTGAAATGGGATAAAGCCCACAAGGAAAAAGGTAAGCATACCAAGTTCCAACAAATGTGGCTTGGCCCATTTTAGATTGTGGAACAAATAGGCCCATCAACCTTTTTATTGCAGGATTTATCAGGCAATAGAGAATTTCTACCTGTTAATGGGCAGATCTTAAAGAAATATTTTCCATAGAAGATGATCTCTTCTATTCACTGTATATTATTGCCTTTATTTATTTTTCTAGAAAGAATAATACAAGTTGAAGAACATTTACTTTTGGCTTTACAAATAATAGTCTCTTTTATTTTTGACTTTTCACTTGTATAAGTAAAGGTTATTATGAAAATGACTTTCACACATAAAATATAGGGTTAAGTTCTGTTCCTCTAAAATTGCTTGTTTGTTGCCAAAATTATTTGACCTTTGACGAAACATAACTTTATAAATGAACCTTGCCTCTACGTCAGTCAACAAAAGTATCAATAACAAAGAAAAGTCTCTCTACATAAAAAATATTTAAACTCTACAATTGTCTTCTAGAAGCTCTTAAGGAGCCAATGATTCTCCCCATTTATTTTGTTTACGTTTTTAGAGTGTAATTCTAAAATATACTTAAACTTAAAGGATAAGAGGTCTCATCAAGGGCCGACTTACCATGATCATAAGGTTATAACTAGCTGACATTACCAATACTGCATATCAAAACAGGGTAATGGCTTGAGATTGTGTTGGTCAAAAGACAAGGGGTCTCATTAAGAGCCATCTTGTTCAGTTAAGTTATAATCAAGTGAATGGCATTGTCAAATTTGGTCACCAAACCAAGACATTGTCCTTTAAGGGATAAAAAATGAAATTTTGAAGAAAAAGAATTATTTCAGAAAATAAAAGGCAATAAGTATACAAATCTGAGCTTATCTTTAAAAAATTGTAGTCTGACCTAGGTAGGATACTAAATCATTGCTCGTTAAAACATAACCCTGTCAAGGCTACGAATTCTTGCTGGCAGCAAAGGCTCTACCTATGACAACATAATATACCAAAAACTGATCTGTGAAGAGCCTCCCTGTTTTTATCTTTAAAACAAAGTAATGATTGATGTAGACAAAGTAACTTATTATGTAAGAGGATAATCAAAAGGATGATAGTTAACTGGATATTGTTTAAATATTCAAAGAGTAGGATGACTTACCTTATATTTCATGTAATTTTTATTTTCTAAACCATCTTTATTTTGGAAGTTTTTAGAAATTTCAAAAAACTCTTAGAAATAACTGGTTCTGCCAAGTGAATTTCCAATTGTTGTGCTATTCAACAACCCCCCATTTGTTAATAGTAGTATTCAGTATTACATTAATAAATGGGGACCCTTTAAAAAATCCTTCCAAAAATAAGTTTAACATTTAGACATTTTCCTTATTAAATTTTGGAATAAAACAAGATATCAATCAAACACCTTTTCAAAAAACTAGTATATGTCTTCTTTTCCCGCATATTGCTATTTTTATAAGGTGTACCTTAATGAGTTATCTTAAAACGTGTGAGATGTGAAATTGTGATGATAACATTTCCCTTATCACATCACATTTCAGACATTTAAAAGAACACCGCAAACTTACCATCCATCGAGATTGCGAAATGCGATTGAGACCCGAACCCACTCCTGAGATATGTGAAAAACAAGGATTTAGGTTCGCTACTTAATAAAAGGAGCTTTACACAAGAAAACCTGACAAATGAGCTATGTTTTGGAAATAATAGTAAGCAACCTACATCTCATAGAAATTAAAAGGAAAGCGAACAAACATAATGCGATAATGCAATTTGCGATATTGCTTCGTAAATCGAAAAATCGACATTTTTGCAATTTAAAGGCTTGCCACCCTAGAATATTTCTTCCTGACTTATGATGCAGACATTAATGGGCAATAAAGGTAAGAGATAATGAACCATTAGTGGGAATTTAGTAAAGGTTAATGGCATTTATGTGTGAAAAGCCACTCAACGTGATACAATATCTTCTCACTTGTGTTAAAATAAAACTCCTTTCTTATCACCTTTTTAAGTTATATGTATTATTCCATCTTATGTTCATTCTTATCTCTGTATATCTGATAGCTGCTGCTTTTCTCTATTTTCAAGAAAAATCCACAGAAGGAGTCTTTGGGAGCAATGGCAAAGAAGGGCAAGGTAGTTGTGTCTGAGAAATAAGAAATGACTCCTTTATTCACAGATAATACATGCAACAGAGAAGGAGGAACCTCTACGTGGGAAATCATGCATGATTTATTAAAAGAAGAGGAACCAAGACCTTTGGAAACAAAGGTCACAACTGATGGTCATGTTTCCTCAGATGCCTCCATTTTTTAGACGACATGCTCATTTTTGCATCGCATAGCCATGCGCCCAAAGATAATCCCTTATACAGATATGGTCAAGTGGATTATTGATCAAGCTCATATCTCAAATAGAGAATTTAAGAATAGTAGCCAAGACGTTATGGGATATTTTTTGCCAGACAACCTACGACTTATGTACCACCTACCAGAACCACAAATGATCTACAACAAATAGTTCCTTGAGACGTTTGCCAAAGAAAACGAGGACCCAACAGTTGTCACCCGGACATAGTCAAATAATGAGGGCAAGATCAAAAAGGACAAAGCGGGTATGTACTCTACTGCATCTATTTCTCCTCCCCATAGTTTTGCAGTAGCCATGCTATGTAGGATGTTTGGAAAGCCCGATAGCACTAAATTTTCCCCATAATGGCTTCCATTAATAGATGCAGTCATAAACGCAACCGTAATGAATTGGGCCCAAATTTTGTCTAATAATTTAGCAAAGGAAATAATGGATTATAGGAGAAAAGGAAGTAATTCTTCGAGGGTTTAGCCACCATTTTTTATGAGTGCCTATGTGATGGATGCAATCTATTTTGGTTCAAAATTCCCTATCATAGGATGGAAGTGGACTGTGAAGGATCCAATTCCCATTCATATATATCATAAGGACATGTGGGAGTCTCAGTTTCACCCACATTTTTACAAAAATTTTCATGGAGTCATGCTGCCTATCCATAAATAGGCTTACAACCGAAATGCCCCTAGGTTTTCTAAGGAATCCGAGGTAGATATCCTCCCAGTGGCCAGATGATTTGGGGAGGAAACATTCACATATATCAGAGTATTTGGGAGAATTGCTTCACCGCATGTCCTCCCATACCATGTCCTCGAAAAATTGATGGCTAGAGAGATAGCTTATCAAATAGCGAGTGAGGGTCGGTTGAGCAAAGGATTAAAGGAAGAGAAAAAGGCCATTTGGCATACATTTCCATTGCAGTGTGGAGTATTTGCACTGCACATTCTGGGGCATGCATTCAAAGAAGCAGAGGTCATGAAATCTCTAAAATTACCTAAATTCCTAGGAAGACAGTATAACCCAGGTGGGACTGCCAAAGACTTCACTACCATGGTGAAAGTGAAGGTATTTGGTCATGAGGAAGATGCATTTGATGACGTCTTCCTACAGAAAAAAACATTCACAGATGTGAAACACATGGCATCATTACTTTTTGACCCAGAAGATCTTGAAGCCTTTCATGAATACAAAGAAAGGAGTTTGTTAAAGGTCCCATTGGACCAATTACATCTTGAGCCAATAAGGGAGCCAACTCCTAGTGTAAGCTTAAAAGAGAGCTCTAGAGAAAATTCTAAAGATGATTCCGAAGTAGAGTCCGAAGAGAAGTCTACCAGGGAGTCAGAGAACTCAGAGCAATAGTCACAGAATGGGGGAAGTAAAGATAAGGAGTCAGAAAAGGATACAGCTAAATCTACAGAAAAGGTAGCTGAGCAAACCTCAGCTAAAAAATAGGCTGAAATTCACTCCACCTCCACCTAGTGAACAAAACCCCCGATGATTGATTTAGAGAAAGAATGGGAGAATTTTAATAAAAGGCTCCATACAGAGGGACAAGCACCTGAGCCATAGACTCCACAACACAAAGCTACTGAAGAAATTACAGTAGAGAAAACTGTAAGTACTCAAGAGGTAGAGCAGATTCCTGCCACTCCTACCTCTGAAATTGTTTTGAGAATTATGGAGATTCCTCTTTTAGATGTGTTCTATAGCCCAACCCAAAAGGCTGCCATCAAAAGGCAAAGAAAGAAGAGGTACTTGGATGCTACAATTGCTACTACTCTTGATAATGAACCGATGGATATTGTTTGGAAAGATTCAGCTATCGACCCATCTGAGAACCTTACTAGACTATTGCAGTTTGCAGGAGCCTATGATAAAGTGACTATTAATAAAGAAACAAAGGTACAAATTTTTCTCAGAGAAAAGGAAAATAAAATTTTTCTGTTGGAATAATAGTTAGAGAAAGAAAAATCTAACCAACAAGTCAAATTGCAAATAGCCAAGCTCCAACAAGAATTCGAGTAGATGCAAATAAAAAATCAAGCCATCCTAGCAGAAAAGGAAATAACATAGAAGTATAAGGACAATCCAAATATTGAGCAGTTTATAATTGAAGCGCTCAGCCTTAACTCCCAGCTAATACACCAAAAAGAAATTCTATGCCAAAAGGTCTCGTAGTTGAGTCCTTATTGCAAGACTAGTGACAAGTTAATGAGTCAAGTTGTTGACATGAGACTCAAATATGATGAAGTCTTGAAAAGAGTTTCCGACTTCATCACCTGTTAGAATTCAGAGGATGGGAGGAAGGCCAATTTTCATATACTGGAGGAGTCACATAAAGAAATTCTATTTGCAGACTGGGATTCTTGGCTTAGACAAGTAGGAAAGGCAACCACGATCGCAACAACAGCAGTAAACAACATTATTGAAAACATCAATGAAAATTTACACAGTGAAAACCTGGTGGCAAAGTCTGTACCAGGTTTTCTTCTAAATATCAAACAGCTTGAACAACAGTGGAGGCAGGCAACAGGGGAAGAAGAGGAAGCAATTAGGCAAATGACCAGGTTAAACTGGGAAGCAAGTTGGCAATATTTAGTTAAAGCTTACAACCAGTGGATGACCCTATGATGCCTAACCTCTTCCACATAGAAAATGGTGCCAGCAATGACCGATGTTGTGTTCACTGGGCAGTTCAAATCTGCAATCGGCCGACCGACACAGCTCAAACTAATGATAGACATCTGCAATCTCAAAGATCAAATGCAAAGGAGTTAGTCACCATGTTTTATTTCTAGTTTTGTTTTGTTTTGTATAATTTGAGAAAGGTCATTTAAACCTCCTCAACTATTTTTGTAATAATCTATTCTTAGGATTTATAATTTAGTATTTAAACCCCTCTCATGCATTTAGAGAGAGGTCCATAAATTTTATCAGAAACAAACTTCAAAACATGCACTTCTGTCCCTTTGAGGAAGTTCTGGTGAAATGAATGGAACTAGATTTATTTTCATCTTATCTGCCATATTCTACTGAAATTGTACTTTTGTACTCTTAGATGGTGTTGGATTGATTGGAAGTAGGTCAATATTGCTGAAACACATGAGTATAACTTATTACAAGCGGTAATTTTATCTTGTGATTTTGTTTTATTTATGTATTAAGAAATCATTTTTCTTCAAATTGTTTATGTATGAAAGTTTAAAGATTGGTTATCATTATTACACTTTTGTATGGTCATGGCCTAAATTTTATGCTGAACATATGAATAATTTCTTATGCGATATATCTTTCACAATCGTTTCGGCTAACTATTTATCCGAAACGATTATTGTTAAAATGATTTCACTTCTTATTGTAGTTGAATGATATTTATTACCAATTTCTCTAGGACATTATTGTAGATCACATACTTCAATTTTATTCCCAGATATAGCCATAGCTAGATAGTGTTTAAATTAGGATATATGCATGTGATTATTAGTTTAGATTAGATTAATTTTAGCTTAAACACTCCTCCAAACTATCATATATCACCCCATCAACACTATCATAATTTATATTGGGAAATTGGTCCCATTATCCCCAGTCGAAGCCACTACACCAAATGGAAAAGGAGTTTCCAACCAAGGTTCGGACCGGGTGGTTTTCCCCCACGTTGTAAGCAATGATTTTCGAGGTTTCAACAGGACCATAAGACTTGGTGTATAATTTATTATCCTTCTTATCTTGCTTGAGGGACATCTGTTTGTATGGTTACAACATTAAAAATACCCAGTCACCTACATCAAAACTTCTTTCACTGTGATGCTAATTTTCTTGTTGTTTCATTTGATTCAGTGCTAGAGTGAGGTTATCCTTTAAGAGTTGGAGAAATTGCTGTTGGTGCTCAATGTGATCTTGTACTTCTTGAAGATTATAATTTTCTCTTAAAAATGATGTGATAGATGGTGGATGATATCCATAAAGTTCCATAAATGGGGTCATTTTTGCTGTAGTATGGAAGGAAGTGTTATACCACCATTCAACCATAGGTAACCACTTGACCCATTATGCTTGTTTATTAGATATAAAGAAATGGAGATATCCTTTGAGACATTTGTTCACTATCTCAGTTTGCTCATCAGGTTGAGGATGATAAGATGAGCTATGAGCTAATTGAGTACCAAGAAAAGAAAACAATTCTATCCAATTTTTTTTAAGTGAAAATCAAATCTCTGTCACTTACAATAATCTTTTGGTTACCATGTAGATTTTGAATTCTTTCCATAAATGCAGTAGAAATTGCATTGGCTTTAAAAGGATGAGATAATGCACAAAAGTGTGCATACTTGGTATGTCTATCAACAATCACTATGATGACATCTTTCATTCAGATTTGGGTAAACCTATGATAAAATCCATTGAGACCTCCTCCCAATGCTGATTTGGAATGGGTAAAGGTTGTAACATACTCAGGGTCTTAATTGTCTCAACTTTATTTTGTTGGAAAACCAAACATTTTCCACAAACTTCATCCCAAAATAATTCCTTCTTGACCCTGTGGTAGGTTTTTAAAAATATTGAGTGCCCTCCTAAGGGCCAGGTTTGCAATTTCAAAAGAATATTTTGTTTGAGTTGGGAATTATTATAGAAATATAAGCAATATCTGTACCATGATGAATCAGTTTTACAGATAAATGTATCAAATGTAGTAGGATCTTGCTACAACTTTTGAATGAGTGTCTACAACTCTTCGTCATTCTTCCATTTAGGTTATCCAACCAGGTTAGATAATAGAAATGGAACAGAGAAATGCTTCCACATCCTCATCCTTTCTTGAGAGTGCATCTACAACAACATTTTGCTTCCCTTTTTGGTATACCATTTGGAATTCATAACGCAACAACTTTGAGACCCATTTTTGTACTCTTCTGAAGATAATCTTTGTTTCAAAAGGTATTTAAGATTATCATGACCTATTTTTATCTTGAAGTTTCTTCCCATTAGGTAAGGCCGGCATTGCTTTTGTTCATGTAGTATTGAAACATTTCCTTCTCATAAATAGGTCTGTGTAAATATCTTCCCTCGATTGGACGAATTTCAAAAGCAATGAGTTTTCCTTCTTGCATTAAAACAACACCAAGTCCATTTCCTGAGGCATCACATTCTACAATAAAATGTTTTGTGAAGTCTAGTGTAGGTAATACCGATGCTTGGCACATTTCCTCTTTAATATGTTCAAAGGCCTTAGTTTCTTCTAGAGTCCAATAAAATTCATCTTTCTTCAGTGATGTTGTTAGAGGCATTGATATTCTCCCATAATTCTTAACAAACTTGCGATAATACCTTGTCAACCTGAGAAATACTCTAAGATGCTTTAGGGTTGTGGGGATTTTCCATTCCTTAATGGATTTTATTTTGTTAGGGTTTACCTTAACACCCTCATGAGATATAATATGACCTAAGTATTCCACATCCTCTACTCTAAAGAAAAATTTGGAGTTTTTTCATATAATTGTTTCTCCTCCAATAGTTTGAGCACCCTATCACAATGTTGAACATGATCTTTTCAAGGCTTGTTATAGATTAGTATATCATCAAAAAATACTAACACAAATTTTCTAAGGAAGGGTTTGAAAATGGAATTCATCAAACAGTGAAATGTGGAAGGTGAATTAGTAAGGCCAAAAGGCCTGACTATAAATTCATAATGACCTTCATGAGTTTTTAATGTTGTTTTTGGAATGTTTTGAGTCTTCGTTCTAATTTGATGATATCGTGAACGAAGATCCATCTTGGTGAAGTAAATTTCTCAATGTAGTTCATCCAATGATTCATCAATTATAGGAATGAGAAATTTATATTTTATAGTGAGCTTGTTGAGATCCCTGTAATGTGGACAAACACGCCATGATCCATCCTTCTTGTGTAACAATACTACTTGAGTAGAGAAAGAACTTTGACTAGGTTGAATTATACCAGTCTCTTGCATTTCAATAAAAATCGTTCAATTTCACTCTTTTGGGCATAGAGATATCTGTAAGGCTTGATGTTTGGAGGAATTCTTCTTGGAATCAAGTGAATAAAATGATCATAATAACGAATAGGTGGGAGGCCTTTAAGAGTCTCAAATACCTTGGAATGATTGTCCAAGACTTTTTGGAGATATGGAGAAATAGATGATTTCAATGTTTGAATCTTTAGTGAGCATAATTGTGCAATTACACCTCGTTTTTATTTCTTCAAAATATTTGTAATGCCATTATATTTGACTTGATTTCCCTACAATACCCCTTAATTCAATTTCCTTTCCTTCCCAAAAATTTTTCAACAAGAGTTCTTGAAAATGAAAAGCTATTGTCCCCAATGATTGTAACCATGGGACTGCTAGTACAACATAAACACCATCCATTGGAATTGAAAGCATTGGACTATTCAATAGATATTCCCCCATGGTTAGCTTGATATTATGGCACTTTCCTGAGCAATTTGTAGTTCCTCCATTTGAAACCATCACTTGACACTCCGGTGCTGGATATAGAAACAAATTCAATTCCTTGGCTATCTTACATTGGATATAATTATGGGTACTACCCGAATAAATCAACACTATTACCCTTTTCTTATTGATATATCCTTCTAAATTGAGAGTTTGAGGAGTTGTAATTCCTGCCAATGCATTACATGATATGATCAGATTCATTTCTTCTTTCTCTGGGGCTGGTTCCTGGTGTATATCCTCTTCTTTTGATGTTTCTTGTTCCTTTTCTTCCTCCTCTTCACAATCTATGTAAAATAATTTTTTCTCAGCACACTTATGACATTTAGTGTATTTACTATCATAACTGTAACAAATACGTTTTGATATTCCCCCCCCACCAATTGTTTTGGTGTTAGCCTTATAGATTGTGGAAGGGTAGGAGCAACAACCCTTCCATCTTTATAGTTGTGAGTGGTAAACTTCCTTGTCACCATAATTTTTCTTTCAACTTTTCTTGCCACCCTGAATGCCTTCTCCAATGAATCGGGTTCCCAAAGGTGAACCTCATGTTGGATGTTATCCTTCAAAGTCCCCATGAAGACATCAATCATATGCTCCCATGGAATATCAATTACCCTTATATTCAATTTTTGGAAGTCCTCAATGTGCTCTGCCATCGAACCCTTTTGTTTGAGATTTATCAATTGGCTAATGAAGGTGTCGCTCTTTGTATCCTCATAATGTGCTATCATTTCCTCCGTAAAAATTGACCAAGTGACAAGTGGTTTATGAGAACAAAGCCATTGATATCATACAAACTAATTGGGCTCTAAATATATAATATGCAATGCATACCTTTTTTTTGTGTTGCACATCAAGTAGATCAAAATATTGCTCCGTCTATAGTATCCATGTTACCAGATCCTTGCCATAAAAATTCCTCATATTAATCTTTGGAATGTGGTTGGTCTTGAATCCAAAGATAGAGTCTCTAAAATCATGATTAATATTCCTTTTCTTCTCATCGTGAGTTTCATGGAATACCTTTTCACCATTAGAAAGCATTTCTTGTGGAAACTTTGTCAAACCTTCCCTCCACATTTTCTTTCAAACCTTGCATAATTTGTTTCAAACCATCCATATTAGCTTCCATATCTACTTTCAATCCACCCTTCAAACCTTCCATGCTTTTTTCTTTAAACTTGTTAGGTCCCTATAATACTAGTGATTACCCCATTACTATTGTAGTTGTATCCCTTATTAATATTGTTGTGCCCCTATTGTCCCCATATTGTTATTACTATGCCCCATAGAATCCCTCTATTGTTATTTTTGTGGCTTTATATTATTATTGTTAGGTCAGCTGGGTTATATTGTGACTGCTTAGACACCTATATATAGAAAGGAGGTTTTGCCATTTGAATCATCCAAGAATTTTTCATTTATGTAATGTAAAGGAGGTCACCCCCTCGAAGAGGTTGAATTATAAGGCGTTGATCTATCTTTTCTATCTTTTTGTGAAGCTAGTTTCATAACATTTGGTATGAGAGCTTTGGATTCTAGGGTTTCGCTGCTCCAAATATGTCATCGTGACATTTTCACTATAACTTTTTTCTACGACGTTTCAGAAGCTAAAAAAAAAACCCATTTGAGAAGAAATTGGACTGAACCTCGTGTCAATATTTCAAAGATTTTCGCACTATATTTGCGGAGACATGATTTGAGGAATTTGGTATTTTTGAAGACTCCTGAATTACATTCCAAATAGGGGACCTGGGGAAAATCGTCATAACTTTGTCTCTGAGCATAGGATTGAAATTTCGTAAGAAGGTACAAAAAGAGGATGGAATGTAGTTTCTTGTATATATTTTTTATAGCAAAAGGTCAAAACATTGACTTGTGGCACGTTGTAAAAGTTCGCTCTACTAAACTAGTCTATAATCAGGTCACTATGGGAAATTTGACATAACTCTTCCGTGGAGAATCCAATTTGGATCAAACTGGTGGCATTGGAAAGAGGACACAGAGGGCTACTGTAGGTCACAATTTTAGAACTGGGTGATCCAAAATTATAGAGATACGTCATATTCAATATCAAGGTCCTACAAAGTGAAAAAAGGTGTGTATTTTTTTAAATTTTTGCATAAGCATGGTTTGAAAAATTAGTTTGAAGGAATTCAAAGGGCATAGAAAAGCATTATTATTGGTAATTGATGCCCTGAGGAAAGAAAATGAAAACACCTAAGCAACCTGAAAGCTCTAGCATGACTCATGAAGAAGAGGAAGAAATGCAACATGATATATAAAAATTACGAGACCAAGTGCAATAAGTGTCACTTGCACAAAAAGTAACAGAATCTAAGATGGATGGTTTAAAGAAAGGCGTAGAAGCTAAGATGGATTGTTTAAAGAAAGGTGTAGAAGCTAAGATGAATGATGTGGAAGCTAAGATGGACGATTTGAAGATAGATTTGAAGACAGGCATGGAAGATTTGAAGACATATTTGAAGACAGATTTGACAAAGTTTCTACAAGAAATGCTTAGTAATGGTGAAAGGGTAGTAAAGGAAACTCATGATGAGAACAAAAGAAATCTTAATCATGATTTCATAGACTCTAATGTTGGACCAAAGACCCACCATATTCCAAAAATCGATATGAGGAATTTTGATGGCAAGGATCCCACAACATGGATATTACAGATGGAGCAATTTTTTGATCTCAATAATGTGCAAAACACACAAAAGGTACGTGTTGCAACTTTATATTTGGAACCAAATTAGTTTGTATGGTATCAATGGCTTCGCTTTCGTAAAAAAATTATCACTTGGGCAATTTTTATGGAAGAATTTACAGCACATTATGAGGATACAAAAAGCAACACTTTTTTTAGCCAATTGATAAGTCTCAAACAAAAGGGTTCAATAATGGAGCACATTGAGGAGTTCCAAAAAATGAACATAAGGGTAAAAAATATTTCAGAGGAGCATAGGATTGATGTGTTCATAGGGACTTTAAAGGATAATATCCAACATGATGTTCACATTTGGGAACCTGATTCATTAGAGAAGGTATTCAGGTTAGCAAGAAAAATGGAAAGTAAAATTATGGCAACCAGGAAGCATACCACTCACAACTATAAATATGGAAGTGTTGTTGCCCCTAGTCTTCCATAACATATAAGGTTGACACCATAACAATTGGAAGAAAAAAGAGAAAAAGGGCTTTGTTACAGTTGTGATAGCAAATACACTAAAGGTCATAAGTGTGCTGAGAAGAAATTATTCTACATAGACTGTGAAGAGGAAGAAGAAAAGGAGCAAGAAATGTCAAAAGAAGAGGATATACTCCAGGAATAAAGCTTAGATAAAGAAGAAATGAATCCAACCATATCTTGTGATGCATTGGCTAGAATTACCACTCCTCAAACCATCAAGATAGAAGGACAAATTAAGAAGAAAAAGGTAATAGTGTTGATTGATTCAGGAAGTTCCCATAATTTTATTCATTGTAAGATAGCAAAAGAATTGAATTGCTTCCTATATCCAGCACCAAAGTGTCAAGTGATGGTTGCAAATGGAGGAACGATAAATTGCTCTGGAAAGTGACATAATATCAAGCTATCCATGGGAGAATATGTATTGACTAGCCCAATGCTTTCCATTCCAATGGGAGGTGTTGATGTTGTACTAGGAGTCCAATGTCTACAATCCTTGGGTACAATAGCTTTTAATTTTTAGGAACTTTTCATGAAATTTTCTATGGAAGGAAAGGAAGTTGAATTAAGGGGTATTGCAGGGAAACCGAGGAAGATAATCAACTCTAACGGTATGACAAAGCTTCTAAAAAAGGAACAAAGAGGTGTAATTGCACAATTATGCTCACTAGATGTGTCCACATTAGAATCATCTATTTCTCCAGATCTCAAAAAGGTCTTGGACAATCATTCCAAGGTATTTGAGATGACCAAAGGTCTCCCACCTATTCATGATCATGATCATGCTATTCATTTGACTCTAGGAAGTGCTCCTCTAAACATCTTGCCTTACAGATATCCCTATCCCCGAAAGAGTGAAATTGAACATATGGTTGTAGAAATGCTAGAGGCCAATATAATTCAACCTAGTCAAAGTTCTTTCTCTGCTCTAGTATTATCCATGCACAAGAAGGATGGATCATGGTGCATGTGTCCGGATAATAGGGAGTTCAACAAGCTCACTATTAAAGATAAATTTCTCATTCCTATCATTGATGAATTATTGCATGAATTTCATGGAGAAATTTACTTCACCAAGTTGGACCTTCATTCAGGATATCATTAAATCAGAATGAAGATTGAAGACATTCCAAAAACCACATTTATAACTCATGAGGGTGATTATGAATTTTTGGTCATGCCTTTTGGCCTTACCAATGCACCTTCTACATTTCAAGGTTTGATGAATTCCATTTTCAAACCCTTCCTTAGAAAACTTGTGTTAGTATTTTTTGATGATATACTATTCTACAACAAGTCTTGGAAGAATCTACAACAAGTCTTGGAAGGATCATGTTGAACATGTTGACAGGGTGCTACAACTATTGGAGGAGAAACAATTATATGCAAAAAGATCCAAATGTTTCTTTGGAGTACAAGAGGTGGAATATCTGGGTCATATTGTATCTCATGAAGGAGTTAAGGTAGACCCTAGAAAAATTAAAGCCATTAAGGAATGGAAAATTCACACATCCATAAAGCGTCTACAAGGATTTCTCAGGTTGACAAGTTATTATCGCAAGTTTATTAAGAATTATGGGAGAATAATAGCACCTCTAACAACATTATTGAAGAAAGATGCATTTTCATGGATTCCAGAAGCAATAAAGGCCTTCGAACATCTTAATGAGGCAATGTGCCAGGCACCAGTCTTAGCTACATCAGACTTCACAAAAACCTTTATCGTGGAATGTGATGCTTCAGGAAATGGAATTGGTGCTGTTTTAATGCAAGATGAAAGACCCATTGCTTTTGAAAGTCGTCTAATCAAGGGAAAGTTTTTACACAAAGCTATTTATGAGAAGGAAACGTTGGCAATACTCCATGCACTTAAGAAATGGCAACCCTACCTAATGGGAAGACACTTCAAGGTAAAAATGGATCATGATAGCCTTAAATACTTTTTAGAACAAAGATTATCCTCTGAAGAGCAAGAAAAGTGGGTCACAAAGATGTTGGGTTATGACTTTGAGATCATCTACGAAAAAGGGAAGCAAAATGTGGTGGCAGATGCACTCTCAAGAAAGGATGAGGATGTGGAAGAATTTTTGTGCACCATTTATATTATCCAACCAGATTGGATAAACGAAGCAAGGGAGGAATGGAAGAATTATGAAGAAGCATGGGCACTTATTCGAAAGTTACAACAAGATTCCAGTAAATCTGATACATTTAGCTGGAAAAATGATTCGTTATGGTACAAAGATCGCTTATACCTTTGTAAGAATTCCCAACTCAAACAAAAGGTTCTTATGGAATTGCACACTTCTCCCTTAGGAGGGCACTCAGGATTTTAAAAACTTACCACAGGGTTAAGAAGGAATTTTTTTGGTATGGCGTTAAATCAGATATTCAAAAGTTTGTGGTGGAATGTTTGGTTTGCCAGCAAAATAAAGTTGAAACAATTAAGACACTGGGTCTATTACAACCTTTATCCATTCCAAGCCAACGTTGGGAGGAGGTTTCAATGGATTTTATCACAGGTTTACTGAAGTCTGAGGGAAAGAGTGTCATCATGCTGGTAGTTGACAGACTTACCAAGTATGCACACTTTTGTGCATTATCACATCCATTTAAAGCCAGTATAGTTTCTACTGCATTTATTGTTATAGACATTTTTGTGCCTTACAGCATTGAGCATGAATTGTACATAATCCAAGGGATCCAAAGTCCCTAAAAGAGTTGTTCCTGCCCCTAAAGGAACAAGGTCAACCAATGACAGCTTCTCCCAGAAGTTCTCCACCAAAAACCACTCAGAAACAGTTAATTCAGGATCAATTCAGAGGCTCCACTAGCTGCCTGCGTTGAAATGCAGAGACTACACTGGCTAGGTGCACTGCAACGTAGGTGGAAGCACTACCAGGATGCGCTGAGCGGGAAATGACAAATGGCAAGCTCGTTCAACGAGGTGGAAAGACCCTGTAAACTTCCAGAATCTTCTCCAATGACACTTGCCTCAATGAATTCGACCAGTGATGAGTAAGAGGCTCTCAACCTCCAAGTGGAAGCAAGAACTGACAGAGAGAAGCCACAAGTCAAAACATAAGCTGACTCATCCTCTCTGCTTACATCTATATATGGATCTCTCACCCAGAGGTTCAGGAGGCTGGAATTTTGTACTTTGCAGAGAATTGCTATTGGTTTGAGATTGAGATTAGTACATTGGGTGATTTATGCTTTGTTGGAGGAGAGGAAGGGATTCCTTTGCTGGGAGGTAGATGCTGGATCGGGACTCACTTGGTTGTATCTCCTCTTGGACTTTGTTATCATATCAATAAAGCTATTTGAGTTTCTCCTATATGCTTGTATGTCAGTGATGCTTTGTTATATTTTCATATTTAGTTTATATCTGATCCTAAACTAGTTATGAATGTAAATCTATGTCTTTTGTGTAGTTTTCCTCTCTTGTGATCTTACAGGAACTTAGTGAAGCTGGACCAGTGAAGGAGCAAGCAGCGGGAAACGAACAAAGGAGAGAGCGATTGGATCGACAAACTAGCAGAAGACATCGGTTAGTTACATCCTTCTTCTCTATTTACATTTCATAAAGAAGAATACTCAGATAGTTTTCCTTGTTTGTTGCTAAGGCACTATCACACCTTAGAGTGGGATAGGGGCATTCCGAATTGGATACTTTTCCCAACAACAAATTGGCAACTCCGCTAGGGAGAGTATCTTGTTAGTTTATTTATGTTTCTATTGTTGTTCATCTCATAAACTCAAGAGTGCCGAATCGAACTGCATTTGCCATTTTCAAATGCAAAGTAGAGATCTGCTACTCTAGTCCATTCGTTGGGTCTGTTTATGATCTGAATGGCTGATCCACAAGTGCTCTAACAACCCTTTGTGATAGATCTTAGTCCTCTTTTAAATCATCCCTCTAATTGTACCTAATTGATAGATTTTATCCGGCCAAAAACTGTAGATTAAACTGCAAACCGTGACCCAAAACCCAGAAACAACTCTCGTTTCTGCTTCAGCGCAGACTCTGTGAAGAGGTTCTGCATTTCAACGTAGGTCCCGTGAAGGCTACCTGCGCTGAAGTTCAGTTTCTCTGTGCTGAGGGTGCGCTGATCAGCCTTTGCCTTGTGCAGCTGTGGTTCCCTGTTTCCTTTTGCTCAGTTTTATCTCTGTTTTTTGCAGCCTGTTATCAGTCAGTGTACCTATCTGAAACCCCTTTTCTTTGCCTCAATTCCGCCTCAGTTGTATAAAGAAACTGTATTTGTTCTTTGTGTATTTGTTACATCATTTGCAGTTTCCCATTACAAAAGTAAACTAGTCATACTGTCGCCCTTAGATCTAGACTTGTCGTAAGTGTCGTTTTGATCTTAGGAGTGAGTTTGTTTGCTGTTCACAGTTGATTAAGCTTTTACTTTTGTCGTTTGGTTTGAATTTATGCATTTCTAGTGTCGAAACAAGTAAATCATAAGGTGTCGTAATCACCTTTTTGATCTCGAAAAAGGAACTTGTTTGTGTTTTTCACTTGAAATCGAATTCAAATTTGTACAACAGCTTTCTTTTTAGGCATCAATATTAAGAAAGTGAAAACAAATACATGCATATGTGCATTTGCATTTTGACAGTTTGTATGTTGATTTAGGAAAAGTGCATTACAGTGTGCTCTATGCTCTTTGAGAAAAGATGGTGTCTTTCTTTTCCCCTTGTAGCTAGGATTTTCATTGTTGAAAAGATATAAAAGCTTGCTTATCATCTTTAGACTGCATTTAGGAATTGTATCATACATCTCGTGGTGATCCAAAAAGGCAAACTTCTAAGAAAGATCAACCTAAAATAAATTGAATGAACTTAACAACGCTTTGTAACTTAATGCACAACATAGAGGTCTAGGCTAGAGACGTGTTCCGGCGTCGTAAAACCTGGTCACTGGTTGCCTCACTGATGGTTGGGTGATTCCTCCTGAGAGACGATAAGTGCCAGTACGGATTGTGCTCCCACGTACCGTCGAGTATATATTGGGAGACCCCTATAGGCATAAACCCTTTATCCATAGGAAGCCGTGTCGGCCGCCCTACTGATCGCAATGCACTAAACACAGCATTCAGGAAGATTGACCGCCCGTACCTTAAAAAGTATTCTGCGGTTTTGCGAAAATTTTGGCACATTCTCTACCTAGAACTCCAGAGCAGTCCCTTTCGTTCCTTTTCAGACTCCTTAACGGAAAAGGTCCATCTGAGCACTTGTCACTTCAGGCTCATTAAAAATCGAAGGAGACTAGAGTCATCTTTAGCTTTTTCTTGACTCTTTAAAATTGAAAAAGCAAGTTGTGTCTAAGCGTCGTTAAAATTTATTTTAAATGGAACAATCACCCCTTTTTCCTGCGTTGATCTTTAGGTTGAGAAAATGGAGCCCACCAACCAAGGAATTCCCCTTGGTGGAAATCCTAGTCCCTTCTCCTCTTGGGGAGATGTTGGTGCGCCCCATATGGCCACATTATCGCTTCCAGGACTGACAATTGGCCTGCCAGTATGGCTCTTCTCAACCAATGTCGTTTAGAACACCACTATTCCTGAACAGTCGAATCAGTAGTTAGACGAGTCCAGAATTTCCCACCAACCTTCTACTTCCTCCAATTCTTCCTCTCTTCCTTCCTCTTCGCATGACAGGACTGGTAAAGCTAAAAACCAAGTTCCTAAGGAGAAAAAGGAAAAGAAGAAGAAGGAGAAAAAGAAGAAGGAGCCAAAGGCAAATAAGGTAAGACAAGTGTCATCTAATGAAAATCCACACACAGCACTGACCAGGCCTAAATCGCCATGTGTCATTTGCAAGGGAGACCACTTTCATAGAGATTGTCCTTGCATCCCTCGGATACTAAGGGACTGGTCTCCCCGTTTGCACAATCCGGTGTCATCAACCTCTGATAGCCATGTTGAAAGTACACCGTCAACTAGCGAAAGTGAAGTCCCTGGACAAAAAGGGAGGGCTAGACCTCCCTGTAGACTGTGCGAAGGCAACCATGCCCTCCACCGTTGTCCCTTCTTAGACGAGGCTAAAAGAGTCTTGGAAGATCGTCCGGTTTCACCGTTACGACTTCCTCCTGGATATAAAAAACTCTTGCCAAGTCCTTCGTTAGTTGAGAATCCAGCTGGCCCGCTCAAGTGGTCAGCTGAAGCGTCTATCATTGAGGATAAACCGACTGAATCCATACCAGACGAAAGTCAAAAGGTCGAGGCGGCAGTTGACCCGGTCTTGCCTTCAGAGGATTTATCTTCGAATGATACAGTCACTGAAGAGGATAAGGATGACACCATCCAGATTCTTTTCATCAACATAGACTCCGACGAACACGGGGGCAATGCACCCATTCCTTTATCGCAGGAAGGAAGTTCGTCAGAGCGATATTCGGCCGTCTACTCGGTCCCACCACCAAGCAACCTAGTTGTATCCTTCGACTGGAACCAACTAGGCAGACCCCGGTTGCTAGCAAGCATACCATTCCGAATTATCGTTCAAATATAAAGAATGGTCATGGCTGGCACCATCATCGATGAGGGGGCATCTGTGAGTATCCTTTCCTCTATTGCTTCGAAAGCGCTTGGTTCACCAGCGCTTTTGCCTGAAATGAGAAATCTGACAGGCTTCGATAAAGGAACCAATCGACCTTTAGGGATCCTCCCCAATGTGCCTATCACATTGAAAGGGAAGACCGTTCAAATGAACGTGATGGTCGTTCAAGGACCCTTGGATTATAACCTACTCCTTGGACGAGACTATATATATTGCATGGGACCCATCGTCTCCTGACTCTTTAGAGTAATGTGTTTTCCGCACGAAGGAAGAGTGGTCAAGCTCGTGGACCAGCTTTCATTTCCCGGATCACGCATCGCAAATATTCATATACCGTCCCTAAATGGTCTCTTCACGCAAGAAATGTCTCAACCCACGGTCCATCCTCCCGATGAGCACGAGTAATTCGGAGGGATATCACTGGAACCTAGGGGGCATGCGTCCTGGTCTGCTTCGGCAGGAAAACTTTGGGTATAGGGTAGGTTTCCGCAGGAGCATATGACTAGTCTGTACCCCGCCCATGCTGGAAGAGGGTTATTCTAGAATAAGATTCTTTTGTCAAAGTTATGTAAGCTGGGTCGGCGCCGCTTACCTTTGTTTATCTCGGTAAACATCGCCGAAGAAATGTTTTGTTTGCTGCGCAAATGAGACAATCTTTGGATAACCTGAAAGAGGTAGGCCTTTCCTGGTAGAACAAATGTTTTATCTGCAAATTGAGGGGTAACCTTGAAATCGTACTTTATGCCTGGGGGCATGCAAACCTTTTGGAGTGCAAGCAAGGAGCGGCTATTTATTTTTTAAATTTTTAGGTCCTCCCTTTAAACCTGTAGTTCTAACCCTTTAAACTCGTAGGATTAGTCGTTTCTGAACTTGCATAAAGAAAGGATTCCAGGAGCAAAGCTTTGTAAGGCGCAAGCTCCATAAAAAATGGGATCTTACATGAGACATTCTCATCATATGACTGGATTAATCAAGCAGTTTTAGCACATAGTTCATGCTCGTTAAAAAATAAACATAAGATCGAGCAAGTGTTTCAATCCGCGTTTAAGATCGTTAAAAAATGAACTTCCCTCCAGTAAATAACCACCGTGAATGTAACATTATCAGCCATTAAATCCTTGGTCATGTTTGCACCGTCACCTCCACTTTTCCATTGGCCGATCATTCACCTCCATTTGATTGTTTACCCATTTTGAGGAACAGCTGCAAAGAGTGATTTCACTAGCCATCATTGTGACACTGCCGTGATTGGAAAATTCCAACCCTTACCTGGAATCAGCTGCTACCCGTTTTATCACTCGTTCCTCAAAAGATGAGTCTTCTTTAAGCTCTTTTCATCTGACTCGTAAAATATGAAAAGATTGCCGAGTTTTGGCCTTCCAGCTCGTTAAAGCGACCGGAAGTGCTATCCCTCCTCTAGATTTTAATCTTTTTGGACCTGAGGGATTATTGCACAAAAAGATCGAGCGCTTGTTTCGTTCGGCTTGTTAAAACTATCGAAAACTCATCCCTTCTGTATTGTTTTATACTTTTTCAGACTTAAGGGATTAGATGATGAAAAAGGAACTTTGGAGTTATCTTTACGTACCTTTTCAGACTCTCTAAAAATGAAAAGGACCGAGTTATCTTTGTCGTTAGACTCGTTAAAAAACATTAATAGCAACAAACTTGTCTTTAGACGAGAACGAGTTTCACTATCGCTAGGCTCGTTAAAACATAGCGATGGGTTTGCCCGAAGGGCAAATTATAGAACAAGCATATGTTATCCTCCTCAAGCTTGACAAAAATAAAGAGGTACTGGTCAGCAATGACTGGGGAAAAATTGGGAAGAAACTCAAAGAACTTTTATTGGTAGCAAGTCGCTCTTGAACATGACACTTCCACTCTGTGCCTGAGTCGGGTTGGGTTGTTTCATTCACTGGTCACATCACCATGGTCTTGCCATACCATCCACCTTTGGGGTAAATGCTACCGATCCATCACACAAGTGTCGCCGATATGTTCAAGAGAAGTCATCCAGAGAATTCATCCGTGTCCCATCCACTACCATACATTATCCTTCATCCTTTCATGACCGCCACCCTGAACCATATATCATCAGATCGTTTTCACCTCCATAAAAATCATTTGCTCCGTTCCGTGTCACTGATGTGGGATACATTAAGGCCCTCCTTTGACGGATCGCTTCTTGTCGACATCAGCTCACTATCCAAGAAGTTGATCTAGGAACACCCCCTTCAGTACTTTGAAGCTTGCATGCCTCAATGGCAAGTTTCTCACTTCCGGCGACAGGTATACATCAATGACCTTCGACCGAAAGATTTTACGTGGTGTTCGACACCAAGTCCTTTATTCACACCACGCGAATTGTACTGCAGTACCTTGAGGGTCATTATCATTATCAGTGATTCCTCTCGCGCTTGTTAACAGTTTACATCATTGACTGGTAATCAAGCAATGTCTTTCCATGTTCGACTTTAGAACATTTCTCACATGGATCGACTTGTACTTAGAGTGAAGATCGAACGAGATTGAAGACCCCGGATCTAGTTTCATCCATCCGGGCTGCGATATATATTTAGGAAAAATAAAGACATTGACATGTACAGCATTACAACACAGATAATCATCCTACCAAAAGGATGATGATTTCATCAAGATCATCAGTCTAACATCAGACGATTGTCTGTTCTATGTACATCAAAATGAATTTATAAAGCTGAGCATGGGAATGCCCGCCTCAGCTAGATCATGAAAGCGGTATGAAAAATAATGTATTGTATTGTATCTTATTACAGGTCTCCTCCCAGCATTGGAAGAAATTTGGATCCTTCTAATAAAGCATTTCACCCGATAAATGGCCTCATACTTTAGGGGGCAACTGTTATAGACATTTTTGTGCCTTACAACATTGAGCATGAAATGTCCATAATCCAAGGGATCCAAAGTCCCTAAAAGAGTTGTTCCTGCCCCTAAAGGAACAAGGTCAACCAATGACAGCTTCTCCCAGAAGTTCTCCACCAAAAACCACTCAGAAATAGTCAATTCAGGATCAATTCAGAGGCTCCACTAGCTACCTGTGTTGAAATCCAGAGACTACACTGGCTAGGTGCACTGCAACGCAGGTGGAAGCACTACTAGGGTGCGCTGAGCAGGAGATGACAAATGGCAAGCTCATTCAACGAGGTGGAAAGACCCTGGAAACTTCCAGAATCTTCTCTAATGACACTTGCCTCAATGAATTCAACTAGTGATGAGTAATAGGCTCTCAACCTCCAAGTGGAAGCAAGAACTGACAGAGAGAAGCCACAAGTCAAAACATAAGCTGACTCATCCTCTCTGCTTACATCTATATATGGATCTCTCACCCAAAGGTTCAGGAGGCTGGAATTTTGTACTTTGCAGAGAATTGCTATTGGTTTGAGATTGAGATTAGTACATTGGGTGATTTATGCTTTGTTGGAGGAGAGGAAGGGATTCCTTTGCTGGGAGGTAGATGCTGGATCGGGACTCACTTGGTTGTATCTCCTCTTGGACTTTGTTATCATATCAATAAAGCTATTTGAGTTTCTCCTATATGCTTGTATGTCAATGATGCTTTGTTATATTTTCATATTTAATTTATATCTGATCCTAAACTAGTTATGAATGTAAATCTATGTCTTTTGTGTAGTTTTCCTCTCTTGTGATCTTGCAGGAACTTAGTGAAACTGGACCAGTGAAGGAGCAAGCAGCGGGAAACGAACAAAGGAGAGAGCGATTGGATCGACAAACTAGCGGAAGACATCGGTTAGTTACATCCTTCTTCTCTATTTACATTTCATAAAGAAGAATACTCAGATAGTTTTCCTTGTTTGTTGCTAAGGCACTATCACACCTTAGAGTGGGATAGGGGCATTCCGAATTGGATACTTTTCCCAACAACATTTATGGAAACAATTCAAAAGCTACATGGAAACCCAAAGAATATTTTAAGTGACAGAGATCCCATTTTCACTGGAAATTTTTGGACATAATTATTTTCTTGTCTTGGTACTCAGTTAGCTCATAGCTCATCTTATCATCCTCAATCTGATGGGAAAACTAAGATAGTAAACAAATGTTTGGAAGGATATCTTCGTTGCTTTGTATCTGATAAACAAACACAATGGGTCAAATGGTTGCCTCTGGCTGAATGGTGATATAACACTTCCTTCCATACAACAAAAAAAATGACCCCATTTATGGCGCTTTTTGGATATCAGCCACCATCCATCACATAATATTTAAGAGAAAATTCTAAGTTTCAAGTAGTGGGACATCACATTGAACATCAACAACAAGTCCTCCAACTCTTAAAGGATAACCTCGTGTTGACACAGAATAGAATGAAACAACAGGCAGATCAACATCGCAGCAAAAGAAGTTTTGATGTAGGTGATTGGGTATTCCTATGGCTATAACCATATAAACAAATGTTCCTCAAGCAAGCTAAGAAGGATAATAAATTATCACCAAAGTGTTATGGTCCGTACAAGGTGTTGCAAAAGATTGGTACTATGGCATACAAATTGGAGCTTCCTGAAACTTCTTGAGTGCACCCAGTTTTCCATGTTTCATGTTTAAATAAGGTTAAAGGTGACAAGCTCCAAGTTCAAACAATATTGCGAAAACTTGATGAGGAAGGAAAAATTATATTGGAACCAGAAGTAGTCACAAAAACAAGAACTCGACAACTACGAAATCGATCAATTTCAGAGTATCTCATCAAGTGGAAGAGCTTATCCGCTGAAGATTCCACATGGGAGGATGAGAATTTTACACAGAAGCATCTAGAACTACTCAAGCGTTGAGGACAACACTTTTTTGAAGGATAGGGGCATGTTAGGTCCCTATAATACTAGTGATTACCACATTACTATTGTAGTTGTATCCCTTATTAATATTGTTAGGCCCCTATTGTCCCCATATCATTATTACTGAGCCCCATAGAATCCCTCTATTGTTATTTTTGTGGCTTTATATTACTATTGTTAGGTCGACTAGGTTATATTGTGACTCCTTAGACTCCTATATATAGAAATGAGGTTTTACCATTTGAATCATCCAAGAAATTTTCATTTATGTAATCTAAAGGAGGTTGCCCCCTCGAAGAGGCTAAATTCTAAGGTGTTGATCTATCTTTTCTATCTTTTTGTGAAGTTGGTTTCATAACAAAATGATTCTTCATACCATCCATCTTAGCTTGCATTTCATTTTTGGTTTCTCTTTGCGAGAGTGAAATTGTTGCACTTAGTCGCATAATTTTGATATATCATGTTGCATTTCTTCCTCTTCTTCATGTGTCATAATAGATATTTCTGGTTTTTTACTGGGAGTATTCATTTTTTTTGTTTCAAGGCATAATGGAACCAAATAATGATATCTATGCTTTCTTATTCCCTTTGAATTACTTCAGACTAATTTTTCAAACAAAACTTATGCAAATTAAAAACAATACACACATTTTTATTCTTGCTTTTTGGATCTTGATATTGACGCTGTTGTATCTCTGAAATTTCGGCATCCTAGGTCTAAAATTTAGTCTTGTGTTAGCACTTAGATTCTTCTTTCCAATGCGAAAAATTAGACCAACATTGGATTCTTCAATATAAGTTATGCTAAATCTCCCACGCTAACCTAATTATGGATTGATTTGATAAAGTGAACTTGTATGGGATTCCACATGTCATTGTTTCAACCTTCAGTTCTGAAATTGATATACGAAAAACTACAGTCCGTGCAATTTCAGTCACTTTTTATGGAATTAAATTGATTCCTGAAAATAAAGTTACAATGATTTTTCCTAGGTCACATGTTTTAGACTAAATTCTAGGGCATGTAGAAAGCCTAACTTATTCAAACCATATCTCAGAAAATATAGTGAACCAGGATCTTAAATTTCTACATAAAGTTAACCAAGATTTGGGTTCCACGTGGTTGATATTCTAGCTTCTGTATCTTCGTAGAAAAAAATTATAGCGAGTATTCCAAGATGACCTATTTGAAGTAGGGAAACCTTAAAATCCAAAGTTCTAATACCAAATGTTATGTAACCAATTCACAAAACAGAAGAAGTATAAATCAATGACTTGGAAATAAGCCTCTTTGAGGGGAAACCCCCTTTACATCAAATAAATGAAAAATTGTTAGATGATACAAATTTATACCTCCTTGGTGTATATAGGAGTTTAAGGGGTCACAATATAATTAGAGCCTAGATGAGATACTCTAAAATTGATCGATTCGTAGCTGTCGAGTTCTTGTTTCAGTGACTGCTTCATGTTTCATTATGATTTTTCCTCCTCATCAAGTTTTGGCAATATTGTTTGAGTTGGGAGATTGTCACCTATAACCTTATTTAAGCATGAAACATGGAAAACTAGGTGAACTCAGGAAGATGCAGGAAGTTCCAAATTGTATGCCATAGTACCAATTTTTTGCAACTCCTTGTATGAACCATAATACTTTGGTGATAATTTATTATCCTGCTTAGATTGCTTGAGGGACATTTGTTTGTATGGTTGTAGTCATAGAAATACCTAATCACCTACATCAAAACTTCTTTTGTTGTGATACTGATATGCCTGTTGTTTCATTCTATTCTGTGCCAAATTCAAGTTACCATTTAAGAGTTGGAGAAATTTTTGTTGATGCTCGATGTGATATTACACTACTTGAACCTTATAATTTTCTCTTAAATATGATGTGATGGATGGTGGATGATATCCATAAAGTGCCATAAATGGGGTCATTTTTGCTGCAATATGGAAGGAAGTATTATACCACCATTCAGCCAGAGGCAACCATTTGACCCATTATGTCTGTTTATCAGTTACAAAGAAATGGAGATATCCTTCCAAATATTTGTTTGTTCACTATCTCAGTTTTCCCATAAGATTGAGGAAAATAAGATGAGCTATCAGAGTACCAAGACAAGAAAATAATTATATCCAAAAATTTCCAGTGAAAATAGGATCTTTGTCGCTTTCAATAATCTTTGGTTTTTCATGTCGCTTTTGAATTGTTTCCATAAATGTAATAACAACTGTATTGGCTTTAAATGTATGAGATAATGCACAAAAGTGAGAATACTTGGTAAGTCTATCTACTATCACCATGATGACATTATTTCCTTCATACTAGGAGCTTGTGACCTATAACGTTCTTTTAGCCTGAAACATGGAAAATTGGGTGAACTCGGGAAGATGTAGAAAGTTCCAAATTGTATGCCATAGTATGAATCTTTTGCAACTCGTTGTATGGACCATAGTACTTTGGTGATAATTTATTATCCTTCTTAGATTGCTTGAGGGACATGTGTTAAGTCTATCAACTACCTCCATGATGACACTCTTTCCTTCAAACTGGGAGCTTGTCACCTATAACCTTCTTTAAGCATGAAACATGGAAAACTGAGTGAACTTGGGAAGATGTAGGAAGTTCCAAATTGTATGCCATAGTACCAATATTTTGCAACTCCTTGTATGAACCATAATACTTTGGTGATAATGTATTATCATTCTTAGATTGCTTGAGGGAAATTTGTTTGTATGGCTGCAGTCAAAGAAATACCCAATCACCTACAACAAAACTTCTTTTGTTGCGATGTTGATATGCCTGTTGTTTCATTCTATTATGTGCCAAAGTCAAGTTATCATTTAAGAGTTGGAGAAATTTTTGTTGATGGTCGATGTGATATTACACTGCTTGAACCTTGTAATTTTCTTTTAAATATGATGTGATGGACGGTGGATGATATCCACAATGTGCCATAAATGGGGTCATTTTTGCTGCATTATGGAAGGAAGTGTTATACCACCATTCAGCGAGAGGCAACCATTTGAACCATCATGTATGTTTATTATATACAAAGAAACGAAGGTATCCTTCCAAATATTTGTTCACTATCTCAGTTTTCCCATAAGATTGAGGATGATAAGATGAGATATGAGCTAATAGAGTACCAAGACAAGGAAATTACTATGTCCAAAAATTTCCAGTGAAAATAGGATCTTTGTCGCTTACAATAATCTTTGGGTTTCCATGTAGCTTTTGAATTGTTTCCATAAATGTAGTAACAAATGTACTGGCTTTAAATGGATGAGATAGTGCACAAAGGTGAGCATACTTAGTAAGTTCTTCCAGTTGATGAGATACTCTAAAATTGATTGATTTCGTAGTTGTCGAGTTCTTGTTTCAGTGACTGCTTCAGGTTCCATCATGATTTTTCCTTCCTCGTCAAGTTATGGCAATATTGTTTGAACTGGGAGCTTGTACCTATAACCTTCTTTAAGCATGAAGCATGGAAAACTGGGTGAACTTGGGAAGATGCAGGAAGTTCCAAATTGTATGCAATAGTACCAATCTTTTGCAACTCCTTGTATGGACCATAATACTTTAGTGATAATTTATTATCCTTCTTAGATTGCTTGAGGGACATTTATTTGTATGGTTGTAGTCATAGAAATACCCAATCACATACATCAAAACTTCTTTTGTTGCAATGTTGATATATCTGTTGTTTCATTCTATTCTGTCCGAAGTCAAGTTATGATTTAGGAGTTGGAGAAATTTTTGTTGATGATCGATGTGATATTACACTGCTTGAACCCTAGAATTTTCTCTTAAATATGATGTGATGGATGGTGGATGATATCCATAAAGTGCCATAATGGGGTCATTTTTGCTGCAGTATAGAAGGAAGTGTTATACCACCATTTAGGCAGAGGCAACCATTTGACCCATTATGTCTATTTATTAGATACAAAGAAATGAAAAATATCCTTCCAAATATTTGTTCACTATCTTAGTTTCCCCATAAGATTGAGGATGAAAAGATGAGCTATGAGCTAACAGAGTACCGAGACAAGAAAACAATTATGTCCAAAAATTTCAAGTGATAATAGGATCTCTGTTGCTTACAATAATCTTTAGGTTTCCATGTAGCTTTTTAATGTTTCCATAAATGTAGTAGCAACCATACTAGCTTTAAATGGATGAGATAATGAAAAAAAGTGAGCATACTTGGTAAGTTCTTCCACTTGATGAGATACTCTCAAATTGATTGATTTTGTAGTTGTCGAGTTCTTGTTTCAGTGACTGCTTCAGGTTTCATTATGATTTTTATTCCTCGTCAAGTTCTGGCAATATTGTTTGAACTGGGAGATTGTTAGCTATAAACTTCTTTAAGCATGAAACATGGAAAACTGGGTGAACTCGGGAATATGCGGGAAGTTCCAAATTGTATGCCATAGTACCAATCTTTTGCAACTCCTTGTATGGACCATAATACTTTGGTAATAATTTATTATCCTTCTTAGATTGCTTGAGGGACATTTGTTTGTATGGTTGTAGTCATAGAAATACCAAATCACCTACATGAAAACTTCTTTTGTTGTGATGTTGATATATCTATTGTTTCATTCTATTATGTGCCAAATTCAAGTTATCATTTAAGAGTTGGAGAAATTTTTGTTGATGCTCGATGTGATATTACACTGCTTGAACCTTAGATTTTTCTCTTAAATATGATGTGATGGACGGTGGATGATATCCATAATGTGCCATAAATGGGGTCATTTTTGCTGCAGTATGGAAGGAAGTGTTATACCACAATTCAGCCAGAGGCAACCATTTGACCCATTATGTTTGTTTATCAGATATAAAGAAACGAAGATATCCTTCCAAATATTTGTTCACTATCTAAGTTTTCCCATAGGATTGAGCATGATAAGATGAGCTATGAGCTAATAGAGTACCAAGACAAGAAAATTATTATGTCCAAAAATTTCCAGTGAAAATAGGATCTTTGGATTTTAGAGATCTGTGGGTTGAATCTTTTGAATAATTGACCAGAGAATCCACAGTTTTATCATTTTTGAATCGACGTTTCGAATCCCAAGTGGGATCCATCTTCAGGATGAGAGAATGATGATGACAGAAGAGCAGCGGAGAAGTAATAAATAGTGATGAGGATGAAACATTTAGGAAAAACAAACAAGTCGGCTAAATTAATAATTTTATTATTTTTATTTAATTTTTATTTTTATTTTTATTTTTAATTTTTATAATATTAATATGTTATAAAAATTTTTAAAATATTTATTTTGATATGATAATTAATATTAATCTTAATAAGAAAATAATATCTAAATAATTTAATTAAATTATTAATAATATTAATAATACTAATTAATTATATTATTAATATATTATTAATATTAATTAAATTGATTATATTAATATTAATATTATTATATTAATTAATTAATTAATAATAATTATGTTAATAATATTAATTATTGTTATTAATTATTTATTGTTATTGAATATATTATGCAACATCAATTATTGCTAGGGAAGAGCAACATCAGAGACGAAAGATCAGAGAAGCGCTTGAAATCATCAAACATCCTCATAATCTGAACAGAGATAATGGCGTGGAGATTAGCGGGAGCTGGCTTCCCTTGATCAAGGAAATAAAAAGCGTAAGCACTTCCCCTGGTAATAGGTAAAGGCCTCAAGCAGGTAAGTTATCCCTCTCCTTTCTTGTGTCTTTAGTCTTTGTTTTCATTTAAATCTAGGTATAGGATTTTGGTAAAATTCTAGAATATTCTAACCCTAGATATTATTTTCCTTTTGGTATTAATAATCCCTAGGTTAAAATCTATTTCTTATAAAAATTTCCCCTGGGTATAACATTAATCTCACTTTAGAATTAATATTATATATAAAAACAAATTAATATTAATAATAACATTATTAATAAGAATTATTATTAATAATATTATAATTAATAAATAATATAATTAATATAAATAAATAAATAATTAATATTAATTAATATATTAATAATCATAATATAATTAATAATATATTAATAATAATTTAATTAATATATTGAGGAATTATTTTATAATTATAAATAATAATATAATTAATATAATTAAATAATTAATAATAATAATTAATATAATCATTATAATTAATATTAACTAATATATTAACAATAATATAATTTAATATAATTAATTAATATTAATAATAATAATATATTATATAATTAAAATAATTAACATTAATAATAATAATATATTAATATTAATATTATTATTAATATAATTAATAATATTATTACCCTAGGTTTATATCAATTTCTCATTAGAATTATTCCTTCCTAGGTATAAAATTAAATTAATTTCATAACAAAATTAATACTTAAACACATTAAAAATTTATTTAATATTAATAATATAAGTAATATGATTAGTTTTATAATTAATAATATGATTAATATAATTAAATATTAATTAATTAATATATTATTAATAATAATATATAATTAATATAATTAATAATAATTAGTATTAATAATATATTAATAATATTTTAATTAATATATTTAGGATTAATAATATATTCAATAACAATAAATAATTAATATTATTAACATAATTATTATTAATTAATTAATTAATATAATAATATTAATATTAATATAATCAATTTAATTAATATTAATAATATATTAATAATATAATTAATTAGTATTATTAATAATTTAATTAAATTATTTAGATATTATTTTCTTATTAAGATTAATATTAATTATCATATCAAAATAAATATTTTAAAATTTTTTATAACATATTAATATTATAAAAATTAAAAATAAAAATAAAAATAAAAATTAAATAAAAATAATAAAATTATTAATTTAGCCGACTTGTTTGTTTTTCCTAAATGTTTCATCCTCATCACTATTTATTACTTCTCCACTGCTCTTCTGTCATCATCATTCTCTCATCCTGAAGATGGATCCCACTTGGGATTCGAAACGTCGATTCAAAAATGATAAAACTGTGGATTCTCCGGTCAATTATTCAATAGGATCTTTGTTGCTTACAATAATATTTGGGTTTCCATGTAGCTTTTGAATTGTTTCCATAAATGTAGTAGCAACTGTACTGGCTTTAAATGGATGAGATAATGCATAAAAGTGAGCATACTTGGTAAGTCTATCAACTACGACTATGATGACACTCTTTCCTTCGGACTTGGGTAAACCTTTGATAAAATCCATTGAAAGCTCATCCCAATGTTGACTCGGAATGGATAAAGGTTGTAATAGACCTGGAGTCTTACATGTCTCTACTTTATTTTGTTGGAAAACCAAACATTCCGCCACAAAATTTTGAATATCATATTTAAGGCCATCCCAAAAAAATTTCTTCTTAACCTTGTGGTAAATTTTTAAAAATATTTAATTCCCTCCAAAGGGATAGGAGTGCAATTCTAGAAGAATCTTTTGTTTGAGTTGGGAATTCTTACAGAGGTATAAGTGATATTTGTATCATAACGAATCATTTTTCCCACTAAATGTATCATATGTACTGGGATCTTGCTACAACTTTTGAATGAGTTTCCTATTGGAAGCAATGGAGAAAGCTAAACTTAGATTATTGTTATGATGATGATAGGATTGAGACTCTAATCTTAGACCACAAATCCTAATACCTAGGGAGTGGTCGAAATCATCCCATTAGTGTGAAAGCCTATATGTTTGAGGCTTTACTGACTCAATGTAATAGGGGCTTGTATGAGTGTTTGTACACTCTCTAGGTATCTCACTTGGAGAGCCATTTAGTTTATAGTTAATATATTAAGTTTTTATCATGGTATCATAGTTTCAGGGTTGAGGAACCTATATGTCGAGTGAAGGTCACACCTGAGGCGAAATCGTCGCATGTTTTAGGTGCACAAACGCGATGATCCCACTATGACAGTTCACACACACATTTTATTTTAACATTTCAGCATGCGTGTGGTTAAAACGTCATGAATCCGTGGTGGTAAATCGCGCCAACCGATCAGTGGATGAAGGTTCATCTTCACTTTCTTTGCCATAAGAAAATGATGGAGCTTCACCTACTTTTTATGTTTTCTCCCCCTCCGAAGGAACACATGCTCTCCTGAAAGAGTAGGAAGACATAAGCAAATGTGGTCCTCTTTATAAATCTAACATTGTTTTTTGTGCAAATATTCGGAGACAAGAAGAAGCAATTGAATAATCGCAAGAACCTGCAACATCAAATGCAAAGAATGTTAGTATATACTCGAAGAGGAGGATAAGGGTTCATGTGTTCCTCCAAAGGGGGAGAAAACGTAAAAAGTAGGTGAAGCTTCATTAGTTTCTTATGGCAAAGAAAGTGAAGATGAAGATTCATCCACAAATGAACAAATATGGGCTCTGCTGCAAGAAGACTAAAATGAAAACTCTATTACCAAGTTTTTCATGTTTTAATTGTAAGCCTAGCCGAGACTAGACCAACAGGCGTATGTTATTGTTCAGTATCCTTTCTCCATTAAGGGGGAGTGTTGGAAGTAATGGAGAAAGCTAAACTTAGATTATTGTTATGATGATGATAGGATTAAGAATCTAATCTTAGATCTCAGATCCTAATATCTAGGGAGTGGTTGAAACCATTCCATTAGTGTGAAAGCCTATATATTTGAGGCTTATCTGACTCAATATAATAGGGGCTTTTATGAGTGTTTGTACACTCTCCAGGTATCTCACTTGGAGACCATTTAGTTTATAGGTAATATATTCAGTTTTTATCATTTCCACACTTCTTCATCATCCTTCCATTCATCCATTGCTTCATTTATGCAATCTGGTTGGATAATAGAAATGGCACAAAGCAATGCTTCCACATCCTTATCCTTTCTTAAGAGTGCATATGCAACAACATTTTTCTTCCCTTTTTTGTAGATGATTTAAAAGTCATAACCCAACATCTTCGTGACCCATTTTTTCTCCTCTTCTGAAGATAATCTTTTTTCTCAAAAGTATTTAAGTCTATCATGATCCATTTTTACCTTGAAGTGTCTTACCAATAGGTAAGGTTGGCCATTTCTTAAGTGCATTTAGTATTGCCAACATTTCCTTTTCATAAATAGCTTCGTGTAAATAGTTTCCTTTGACTGGACGATTTTCAAAAGCAACGAGTCTTTCTTCTTGCATTAAAACAACACCAATTCCATTTCTTGAGGCATCACATTCCACAATAAAGGTTTTTGTGAAGTCTGGCATAACTAAGACCGGTGCTTGGCACATTGACTCTTTAAGATGTTGAAAGGCTTTTGTTGCTTCCGGAGTCCCTGAAAATGCATCTTTCTTCAATAATGTTGTTAGAGGTGCTACTATTCTCCCATAATTCTTAACAAAATTTCCATAATACCCTGTCAACCCGAGAAATCCTTGTAGATTCTTTATGGATGTGGGGATTTTCCATTCCTTAATGGCTTAAATTTTGCTAGGGTCTACCTTAACACCTTCATGAGATACAATATGACCAAAATATTCCATCTCTTGTACTCCAAAGAAAGATTTGGAGGTTTTATCATATAATTGTTTCTCCTCCAATAGTTTGAAAACTCTATCAACATGTTGAACATTATCCTTCCAAGACTTGTTGTAGATTAGTATATCATCAAAAAATACTAGCACAAATTTTCTAAGGAAGGTTTTGAAAATAGAATTCATCAAACCTTGAAATGTAGAAGGTGCATTGGTAAGGCCAAAAGGCATGACCAAAAATTCATAATAACCCTCATGAGTTATAAATGTGGTTTTCGGAATGTCTTCACTCTTCATTCTGATTTGATGATATCCTGAACGAAGATCCAACTTGGTGAAGTAAATTTCTCCATGAAATTCATTCAATAATTCATCAATGATAGGAATGGGAAATTTATCTTTAATAGTGAGCTTGTTGAGCTACCTATTATCCAGACACATGCGCCATGATCCATCCTTCTTATGCACAAATAATACTGGAGCAGAGAAAGAACTTTGACTAGGTTGAATTATATCGACCTCTAGCATTTCTGCAACCATATGTTCAATTTCACTCTTTTGGGGATAGGGATATCTGTAAGGCTAGATGTTTAGAGGAGCACTTCCTAGAGTCAAATGAATAGCATGATCATGAACATGAATAGGTGGGACCTTTGGTCGTCTCAAATACCTTGGAATGATTGTCTAAGACTTTTTGGAGATATGGAGAAATAGATGATTTCGATATGGGAACCTCTAGAAAACATAATTGTGCAAGTATGCCACGTTGTTATTTATTTAGAAGCTTTGTCATGCCATTAGAGCTGATGATCTTTCCCAGTTCCCATACAATACTCCTTAATTCAACTTCCTTTCCTTCTAAGAAAAATTCAAGAAAAGTTCTTGAAAATTAAAAGCTATCATACCCAAAGATATTAGTCATTAGACTCCTAGTACAACATCATCACCACCCATTGGAATGGAAAGTATTGGACTATTCAACACATATTCTCCCATGGATAGCTTGATGTTATGGAAATTTCTAGAGAAATTCATGGTTCCTCCATTTGCAACCATCACTTGACACTCTAGTGCTAGATATAGGAAGCAATTCAATTCCTCCGCTATCTTACAATGAATAAAATTATGGGTATTTCCTGAATCAATCAACACTATTACCTTTTTCTTCTTGATATGTCCTTCTATATTGATAGTTTGAGGAGTGGTAATTCCAGCCAATCTATTACAATATATGGTAGGATTCATTTCTTCTTTGTCTAGGGTTTGTTCTTGGTGTGTATCCTCTTCTTTTGATGTTTCTTGTTCCTTTTCTTCTTCCTCTTCACAATATATGAAAAATAATTTCTTCCCAGCACACTATAGACCTTTAGTGTATTTGCTATAAAAAATGTAACAAAGCCCTTTTGCTCTTTTTTCTTCCAATTGTTGTGGTGTCAACCTTGTAGGTTGTGGAAGGCTAGGGGAAAAAACACTTCCATCATTATAGTTGTGATTGGTAGGCTTCACTTTTGCCATAATTTTTCTTTCAATTTTTCTTGCTAACCTGGATGCCTTCTCCAATGAATTAGGTTCCCAAAGGCAAACCTCATGTTGGATTTTATCCTTTAAATTCCCTAGGAACACATCAATCCTATGCTCCTCTCGAATATCTTTTATCCTTATATTCAATTTTTTGAAGTCCTCAATGTGCTCCACCATTGAACCCTTTTGTTTGAGATTTATCAATTGGCTAAAAAAGGTGTTGTTTTTTGTATCCTCATAATGTTCTATCATTTCTTCCTTAAAAATTGCCCAAGTGACAATTTTTTTACTAGAGAAAATCCATTGATACCATGCGAACTGAGGGTAAATATAAAATCACAATCTGTGCCTTTTGTGTGTTTTTCACATTATGGAGATCGAAATATTGCTCCATCTGTAGTATCCATGTTACGGGATCCTTGCCATCAAACTTCCTCATATTGATCTTTGGAACATGGTGGGTCTTCAATCCAATGTTAGAGCCTATGAAATCATGACTAAATTTCTTTTGTTCTTATTATGAGTTTCCTCTACTACCTTTTCGCCATTACGAAGAATTTCTCGTTTGCCAAACCTCCTTTCAAACCTTCCATGTCTTTCTTCAAATCTTCAATGTTTACTTCTAAACCATCCATCTTAGTTTCCATGCCATCTATATTAGCTTCCACGCCATTCATATTAGCTTCAACACCATTCATCTTAGCTTCCGTGCCATTCATATTATCTTCAACTCCATTCATCTTAGCTTCAACACCTTTCTTTAAACCATCCATCTTACCTTCTGTTGCTTTTTGTGAGAGTGAAATTTGTTTCACTTGGTCTTGTAATTTTGATATATCATGTTGTATTTCTTCCCCTTATTCATGAGTCATGCTAGAGCTTTAAGGTTTCTTACTAGGTGTTTCAATTTTATTTCTTTGGGACATCAATTAATGATAATTCTGCTTCACTATGCCCTTTGAATTCCTTTAAACTAATTTTTCAAACCAAAATTATGCAAAATTTTAAAAAGACTACACACCTTTTTTCACTTTGTAGGAGCTAGATATGGAATATATTTTATCTCTGTAATTTTGGATCTCAAAGGTATGAAATTTTGTCTTGAGGTATCCCTCTGTTGATGCCTCGAAAATCGTTGTATCAACATTGGGGATAACCACCCGGTCCGGACCTTAATACAGCTCCTTCTCCGTTTGGAATGGTGGCTCCGACTGGATATAATGGGACCAGTTTCCCAGTAATGAATAAAAGGGGTGGATGAACGATTGATTATCTAATCTAATGATAGGTGAATAACTTAATCTATTAGCAAAAATAAAAGAACTACTACTAATCCCGGGAACTATTATTCTTTGAAATGTAGCGCTTGATGATCTTTGTCTATTGACAGGCATATAGATGACTCTATCTAATAAACATAGACATTTATTCATTCAATGATTACTTTGTTTAAATAGTTAAACAAAGTGATTAACACAATATTGCTACACTTATCATTTATATTATCGATACATATATGATCAAAAGGAAAGCATACGGTAAACATCCAATAGTGGAAGGAATAAAGAATGCTGTTAAAAACACATAAATATATCCAATAATAGCAAAAGTGATCAAATGACAATTCATATAAAAAGAATAATCTCAGACATAGATAATAGTACCATATGAGCTGCTAATCACTCCCAATATCAATCGCTATTTGAAATTCTTCTTCGGACTCAGAAATACTTTCAAACAAAGACAGTAGTGCACATCCGCATAAAAGCTTCTTTGTCAAAATCAGAATGATTGGTCCAGTTTTATAAAAGAATATGCCTGAAGTACAGTAGTGCAACTTCAGGTTTTAAGTCATATACAAAACTTACGACCCTTTCTAAATACATGAAAGGGTCTATAAATACTTAATTAATCTAACTACCTATGAAACTGAAATCCTACTTAATTGGTATCATTTGATTCTGAATATCTCCTTCACGGCAATCTGGCAGTCGGCGGCATGAATCATCATTCAGGATGTTTGCCTTTAAACCTGAGCTAGCATATCGCAAGCATTGGCTCCACTTCGGGTGGTCTGTTGAGGCGAGAATTGAGTTGGGCAGCATAGGTGGCATCCTGTATATCGGGAATGATATACCTGATTGCATCTGTGAGGCATTTGATGGCGGCTCTCTCGCTGTATGGTTTGACTAAGAAGAACCAATAGGTGTCCCATGTCAAACTGTTAATTCCTGCGATTAATCTCCCATTTTTCTCTAATTCCGGATAACATGACTGCTCCAATGTTTTAGCCGCTGTCAATTTACCTGGAGTACATTGAGAAATCATGTTAGACAAGTAGAGAGTATTATTAACCAATTCAACCAAATTACTTGTGGTTAATTTGCATCTTGAAATTTCTCTCTCTGCTTTCATTAACTGGGACTGCCATTCCGTAAATAATATCTCCTTATGTGATTCTAAAATTTTTGGTAAATTAGCCGCCTGTCCCTGATCAGTATCTTGCCACTCAAGAAAATTAGTTAATGTTTCATCGGCTTGATCCAAGTCTGTTCTAGCTTTTTCCGATTTTTCACTTATTGATGTCGTCAAATCGCATAACGGTTCCGCCTAGGCGATTTGTTGACATAAAAGCTTTATCTGTGTTATCAATGCCTTGTTTATTTGTAATGCCTCTGCTCTAAATTCAGCTAGCTGTGGAAGATTCTTTGTTTTCTCTAGCTGGGCTAATAGTTGAGCAATTTGCTCATCTTTCGATTTCAGCATTTTCTCATTCGCTGCTTTTAGTTGTGCCAATGCCTCAGATAGCTCTTTCTGCTTTTGAACTGTGCTGTAATCAATCCTCTGTTTCTCTTCCTGCAATTGTTTAGTCAATTGATTATTTATTTTTTGTTGTGTAAACAATTGCCGTTCTACTTGCTCCGCCTTCTGTTGTGCCTCCAATAGTTGTGCTTGTAGTGAAAAGATCTCCTGGTCTTTTCCTTTTAATAAATTACTCACCTCTGATGCTTTGTCTATTGTCACCGCCGAATAGGCTCCAACATATTGTGATAGTTTTGTTAGGTCATCAAAGGGGTCAAATTCCTCTTTCCAAACCACGTTGCCCGTCACTGTTTGTTCAGGGAATAGGGAAGGTTGATCAGTCCTTCTCCTTTTCCGCTGTCGTTTTACCACAGCCTTATGTCTTGGGCTATAGAAGACATCTAAGGGAGGAATTTCTTCTACTTGCAAAATAATCTGATCGAAGGGATCCTTTGGGATTATCTCTACTTCTTTAGAACTGGGTAGGCTGCTGGTTCCACTTGGAACCTGTTTTGAAGTTGTCTCCTGTGTGTCAGCCGCTTTTGATGTCTCGGCTTCCTTAGAGCACTCAAGATTGCTAATGATTGAGTCAAATTGCTGCCATTCCTGGAGCAATTTCGGGTCAATCTGAGCATCTACATTCACCTCTATGCCACTCCGTTCCTGCTCTTTCGTCTGGGTTTCCTGTTGTTTTTTCATATGCACTTCCTCCTGTTCTTTTGATGTAATAGGAGGTTCCTTAGTGAGTCGCTGCTCAGGCTCGCTTGATTCTGTTGTGGGGGTTGTTGCTAATAGATCTAGAGGCAGAGTTTGCAACCTCTGTTCTCTAAGTCTGTTGAATTCAACTAACCCGTCATCTTTATATTCCATTCTCGCCAGCGATTTAACTTGGGACATTGACTCGGCTGAGGAGAACAAGTCATCGAACTTATCTTCTTTATGATCAAACTTTGTCAATTTGGCCTGTTCAAGTGCATTATAGGGGACTTTGTTGGGATCAAATCGCCTATTAGGAAGAGTTGCTAGACTTAATGCCTTCATTTTTTTTAGCTTCTTTCTCTGCATGTTTAAAGTCATGCAGAGTGTAGACACTGCATCTCAGAGGAAAAGAGGGCCAAACCTGCTTCTTATTTTTCTTTAGAGTTTGTGTAACTCCTTTGGACATGATCTGATAGAATATCTCTCTAGCCAACAGTTTATCGGGTATGTACAAAGGGAGGACATGAGGTTTAGCTTGGCTGCCGAAAATTCTTATATAAGTAAATTTTTCCTCTCCGAACCATCTTCCTATGGATGTCAAATCAACCCCTGCTTGGTAGGAAATCTTAGGAGCAGGTTTATCGAAAATAGAGTAGTGAATGGGTAACATAAATCCATTGCAGACTTGGTATAAATGGTGTTTATAGTAAGTTTTCCACAACTTTTGATGGTATATATGAATGGGCATGGGGTCTTGTGGAGTCCACCTCCATCCAAGCACAGGAAATTCAGAATTAAAACACAGGGTGTCCAGGATATAAGCGTTGTAGTAGAATGGGGGAATAAGCCTTTCAGTGACGTGGGTTTTGCTTCTAAAATCAAGAACTACAGTTGCTAGCTTATGTGACAATATAGTTGCCCAATCCATTATTTCACTATTACATGCCGCCTCCATCAAAGGAACCATTTCTATAGTGAAATTTGCAGAATCGTGCAACCCCCTCAATCTACACATCATTATCCCAACATAACAATAAGGAGAACATAGAGAATCAACAGAGTACTTACCCAAAGATTCATGCTTGTGTTTTGCTGGATTCTGCCTCCAATCTCGAATGGGTTCGGATTTGATTTCGTTCTCTTCTCTGAATTTCTCTAGGAATGCCTTGTTGTACTTCTTCTCTGGTACAGGAAAATGATACATTTTCCTCAAATCATTAGGTTGAAATGAACCGAATATTCTCCCATCTCTGGTGCAAAAGGTTCTGTCTGTGATTGGGATTTCCTCAATTGCCCACCTCACTACATCCGTATATGGGAGAATTTGTTTCTGAGTTGCTATCCAATGAAGGAAAGAGTCGGCTAAATCCTTTAGAGTAGCATCAGATTTTCGAGTCGTATCTACTGTGGTTTGTACTGTTGTCACCTCGGGTTCTTCGGCCTCAATCAAATTATAGGTACTTTGCCAAGTAGTTTTGCCGAGTCCTAGACATGTAGTGTCAGATATCAATCCTTTTCTTTTAGTTCCTGGATCAACGATGACTTGTCCTGTGGCTGGCGAAGTGGAGGCTATTGCAGTTTTCTTAGACTTCTTCCCCATTCTGCTTAAATCTACTGCTTTGGAAGAGTTCTGCACAGGAGTGAAAATGAACGTAATACAGAGAATTGGTAGCGCAAACCAAATATGAGCAAGATATATTAATCAATGCATGATGAAGGATTAACTTAAAGTGGCCGCAGATACAATCTGTGAAAAGATTTTTTAGACTTACTATTTCATTAAATGGCCGTTAAAACCTGTCAATCCTTTAAATGCCCATCAAATCGTTTATTGGCTGAATGATTTGTTTAGGCATGCCTTGGAATTTTTGGCGGTTGAGCGCAGGTGAATCGCTGTTGGGAAGATAAGGCCTTTAATACGAATTAATCGTAATATCCCTGCTTTATCATTTCTTTGAAATTCGCGCTTTTAGCTTTATAACAATCGGCCATCGGGGAAAACTTAAATCGTTATATTGGTTCCTTTTGGAATCCTCGATTTCCGATAGCGATATCGCATTGCATCGAGAGTATTAACTGAGAACTTTGAAAAGCATGCATGGTACATCTCCGATCACCGATAGCGATATCGCATCGCATCGGAGAAAACCAATGGGTCTTTAAGTTATGTCTCCTTTGTCATTGCGACATGCGATCTGGTGATTGCTTTATCGCAATGATAAAATATTACTCATTTATATATTATAAGACCAATTAATTGGTTTATCAAAATGGTTTTGTAATGTTTTCATTTTGTTTTCAAATCTTTTTTAATAATACTAAGTTGATACCAATTAAAATAAAAAGGGGCCCATTTCATATTATAGTTTTGAGAATAAAAATGATATGAAATGGGGAGTTGTTGTAGAGCACAACAATTGGCGATTCGCTGGAAGAAACAATTATCTCTAAAAAGTACGGAAATACTTAAACTTTTCAAAATAGGAATCTCATCAAAGGGGAAAATTCTAATATAACTAGGTATATATGCATTCCAAATAAAATGAAACTATATTTGCTAATTTCCTCTCTTGTTTAAAATTAGATACATTCTAAGTTTTAAATTGGCCTCTATTGGTTGATAATGATAAAACAGAAAACCTTTCCAAATCAGCTTTTAGAATTGACTCCATTGTCATAGGTAGAGCCTCTTCTGCCAGCAAACGTTCATAGTTTCGACAGGGATACCTTTTAACCATGTTATTGTCCATTGTCCCCTTCATTTCAGAGTATGATTAACAGAATGAATTAAAAACATGCTTTTCACATTTTGCATTTCTTTTCTACTTTTCTGTTATTTTGTAAGATAAAAAAGCCATTGTCCTGGTTTGGTGACCAGCCGAGTGACAATTCCATTCACTGGTAGTAATTTAACCGAACAAGTTGGCTTGTGATGAGACCCCTTGTCTTATAATTCTAAGCCATTACCCTGTTTTGGTATGCAGTATTGGTAATGTCGGTTAAACTATTTCCCTATGATCATGGTAAGCAGGCTTGTAATAAGACCTCTTATCTTTTATATCAAATATTTTTAGAATTACACTCTGAGTAATCATAAGCTTTGGTGAGTGGGATGGACAATTTTCTCCTTAAGAGTAAATGGATGACAGGGTAAGAGTTAAAGATGCTGAAGTTGGATTAGTTCCTGTTTTGATATTGATAACCTTTTTGTGACCAATTTGAAAACAAAAATGATTTACAATACTTCTAAACTTTGAGAAGAGTTCACAAAAATTTAAGTGTGGTTTCAGAATGCAATTATATCTTTTCCTAGAAATTATCCCATTTGTTTAAGACTTCTATTATTTTAAAAGCAAATATCAACACTACTTCTTTTGAACAACTTTTAAATACAGCAAAGGTCAATGGAAGATACCTTACAACTTTATTTTCTAATGGTCCTACAAACTACAAAATTCTACTAAACTAAAAAGGAGAAGGGGTTACCTCGTCAATTGAAGAATTTTTTTAAGATAAGGCCATTAACAGGGAGAGAATCTCTCAAACCTGATAAATCTTGTAATATGATGGTCGAATGGCCTATCTTCTCACAGAGCTGAAATGGCCCAAGCCACATCTTCTGGAACTTGGTGTGTTTTCCCTTATCTTCATGGGCTTTGTCCCATTTCAGAACTAAATCACCGACTTGAAATTGTTTTGAACCGGATGAGGCTGAATCAAAGGATGACTTGATAACTTGCTGATGTTTTGCATGAATAACCTTGGCTTTTTCTCTTTCCTCTTCTAATTTTAGAATTTGGTCATGTCTAAGTTGAATAGAAGAAGAAGGGCTTTCCTCAATAAACTGAACTAGGGCTAGAGAAGGAAGGACAAGATTTGTTGGTAGCACTGCTTCTTTTCCATACACGATATTGAACGGAGAAGAACCTATGGAAGCTTTCTGCGTTATCCTATCAGCCCATAGTGCAAATATTAAGGATTTGTGCCATTTTTTATGATTCTGTTCGATAATCCGCTTAATAATTTTAATCAGATTTTTATTTGTGGATTCTGCTAAACCATTACCCTGAGGATAGTAATTTGCAGAATATTTCAATTTAAATCCTCTTTTAATAGCGAAATCAAACATAGCATTGCCTGAGAAGTAAGATGCATTATCAAAAACAAGAGCGTTCGGGACACCAAACCTGGTAATGATGAATTGATCTATGAATTCTATAATTACCTCAGAATTTGTTGTCTTTAAAGGAATTGCTTCAACCCACTTAGTAAAATAATCAGTAGTGGTAAGGATATAATTATGCTGTTTGGAAGAATGTGGAGTAATTTCTCCAATGATGTCCAATCCCCATTGCTCAAATGGTTGTTCAATGTTGACTGGTTGCAAAGGGAAAGCTGGCTTTCTTTGACTTCCCCTAGAAGTTTGACAATTTCAGCATTTCCTTACATATTCATGAGCATCTCTAAACAGAGTGGGCCAATAATATCCAGCATGAATGATTTTGTGGGCTGTTGTGTTAGCTCCAAAATGTCCTCCTGCTGGTCCATCATGTAATTCCTACAAAACCTTTTGTGCTTTAGGTTTTTCTAGGCATCTTAATAAGATTGAATCATAATTTTGCCTAAAAGGCACATCATCAATAATTGTGAAATTTTTTTCTTCTAATCTAATGGCCCTTTTGTTTTTGTAAGACAGGTTAGGAGGTGCATATCCATTTTTCAAATAAAAAATTAAGTCAGCATATTGTGATTCAGAATCAGTAATACTTATCTGGTTGATCTCTTCGGTTTGATCCGTATCACCTGATTCTTGAATGTTGGATGCTCCTGCCAATAACTTGCAAAAACCTTGGCCTCCAACAATCTTTGCTGGTTTAATTTCTAAGTGATATTCTTGAAGTGTTGTAACCCAATTTGCCCTTTTTTCACCTAATTCCCTTTGGATCAATAGTTGCCTTACTGCAGGGAAAGGAACTATAACTTTTGTATGGGCTTTTAAAAGGAAGGGTCATTAATATTTGACAGCTTTATATACAACAAAGGCTTGTTTTTCTACTTCGGAGTAATTCAATTCAACACCTTGAAGATTTGAACTATAGAATGAAATGGGTGCTTCTAAGTTGTGATTGATAATCTGTGTGAGTACTGCTACATAAGATGAATCGGATGCGATAGTATACAATGTGAAATGATTAGAAACATTAGGAGTATTTAAAGCGAGGGCATTGATTATTGATTGTTTGATTAAATCAAACGCTTCTTTTTCTACCGATCCCCATATAAAGACTGAATTTTTCTTAATCATAGTTTGAAGTGGCAAAATGATTTGAGAAAAGTCTGGAACGAATCTTTTTACAAAATTGATTTGGCCTAGAAATGACTGCATGGATTTTTTATTATGAGGGAAAGGGATTTTAGAGATTTCTTTAATCCTGTCTGGATCAATATAAATGCCGTCTTTAGAAACAATAAAACCTAAGAGCTTTCCTTGGTCAAGAGCGAAGAAGGATTTTTTGGGATTAAGTGAAATACCATACCTTTTGCATCGTTGAAAGATTTTATTTAAATCATGCAAATGATTGGATTTCTTTTTAGAAAATACAGTAATATCGTTTAAGTAGACAACTACTGTTTTGCTAATCAACCCTTTAAAAGCTATATCCATTGCTCTTTGGAACGTGGCTCCTGCATTAATAAGTCTGAAAGGCATTTTCTGATAAGCATAAGTTCCCCATTTTGTTCTGAATGTGGTTTTGAGTCGGTCATCAGGATGGACCAAAACTTGGTTATATCCTGAAAAACCGTCTAAAAAGGACATCAACTCAGAGCCTGCCATTGATTGGAGTATCTACTCCATAGTAGGTAATGGGAAATTATCTTTTAGGCTCGCCTTATTCAAATTTCTGAAATCTATACAAATCCTAATGTCGCCATTTTTCTTTCTGACAGGCACCATATTGGAGACCCAGTTTGAGTGCCGAACGGGAAAAATAATCTTAGCTTTCAAGAGTTTATTGAGTTCGATTTTATTTGACTCTCTAAGTTTGGATGTATTTTTCTCAACTTCTGTTGAATTGGTTTCTGTTCGGGAAGCATTTGAATTGTATGCTGGATGATGGATGTATTGTATGTCTTTAAATCGTCATATTTCCAAGCAAAAACATGTTTATTTTTCCGTAACAGTCTAATGAATGCTTCCTTTTCTTCGACGGAAAGTCCTAATCCTAAATTAATGTTTTGAGGATTTTGCTCAGTGCCAAGGTTTATCAATTCAAACCTTAATGTGGAACTTTGGAGCTTTGTATTGCTCACAGGTTTAAACCTGTCTTTAATATCATAAAGATCCTCAAGCTTCACCACAGGCTTTGGGATTGAATTTTCCTCGTGTTTATCTCTCATTTGAAGGTCATGCTCGTTTTCCTAAATGATTTGATCATCATAGGACTTTTCGGAAGTTAAAAATTGTAAAATGTCTTCATCGTGGTTGAATACTCTCCAATTAGTGACATTGTCAGGAATCGATGGCCTAAAAAGTAATTCTGCTGAAAATATATCTGGGCTATAATCTTCGGAAGGTAGGAGCTTGGAAGCAACATTGGATAGCAAGTCGGCTGCTGAATTTTGAGACCTGGGGATGAAAGAAATATTAAATGCCGAAAAGTGGGAGGTGAGTTCTTGTACCAGCGACTGATAATGTTTGAGATGGCTAGAAAGACAATGAATTGTATTCCTTACCTGTTTAATAATAATTTCAGAATATCCAAACACTTTCAAATATTGAACCTTGAGGCCAATCGCTTTATATAGTCCTTGGACTAAGGCTTCATACTCAGTTGTATTATTCGTGCATTCAAACTCTAGCCTACAAGACAGCATTGTTTTTTCTCCCTGTGGGCTAACCAAAATACATCCTGCTCCTCAGCCCTCGCTAGACTTAGACCCATCGAAATGTAGTGACCAAAATAAAGAAGTATTAACAATTTTATTTACAGTTTCCTCAGTATCATTAAAACATCTTGACCTATCTGTTTGTGAATAATTTTTGATCTGAGATGTAGAATTGTTTACAGAGAAAGGAGATGGTTGGGCAGTGAAGCTGCCAAAGAATGACTCAGATGAATAATTCCCCAAAATGTTGTTATTAAATGCTATTGGTTGGTTTTCTTGTTCAAATTCTGTGACTCTATGGGTCATGTGTTTCTCCCGATCGATTTTTATTTGATTTGGCTTTCCCTTATAGGGAAGCCACATATGGGACCAATCGGTAGAAATATACCCATGGAGTTTTTCAGACCAATCCCTACTCAAGATCAAACCATAAAATTCAGGTATATCGATGATTAAGATATCAATTCTTTGAACTACTCTAGGATCAACTGATAGCCTGATAGTTACTGAGTTGATTTCTCCTAAAACTTGGACCTTAGTCCTGTCCAACTGCACAATATAAATAGCAGACTTTTGGGGTTCAATGTTCAGTTTGGAACAAACTGAAGCTGGCATTATATTAGAGGATGCCCCTGAGTCAATCAAACAGTTGTGCAGGTTTCTATTGTAGATCTCATAGGTCAGAAGGAAAGGTGGAGTATGAGAATTTGATCTATCTCCAATCAGAACTGCATCAGTAGCTTCGACCATACCAGAAGGTGGTTGACCTGCATCATTTGCAGCTTTAGCACTGGGAAGGGGTGAAGTAGGAACAAAATTTAATTCTTTGAGAAGCAATTTTTGCTGATGTTTCAATTTACTAAGTTCAAACATAGTAATGTTTGCCTTAGTCTTTTTCATGTCATCAACAATATTGTAATCCATTGAATCAAATACTACCAATGTTTTAGATGTTGACGGAATATTTTAGGTTGAAGGTTGGTTTTGTGGAACTGTTGCGGGTGGCTTCTTTGGGGGTACCTTTTCCTTTGTTGTTGTAGCACCTGCACTCCTTTTCTTTGAAGTTGTCTGAACAGGTTCGGAGGTATTTTTACTCCTAGTAGTGACAGGAAACGCTTCTTCTTCATTTTCTGTATCGGAGTTAGGCAATATAAAATCCCACATTCCATGACATTCAACAACCTCCTCTTCTTCATCAGTTGGTGAAACTGTTTCTTATTCTCCTTCTTCAAGATCTGAATCTGCATTAGATATAACATTCGGTGGTTTTGATTCAGTTTTCTTGTAATTCTTAAAGGGCCTTTTGGTTGAGGTTTCAGCTACTTGTTTTTTGATTTCAACCATTTCATTTGACATAGTCTTGAGCAGCTTTTGTAGACCCTCCATGTCATATGGATCTTTAGGGGTTTTCTTCTTTGAATCATCTTTAAAAGAAAATTTTTTGGTTTTTCTATCTTCAAGAGCAGCTTTCTTCTCTAGAGCATTAATACATTTCTCCACAGCAAGTGCTTCTTTCATGTTTTCAGCTAATGTTGGTTTTCTAGCCCTGTTTACAAAAATAACTATATTGGCAGGTAGGGCAGTTATATACCACTCGCTTCTGATTTGCTCACTTGGTTTGGAGGCCATTGGGATTTTATTCAAGATTTTATTGAATTGCGCATTAAATACTTTAATTGGTTCCCTATGCTCTATCCTAAGATTGGAGAGATCATTTATTAGTGTAGCTAAAGACCTATCATCACCATACTTAGTAAGAAACTGTTCTTGGCAAGTGGTCCAACTGGTAATGGAACCAGAAGGCAAGGAAAAATACCAAGATCCTGCTGATCCTTGCAAAGTATAAGGGAAAAGCCTAATGACAACATCTTGCTATGTTACTCCCTTCAAATTAACTGCTAACATGATGTTATTAATATGTTCCTCAGCTTGTGTTCCATCATCTGGATTAAACTTGGGTAGCCATTTCTCAGGAGCATCAGGTAATGCGTGCAATGGTGCAGGCATGTTGATTGCACCAGGCCTGGTCCATGGATCTGCCATTGTAACCGCAGTAGTGGATGATACTATTGTTGAACTTCCAGATGTCTGGGAAGGAGTTGATATTGAGGATTGCGCGGGTTGAGATGTTGAGGTTGCTAATCCCTGATGAACAACAATGTGTGATGAGGGAGTGGATGGTTGACATCGCATTGGGGAAGATGAGATGGAGGATGTGGATGAAAGTGCTTCACTGTCAAATCCTTCAGTGTTTTTCTTCGCCTTTTTCCTTTTGGGTAAAGGGAACTCAGTAGGTTCAATACCGAGCTTTCCACTCTGAAGTCTGGTGAGAGGGTGAGGTAAATTGAATTGCGAAGTTGTACTGCTTTGAGATACCTCAGATTTATGTGGTGATATCGAGAAGCTTTGAAGTTTATGGATGAGAGACTGAACTTCAGGAGATTCAAGACTTAATTGTTCTAGAGTATTATGAGTTTGAGCAGTGGTAGTTGATTCCTTTTCTTCTTGTTTGGATACTGGAGAACTAGCATGCAATTGGGAAGTACGAGGTGATGTGGAGGGAGAATTACTCTTAGAATGGTCTGTAGATTTGGATTTGCTTGCCATTCACAGTTGAGGCCCTCCTTCTAGCACCAAAAATGTTGATGCCTCGAAAATCGTTGTATCAACATTGGGGATAACCACCCAGTCCAGACCTTAATACAGCTCCTTCTCTGTTTGGAATGGTGGCTCCGACTGGATATAATGGGACCTGTTTCCTAGTAATGAATAAAAGGGGTGGGTGAATGATTTATTATCTAATCTAATGATAGGTGAATAACTCAATCTATTAGCAAAAATAAAAGAAATACTACTAATCCCAGGAACTATTATTCTTTGAAATGTAGCGCTTGATGATCTTTGTCTATTGACAGGCATATAGATGACACTATCTAATAAACATAGACATTTATTCATTCAATGATTACTTTGTTTAAATACTTAAACAAAGTGATTAACACAATATTGCTACACTTATCATTTATATTATCGATACATATATGATCAAAAGGAAAGCATACTGTAAACATCCAATAGTGGAATGAATAAAGAATGCTGTTAAAAACACATACATATATCCAATAATAGAAAAAGCGATCAAATGAAAATTCATATAAAAAGAATGATCTCAGACATAGATAATAGTACCATATGAGCTGCTAATCACTCCCAATATCAATTGCTATTTGACATTCTTCTTCGGACTCAGAAATACTTTCAAACAAAGACAGTAGTGCACATCCGCATAAAAGCTTCTTTTTCAAAATCAGAATGAGTGGTCTAGTTTTATAAAAGAATATGCCTGAAGTACAGTAGTGCAACTTCAGGTTTTAAGTCATATACAAAACTTACGACCCTTTCTAAATACATGAAAGGGTGTATAAATACTTAATTAATCTAACTACCTATGAAACTGAAATCCTACTTAATTGGTATCATTTGATTCTGAATATCTCCTTCACAGCAATCTGGTAGTCAGCGGCATGAATCATCATTTAAGCTGTTTGCCTTTAAACCTGAGCTGGCATATCGCAAGCATTGGCTCCACTTCGGGTGGCCTGTTGAGGCGAGAATTGAGTTGGGCAGCATAGGTGGCATCCTGTATATCGGGAATGATATACCCGATTGCATCTGTGAGGCATTTGATGGCGGCTCTCTCGCTGTATGGTTTGACTAAGAAGAACCAATAGGTGTCCCATGTCAAACTGTTAATTCCTGCGACTAATCTCCCATTTTTCTCTAATTCCGGATAATATGACTGCTCCAATGTTTTAGCCACTATCAATTTACCTGGAGTATATTGAGAAATCATGTTAGACAAGTAGAGAGTATTATTAACCAATTCAACCAAATTACTTGTGGTTAATTTGCATCTTGAAATTGCTCTCTCTGCTTTCATTAACTGGGATTACCATTCCGTAAATAATATCTCCTTATGTGATTCTAAAATTTTTGGTAAATTAGCCCCCTGTCCCTGATCGGTATCTTGCCACTCAAGAAAATTAGCTAATGTTTCATCGGCTTGATCCAAGTCTGTTCTAGCATTTTCGATTTTTCACTTATTGATATCGTCAAATCGCATAATGGTTCCGCCTGGGCGATTTGTTGACATAAAAGCTTTATCTGTGTTATCAATGCCTTGTTTATTTGTAATGCCTCTACTCTGAATTCAGCTAGCTGTGGAAGACTCTTTGTTTTCTCTAGCTGGACTAATAGGTGAGCAATTTGCTCATCTTTTGATTTCAACATTTGCTCATTCGCTGCTTTTAGTTGTGCCAATGCCTCAGACAGCTCTTTCTGCTTTTGAACTGCGCTGTAATGAATCCTCTATTTCTCTTCCTGCAATTGTTTAGTCAATTGATTATTTATTTGTTGTTGTGTAAACAATTGCCGTTCTGCTTGCTCCGCCTTCTTCTGCGCCTCCGATAGTTGTGCTTGTAGTGAAAAGATCTCCTAGTCTTTTCCTTTTAATAAATTACTCACCTTTGATGCTTTGTCTATTGTCGCCGCCGAATAGGCTCCAACATATTGTGATAGTTTTGTTAGGTCATCAGAGGGGTCAAATTCCTCTTTCCAAACCACGTTGCCCGTCACTGTTTGTTCAGGGAATAGGGAAGGTTGATCAGTCCTTCTCCTTTTCCGTTGTCTTTTTACCACAACCTTGTGTCTTGGGCTATAGAAGACATCTAAGGGAGGAATTTCTTCTACTTGCAAAATAATCTGATCGAGGGGATCCTTTGGGATTATCTCTACTTCTTTAGAACTGGGTAGGCCGCTGGTTCCACTTGGAACCTGTTTTGAAGTTGTCTCCTGTGTGTCAGCCGCTTTTCATGTCTCGGCTTCCTTAGAGCACTCAAGATTGCTAATGATTGAGTCGAATTGCTGCCATTCCTGGAGCAATTTCGAGTCAATCTGAGCATCTATATTCAACTCTATGCTACTCTGTTCCTGCTCTTTCGTCTGGGTTTCCTCTTGTTTTTTCATATGCACTTCCTCCTGTTCTTTTGATGTAACAGGAGGTTCCTTAGTGAGTCACTGCTCAGGCTCGCTTGATTCTGTTGTTGGGGTTGTTGCTAACAGATCTAGAGGCAGAGTTTGCAACCTCTGTTCTCTAAGTCTGTTGAATTCAACTAACCTGTCATGTTTATATTCCATTCTGGCCAGCGATTTGACTTGGGACATTGACTCAACTGAGGAGAACATGTCATCGAACTTATCTTCTTTATGATCAAACTTTGTCAATTTGGCCTATTCAAGTGCATTATAGGCGACTTTGTTGGGATCAAATCACCTATTAGGAAGAGTTGCTAGACTTAATGCCTTCATTTTTTTTAGCTTCTTTCTCTGCATGTTTAAAGTCATGTAGAGTGTAGACACAGCATCTCAGAGGAAAAGAGGGCCAAACCTGCTTCTTATTTTTCTTTAGAGTTTGTGTAACTCCTTCGGACATAATCTGATAGGCTATCTGTTAGGCCCCTATACTACTAGTGTAACCCCTTATTGTTATTAGTACAACCCACTTATTATATTGATGTACCCATGTAGTGCCCATATTGTTACTATTGTGCCACATAGAAGCCCACTATTGTTACTGTTGTGCCCTACAATATTATTGTTATGTAGGCTTTAATTGTATTGGAACCACTTAGACTCCTATATATAGAAAGGAGGTATTTTCATTTGTATCATCCAAGAATTGTTCATTTATGTAATGTAAAGGAGGTTTCCCCCTCGAAGAGGCTGAATTCTAAGGCATTGATCTATCTTTTCTATCTTTTCTTGAGCTGGTTTCATAACATTTGGTATCGAAGCTTTGGATTCTAGGGTTTCGCTGCTCCAAACAGGTCATCGTGGCATTTTCGCTATAAATTTTTTTCTGTGATGGTTTAGAAATCTCAAAAAAAACCCATTTGAAAAGAATTGGCGCTGAACTTTGGGTCCAAATTTCAGAGCTTTTTACACAACAGTTTTGGAGATATGATCTAAGGAAGTTGGTCTTTTTGCAGACTCCTCAATTACATTCAAAACAGGTGACCTGGGGAAAATCGTCATAACTTTCTCTCTGAGGATCGGATTGAAATTTCGTAAGAAGGTACAGAAAGAGGACAGACTGTAGTTTGTTTTTATATATTTTTCAAATCGAAAGGTCGAAACAGTGATACGTGACACTTCATACAAGTTCGCTCTTTTGGAAAAGTCTATAATCAGGTCATCTTGGGAGATTGTGCATAACTCTTTCTTAGAGAATATAATTTGGATCAGACTGGTGGCATTGGAAAGAGGACACAGAGGGCTACTACAGATCTCAATTTTAGAACTTAAAGATCTGAAAGTACAAAGTTACAGTCGTTTCAATGTCTAGCTCCTAAAATCAAGAAAAAGAAAGATGAGGAAGTTTGATGGCAAGGATCCGGTAAATTGGATACTTCAGATGGAGAAATATTTTGATCTACATGGTGTACAACTGTTAAAAATGGTATGTATTGCATCTTCATATTTAGAAGCAGATCAATTTTTATGGTACAAAGGGCTTTGTTCTCGTAAACAGCTTGTTACGTGGTCAATTTTCACGGAGGAAATGATAGCACATTATGAGGATAAAAAGAACAACACCTTCTTTAGAGCAACACCACAACAATTGGAAAGAGTAAAAGGGCTTTGTGACATAGTGGAAAGAAAAATTATGGAAACCAGGAAGCGTACCCCTCACAACTATAAAGATGGAAGTGTTGTTTCTCCTAGCCTTCCACAACCTACAAGGGTTACACCACAACAATTGGAAGAAAAAAGAGAAAAAAGGCTTTGTTACAATTGTGATAGCAAATGCACTAAAGGTCATAAGTGTGCCGAGAAGAAATTATTTTACATAGAATATGAAGAGGAGGAAGAAAAGGATCAAGAAACATCAAAAGAAGAAGATATACGCCAGGACCTCACCGCAGAGAAAGAAGAAATGAATCAGACCATATCTTGTAAAGCATTGGCAAGAATTACCACTCCTCAAACTCTCAAGATAGAAGGACATATCAAGAAGAAAAATTTGCAAGAAGTGAAATATCACATCCAGAAAGAAGAAATGAATCCAACCATATCTTGTAATTCATTGTTCGAAATTACCACTCAAACTATCAAGATAGAAGGACATATCAAGAAGAAAAATGTTCAAGAAGTGAAAGATCACATTGAGCATCAAGAAATGAATCCGACCATATCTTGTAAAGGATTGGAAGAAATTACCACTCCTCAAACTCTAGAGATAGAAGGACATATCAAGAAGAAAAAGGTTCAAGCAGTGAAATATCACATCGAGCATCAACAACAAGTTCTCCAACTTTTAAAGGATAACGCCACTTCGGTGCAAAATCAAACGAAACAACAGGTAGATAAACATCGTAGTGAAAAATGTTTTGATGTTGGTGATTGGGTATTTTTACTGCTACATCTCAAGCAAGCTATTTATGAGAAGGAAAGGTTGGCAATACTACATGCACTTAAAAAATGGCGACCTTACCGAATGGGAAGACTCTTCAAGGATGAGGATGTGGAAGCATTGTTTTGTGCTATTTATATTATCCAACCAGATTGGATAAACAAAGCAAGGGATGAATGGAAGAAGGACGAAGAAGTATGGCCATTTATTCAAAAGTTGCAAAAGATCCCAATTCAAACAATATTGCCAGAAATTGAAGAAGAAGGAAAAATCATATTGGAACTTGGAGCAGTCATAGAAACAAGAACCCAACAGCTACGAAATCGATCAATTTCAGAGTATCTCATCAAGTGGAAGAACTTACCCGCTGAAGATTCCACATGGGAGGACAAGAATCTTATACAGAAGCATCAAGAACTACTCAAGCGTTGAGGACAATGCTTTTTGAAGGAGAGGGGCATGTTAGGCCCCTATACTACTAGTGTAACCCCTTATTGTTATTAGTACAACCCACTTATTATATTGATGTACCCATGTAGTGCCCATATTGTTACTATTGTGCCACATAGAAGCCCACTATTGTTACTGTTGTGCCCTACAATATTATTGTTATGTAGGCTTTGATTGTATTGGGACCACTTAGACTCCTATATATAGAAAGGAGGTATTTTCATTTGTATCATCCAAGAATTGTTCATTTATGTAATGTAAAGGAGGTTTCCCCCTCGAAGAGGCTGAATTCTAAGGTGTTGATCTATCTTTTCTTGAGCTGGTTTCATAACACTATCTCCCTAGCTAATAGTTTATCGGGTATGTACAAAGGGAGGACATGAAGTTTAACTTGGCTGCCAAAAATTCTTATATAAGTAAATTTTTCCTCTCCGAACCATCTTCCTATGGATGTCAAATCAACCCCTGCTTGGTAGGAAATCTTAGGAGCAGGTTTATCAAAAATAGAGTAGTGAATGGGTAACATAAAGCCATTGTAGACTTGGTATAAATGGTGTTTATAGTAAGTTTTCCACAACTTCTGATGGTATATATGAATGGGCATGGGGTCTTGTGGAGTCCACCTCCATCCAAGCATGGGAAATTAGAATTAAAACACAGGGTGTCCAGGATATAAGCGCTGTAGTAGAATGGGGGAATAAGCCTTTCAGTGACGCGGGTTTTGCTTCTAAAATCAAGAACTGTGGTTGCTAGCTTATCTGACAGTATAGTTGCCCAATCCATTATTTCACTATTACATGCCACCTCCATCAAAGGAACCATTTCTATAGTGAAATTTGCAGAATCGTGCAACCCCCTCAATCTACACATCATTATCCCAGCATAACAATAAGGAGAACATAGAGAATCAACAGAGTACTTACCCGAAGATTCATGCTTGTGTTTTACTAGATTCTGCCTCCAATCCCGAATGGATTCGGATCCAATTTCGTTCTCTTCTCTGAATTTCTCTAGGAATGCCTTGTTGTACTTCTTCTCTGGTACAGGCAAATGATACATTTGCCTCAAATCATTAGGGTTAAATGAATTGAAGATTCTCCCATCTCTGGTGCAAAAGGTTCTGTCTGTGATTGGGATTTCCTCAATTGCCCACCTCACTACATCTGTATATGGGAGAATTTGTTCCCGAGCTGCTATCCGATGAAGGAAAGAGTCGACTAAATCCTTTAGAGTAGCATCAGATTTTTGAGTCGTATCTACTATGGCTTGTACTGCTGTCACCTCGGGTTCTTCGGCCTCAATCAAATTATAGGTACTTTGCCAAGTAGTTTTATCGAGTCCTAGACATGTAGTGTCGGATATCAATCCTTTTGTTTTAGTTCCTGGATCAGCGATGACTTGACTTGTGGCTGGCGAAGCGGAGGCTATTGCAGTTTTCTTAGACTTCTTCCCCATTCTGCTTAAATCTACTGCTTTGGAAGAGTTCTTCACAGGAGTGAAAATGAACGTAATACAGAGAATTGGTAGCGCAAACCAAATATGAGCGAGATATATTAATCAATGCATGATGAAGGAATAACTTAAAGTGGCCGTGGATATAATCTGTGAAAAGATTTTTTAGACTTACTATTTCATTAGATGGCCGTTAAAACCTGTCAATCCTTTAAATTCCCATCATATCGTTTATTGGTAGAATGATTTGTTTAAGCGTGCCTTGGAAGTTTTGGTGGTTGAGCGCAGGTGAATCGTTGTTGGGAAGATAAGGCCTTTAATACGAATTAATCGTAATATCCCTGCTTTATCATTTCTTTGAAATTCGCGCTTTTAGCTTTATCGCAATCGTCCATCGGGGAAAACTTAAATCGTTATATTGGTTCCTTTTGGAATCCCCTATTGCCAATAGCGATATCACATCGCATCGGGAGTATTAACTGAGAACTTTGAAAAGCATGCATGGTACATCTCCGATCGCCGATAGCGATATCACATCGCATCGGAGCGAAAGGGACTTTATCGCATCGCATCGGAGCAAAAGGAACTTTTGTTATGATAACTCGTTATTGCCGATATCCGATAGCCTTTTGCGTGTTGTCCCATCGAAGAAAACCAATGGGTCTTTAAGTTATGCCTCCTTTGTCATTGCGACATGTGATCTGGTGATTGCTTTATTGCAATAATAAAAGATTACTCATTTATATATTATAAGACCAATTAATTGGTTTATCAAAAAGGTTTTGTAATGTTTTAATTTTGTTTTCGGATCTTTTTGAATAATACTAAGTTGATACCAATTAAAATAAAAAGGGGCCCATTTCATATTATAGTTTTGAGAATAAAAATGATATGAAATGGGGGGTTGTTGTAGAGCACAACACCCTCTAAGTCCTCTTTCCAACTCTACCATTTTGATCAAGATTTGATTCTCCAAGAAAGAGTTATTCCAAATATCCCAGGATGACTGGATTATAGCCACAGTAGAGCAAACTTGTATGAAATTCCATGTGTCATTGTTTCAACCTTCGGACTTGGAAACGATATAAAGAAAACTACAGTCCATCTTATTTCTGTACCTTTTGACGAAATTTCAATATGATGCTCAAAGAGAAAGTTATGACGATTTTCCCCAGGTCCCCTGTTTGAGATATAACTTGGGAGCTTGCAAAAACCCTAACTTCCTTGTCTCCTATCTTTGAAAATATATTGATACAAGATATGAAATTCGTATCCAAGGTTCATTGTGATTTCAGTTCAAATGGGTTTTAATTTTAGCTTTTGAAACTTCATAGAAAAAACGTTATAGCGAATATTCCACGATGACCTGTTTGAGGCAGCGAAACCCTAGAATCCAAAGCTCTGATACCAAATGTTATGCAACCAACTCACAAAATAGAAGAAAAGATAGATCTACGACTTCAAAATCAACCTCTTTGAGGGGGAAACCTCCTTTAAATTACACAACTGAACAATTCTTGGATGATACAAATGAGAAGGCCTCCTTTATATAGGAGTCGAAGGGATCAGAATATAATTAGAGCCGACATAATAATAATAATGTAAGGGCACAATAATAACAATTGTGAAATTCTATGGGGCATAACAATAACAATATGGGGACAGCATGGACACAACAATAACAATAAGGGGCTACAATTACAATAATAATAAGGGAATGCACTAGTATTATAGGGACCTAATAGAGACTCCATCTCACATGGATCAATCCTCATTGGATTAGCTCTACTACAAATTGTCAGTTGGTGAAGAGCTCCAAAGTTTTGTCAACCTGCTTCAGCTCTAATACGAATTATCATGCCCCTAGAGCACCCTTTGTGTTGACATCCTCTGGACATGCAACACCAGTGTGGTTTGTTTTAATGACTTGACCAAATTACAACTACTTACACCTTGATTACACCTCTAACACTTGCACTTCTATAATGAATTAGCTATATTATGTTAGCAAAATTAACATGCAATCTTAACCCAAGTACAAATCTCATTTATTTCACTTCAATTCTACTTCACAAGTATACAATCATCCACATATAAATACATGTCTCAATATAATGTCAAAAAGCTATAGAAACATCAATGTACAATGTGCACCATAATATACAAGTATGATGACAACCTCACTGGTTCCCAACTTCACATTATAATCGTAAGTAATTTTACATTGTTACAACATTCATAAATTTTAGCCTTCACTTACTTTCATGTAAGATAGATCACAACTCATTCCACAACCCTATTGGCTTGCTTGCACAATCTACACACTCCAAACATACCACTCATGGTTGTGCCAAAACTATCTCAACCTGCACACACAAACCAACCAAAATTCTCCTTTGTATGTGCTCAAGGTAATTCATTCCATATTCTTGCCCTACCCATGCAAATGTCTCACCCAACCTATATGACTATTTCTCCCAACACGTATGACTGCCTCGCCTAGCCCTTACGACTTTCTCTCCCATCTTGTAAGACTATCTAACCTAGCTTGCACGACTATCTGACCCACCCGCATGACTACCTCTCCTAGTCCGCATGGCTATCTCTCCCAACACACATGAATGTCTCACCTAGCCCACGCGACTATCTTGCCCAACCTACATGATTGTCTTACTCAGTCTGCATGACTATATCACCCTACATGACTTGTACGAAACCAAACACACCCAAAAAACCTTTGCTCAAATTCATTCCCATAGTCAACTTGCATGATTAGGAGAGCTCATTTGTTCTGTCTATCTGTCTTGACTCAGTATTTGTTTCCTTCCTATTCCATTTAGTTTGTTCGTTGTTTCATTCATGTCTCAATCATTTCAACTCTCATTCTACTTATATGCTTCTTGTGGTTGTATGCATGGGTGCATCATTCCAACTGGCGCATAAGTTAGTTCAGTCTAACCTTGTACCACACCAATCCACCAACCTCTACACTTCATTCCACTCGTGCTGAATTGTTCCACCCGTGTGCCCGACCGACCATTCCACTCATGTATCCAAGCTAACTTGTTCATTTCATGCACCCGTCTTGCATGCCCTTTCGTGATTGCTTGTCTCACACATCCTTGCTCAGTCACTCACCTTGCATGCCCTCACCTAGTCACTCATCTCATACGGTCTCACCTATCTCATGCACCTTGTCTAGCAATGCCTGGGCATGTTTTATGCATGGCTCCACATTTTGACAAGATGTGACAAAGTCTTTGTGATCCTCCCAAACGTCGCTTCCAATGTTGCAAATGTTGTGATTTCTTTCCACCTCCACAACTCAACTTGCCTCATCCTATATGACTTGGATGCGTATCATTAAGGGTCTTATGATTGGGATCCTATGTAGTATATTCATCTAGCATACCTCACATACATTCATTATGTAGCCATGACAAAGGTCAAAGATCTTGAGTCATGTTGACCATGAACATGTCAACAATCCAAGAAGCAAGGTATAAAGTATTAGGAAAAAACATTTAGTCAATGTCATCATTGTAATCCCAAATTATGCAAGTTTATCATAAAAATGATTCTAGTATGAATATTAATCCATGTATCAACACCTAGGTAAGCCTATGATTCTTCTCAAAGGTTTTCACTCTAGGAAGTTTTTAACCTCCCCAAATTATGTGTGTTTGTAAACACATATAATTGGCAGGGTTTTTCTCTGAGATATACCCCAAAGCTATGGTGGAGTTCATTGATGAAGTCTTAGGTGAGTCCTAATGTTTATTGAGTATATATACTTTTCATACTAGATCATGTGTCTTGTCATATAATTTGGTTGAGTCTCAAGTGGTCTATGTCTATGTGTATTTCCCTTTCTAAGGGTTGAATTATTATTTTGATGTAAAAGTGTGTTTTGAAATATTTTTGGTGAATGGTTCCTCATAATTAGAACACCATTACCAAAATACTATTTAGATACACTTATAGGGTGGAAAAATAATTAATCCCCTCTTGAGTCCTTTTTAATTTTAATTTCTGACAAAAATAAAAATAAAATAAAATTAGCCAGAAATTATCCAAAAAATAAAATGAAGGGAAAATTAATTACCCTCAAAATATTCATCAAAAATTTATTTGAGGCTATTTTCAAACGAAAATAATTCAAATCAAAAATAAAATGCCTCATTTCCAAGGTAGAAGAACCCAATCCATAAATTCATTAGGGCAAAGAAGATTATTTTCCTAGCAAATCAAAAATTTTGGGCTAAGAAGATAATTACTTTCAGGGAAAATTTTAAGAACCCCCCGTAAATTTATAAATATAATAAATGGGCGAATCTCCATGGTATATAGGAAAAATGGAAGGCGATTTTATCAATAATATAATATGTATATATAATTTTTTGGCCTCTCACCAGGCATGGCGAATATTTTACTCAATTATAAAATCTTGTAAGATCTTGGGGAGTCTTTCACTAAATAATAAAACTTTGTAAAGTCCTAGTGAATCTTAGCATAGGCTACATGCTGGTTTAATTCCCCCATTTAAATAGGCTACATTCCAGGTGAATACCATGGGTCAATACCATGTGCCATTTTTATTTTTATTAATTCTAATATTAGGGTTAATAATGGTTTTTTGCATGGTATTAATAACAATCTAGTCCTCCCGGATGCGGGTGATTTCACCGCGCGATAGGCATGTGGCTCGTCACATGGGCAGGTGTCAGCCCGGACGAGCCACAATGAAACAGCACGCAGGCACAGTTAATGCGATTAAGGGAGAGGTAACTTGGGTTTTAAAGCCCGTCTCTTCGGCATTCATTGCGCAGCAGAGAGCGATGTTGATGGCGCTCCTTAAACCTGAACCCAATGCCGCCTTCCCGCATTCCTTCAAGCCGTCCGAGCAAGCGCTGGCAGAGACGGAACATTCTCTGGTTCAGTGTAAGATTTCTCAGAGGAATTCTTGTCTGGAGATGCAGAGAGAAAGGCCCAGGATGAGCAGTCGTCGTGGCGGCTCCAGGGGACGTGCTGCAACACAGAGGCCAGTCGTTTCGCCTTCCTCCTCGGTGGAAATCACTTCTGAGCAGCATAGGAACTCAAGCAGACTTGCAGGCCGCAGCAATATGCGAGTGTGGGGAGAAATTATGGACTGTGGACATGTGGAGCATCCGGCTGTTCGCTACCGGATCCCCTGCACTCTGGAGAACAACACTCTCATTGTCTCAGTCTCGGTGGAACATTGCAGCAGTCTCAGGGGGCAATTGGAAGACCTGAATGTGCCAATGGTTGATATGCAAGTTCCTGCGGTTGATATGAGGCGGCCAACTAGAGAAGACATTCCCCCAGCCACACAAGCAGCTGATGCTGGCCCCAGTGAGCCGGTACAGAAGTCTTTGCTCTCGGACACGGAGAAATCCCAGAAGCTCAAAGGCAAAATGAAGGATGAGCCTTACACAACTGATGAGGATTAGCTCAGCCATCATTCTGATCTTCGCTGCCGGGAAAGGAACGCAACTCTCTGTTCGTCTCTTCTGCTCTCTTCGTCTGTTTGTCATTCTGTCGATGTATGTGTCCAATGTGTCGATTTTTATGTCCACTGTGTCAGTTTATATGCTGTCTGTCGATTTATGTACCCACTGTGTCGATTCCTATGTCCACTGTGTCGGAACTTTGCACCGTGTTGATCCATTTTTGTAACAGTGTCATCACTGAAAGGTCCATTATGGAGAAATTGCCAATCTCTCTGGAGATGCAGGGCCTCTGCCCTGATGTAAAAATTGCTGTAATTTTTGATATTTTGTAATATAAATAGCTTAGTCTTACGCAGAAAAAAAAAAAAATAACAATCTAGTCCATGGTATTTGTCCCATAGTATTTTGGCCATAGGTTTCACCTAAATATAACCCATTTTTTGAGTGTTTGTAAATATAAGGTGACTTATGGAGTAAATATAAAAAAAATTTTTATTTGTTTACCATACCTCTCGTTTATTTATATTTTTATTAATTTACCATACCTCTTTTACAAATATGGTATTTGGCCCATAGGATTCACTTAAATAAAACCTCTTTCTTGAGCCTTCATAAATAAAACGAGGGTTATGGACTAAATATAAAAAAGAGGTTTTATTTATTTACGATACGTATAGTTTATTTATATTTTTATTTATTTACCATACCTTTTGAGTAAGTATAAAAAGACGTTGTATTTATTTACCATACCTCCACTTTACTTATATTTTTATTTGTTTACACCCTTACATGTATATAAGGTGACTTATGGAGTAAATATAAAAAATGTTTTATTTATTTACCATACCTCTCATTTATTTATATTTTTATTAATTTACCATACCTCTTTTATAAATATGGTATTTGGCCCATAGGATTCACTTAAATAAAACCTATTCTTGAAAATGGGCGAATGGATTCACTTAAATAAAACCTATTCTTGAAAATGGGCGAAGGTTGTAAGTCCTAATTTCAAGGGCTAAATTTACCTTTTTTACCCTCTCCCTTAAAATAAGGTGGGCTATTTGAGGTGATTTGTAAAAATGTACTATGATACAAAATATTCGCCCACTAAAAATTTAAAACCCCTTAATTTCGCCAAAGGGCGAACATTCGCCCCTAAAATTATCCTTGATTACTTTGCACAAGTAATGAAAATTCTATTTTTTGGAGTTCCTCCATTGTCGAGAAGTAAAATTTTGACCCCTTTAGCACATTGAATGATGAAGGTCAAAATTTTGGAGATATGTGCTAGCTAAGCGAGGGATCAAAATTTTTCTTCCAAGATATTGCCATGGATCAATGCATGCAGCCATTATTTCCACTTGGAGGGGTTTTTCCCTCTCATTATTTCTATATAAGGAAGCTCTCAAGCTCCTCATTGTAACTTCAACTATTGTTGAAAATATTTTGTACTAAGCTAAGCTCTACTAGAATTTATGCAATAATAAAAGGACTTTGGGGTTTCAATTCAAGATGTCTCTCACTTAATGATTCATGGTATGTGCTGAATGGGTTTAATGCTCTAATTTTATGCTATTATTGAATATTATTGTTTCATAGTGAGTGGTTAGACTATTTATTAGCACATGCATCTTGCTTTAGGTTTTAGGCTAGAGTAAACACTTAAAAGTTGGTAGATATAATAGGTATCTCTAGATCTGTAGCTTATTTGTGTGAATCAAACCCTATGAAATTAATGATATATATTTCGAGTGTGTAGATACCTTTTCAGGTAATTCAACCCTTGGGGAAATCCCAAGTTCATGGAATTTGAGGTGATCACATTTTGTTTCGGCCCTGAGCTTATCTAATGATACTATTGTGCAGAGTTTGGGTTTTGTACATTAAATTTAATTTTATTTCCATCAAATTTTATTGCAAAATTCTATTTGGGTTATAAATGAATTATTTGCTAATTAGAGCTAATGTTTTCTTGTAGATTATTGTAAATAATTTGTAAATATTTCTGTAAATTATTCCTAACCATTGTAAATTATATTTCTCATTTGTAAATAAGAATTTTGAGGTATTATTTGAGAAATTTCAAGATATTGTGTCTTGGCCTCTATTTATTCATCTTGCAGGTGCCAAAGGACTAAAATTTCAAAGAGAAACTCAAGTGTGAAGTTCCTAGCCCTCACCTAGCCTAGACAACTAGGGTTTGAAGGGGCTTTTAGCCTTGGAAGCGGTCATCCAACATGGAAGAGGAAGTCATTCAACCTATAAGGGCTGATTTGGGGTTTAGGGACTTCAAGATACAAGACCCAAGTATTATTTTTGCAACATCCAACCTCCTTGAGGAAGCCACTAGCCTTAGAGGGATTTTCCACTACTGCAACTGGGGTTTTTCCTGAGCATTTTTCTTTTGAAGTGGTCCTGTAGGTGGATCTTCAAGGTCAAATTCATTTTTGGGCTTTTTTCAATTAGTTTTGCCTAGTTTCAAGGGTTAGAGGCCATTATTGGTCTAACTGTAGGGATTTGAGGGTTAAAATCCCTAGTTGCAGCCCCATTTCAGCATCCACAAGAAGGATGCAAGCCTAACTAGGCCTCTAAGTATTAGCCACATCACTAGAAGGGCTCAAATTCATCTTTGCAATTGATTTTAATGACTAATAATTTATTTTATAAGCCTAAGGTAATTCTCGACAAGGGTTAGTAGAGATTTCTCATTGTATTTTTGTCATTTGGTGGACTAATCTTTGTTTTACAAGCTTCTTATCCATTGAATAAGGGTTTTAAGGGCCTAAAATTCATTTGCTTATAGATTTTAGCTCTTGGAGGCCTAGTCACTAGCATAAAGAGGGCTAAAAGCCCTGGACATGAGGCCTAAACCCTTTATCCATCTAGTTCACAAGCCTTATTGGGTCTTTTAGGCCTAGACATAACCTTTGGCGAGATAAATTAATCATTTACATGTGTTTTAGGGCTGATCCATTTGTGTTGTAGGTCTTCTTGAAGGGGTTACAAGGTCAAAACTTCTAAATTTCTAGCCCTATCCTGATTTATTATTGACGTAAGTGTTTAGGCTAACAATTTGTGATTGAAGTGGTCTCAAAGGTTTGATCCTAGTGTTTCAAGATAAATTTTGTGAGTGCAGGTGTTGTAAGAGGCATTTCTCTCTTATCTCCAAACTTAGCATATGCCACTAGGCCTAAGGGTTTGCAATTTCTTACCCTCATCCTTCTCTTCTCATTGTCGCATTTTACATCAGATCTGAAGTGTTTACAACATTGACATAAGTGACTTAAGTAGTGACACATAATCATCAAGAAGAAGTCCTAAAACTAATCTATGCAACTTTAAGGTCCTAAAGTGATTCACTAATAAACTAAAAGAAAATATGTCATTGATTTGTCTCATTTGCAATTGAAATATTGGACTTCCATTGTTGTTAAAGAGGATTTATCATATTTGAATTAATAGGTTAAATCTCAATTATAATAATCCTAGAAAATTTAAGAATCATTTCATAATTGTTTAAGGTCTTGTCATTGGAATATTGATTGTTTTTCAAGTGGATTTTAGGATTGTTATAGTGTAATTTTTTGACTAATCTATAGCAATAACTTATTGCAAAGGAGCTCTCTAATGTCTTAAGTTGCATTAGTGTATTGATATTAATCTTCCATTGCATTGCATTGGCATTTAAATATCTCTCTCATTTGAATTTTTCATTGCATTCTTGGCATCTCATTTTGTCATCATTACCTTTTTAAAATCATTGTTAGCAATCTCTATATTTTTTTATGTGTGTTATGGATTGTGCTTAAGAGAAATTACTCTTGCATCTAATTATTTCATAGAATAAATAAATGAGAAAATATTGCCTCTAATTGTTGAATAACATAAGAATATATTTCTCTCATTTTTTTTCTCCAAGATTATCTCTGAAGAAGAATCTAGTAACCTCTTGAAGTGATTAGAATTGCTAATTGTGTTTCATTGGAATTGTTCATCTTGCTTCATTTGAGATAGTCCTTCAATTTCTTCATATAATTTCTCGTGTATTGAATATCATTATAAGCATTTGGATCTCAAGTAATTTGCATTGTTGAAGTACTTAATTCACTTAATAATCTCATTGAATCTATCTCTCACATATTGCATCTTCATCGTAGGATAGAAGTGCATTTCTGAAACATACCTCCAAGCATAAGCTTGGTTGTAATAAGATAGGACCATCTTCTTTAAGCAATTTTAGGACTCTAGACCCTCATTAACAGTTAAAATAGGTGACCTTGTAGTTCTCTTGTGGGAAATCCTTTGTAGGAATAGAGGCATCTAGGTGGTTAGAACCCCACAAGGGGCATTGTTAATGAGTCCATAACCTCCTTCCTTTGGGGTTCTTTTTACAACTTGAATTCGACACTAGTTCCAAAAGAATTGAGGAGAAGGAATCAATTAGATTAGGAATGTAATTAAAAGTAACCAAGAGTTTGCATCTCACATAGCTTTAGGTCCTGCACTTCATATAGGATAGAACTTGCATATTGTAGCAATTGTTCATCCAGTAACTTAGAATTCTAATTCATATTGTGCAAGTAATTAATCTCTAAAGGCATTATTATCTAAATTGTGATCATAAGAAACCTAATCAAATCATGCTAAATAATCATACTTTCCTCTTCATCATCTCATCCATAGGGACTACGCCCCATAGTCTGTAGTTAGGAGATAGCTTAAATGAAGAGGGCAGGGATCAAAGTGATAACCCCTACCCTAAGCGTTGTCACAATATTGTGTATAATTTGGGTGAATTCCAATCAAAATGGAACACTTAGATGACAAAATGGTTAATCATAGGCATGAAGGCATGGCTCACCATGCCACTAGGGTACCGGTGCTATGTAAACTACCAAATCGTTCCATTAGTGCTACCAGTGGAGTATCCCTTTTGAAAAAACAAAAATATGTGGACCATTTGGTCAAATATTTGTAATAACTATGCAACCAAACATCATATGAGAAAATCAATGCATAGTTTTAATATTGGATGCAGGATATTATACATTTGTGCTCATGAGATACCAAAGTATACAAGGCTATGAAGCATTATTGGCTCACGAAAACAGTGGTGGACCTAACCATGGAAAAGAAGACAACCCATGAGATTGAATTAGTATATAGGCTCCATAGGCTGAATTTATAGTTCTCTATTGGTTGGTATATGGTCTTAGCTTTAAAGTATTTGGGGATGACTCTAATAGAGAGGAAGAAATAACAAAGCTTTTAAGTACCTCAATCTCTAAAGGAAATAGATCCAATCACATCATTATTGAATATGAACCCATATAGAAGAAACTATTGCAAAAAAAAGGAACATAAGTCCATAGCTCAAGCCAGTCCTTCTCAAAAACCTTTTTAACTCCTAGTATTTATGGCTTGAGTCCTTGTTTGTAGCTCATTAATATGCATATAAAGGAAAATATAATTGCTAACACTTGTCTCTATTTTATCAATATATAGGCTCTGTTATGGGGCTTGAGAAAAATCTATAGTTATGGATAAGTGGGTAGAGAAGAACTATAGTTCTGATTAAGTGGTTAGTGATGCACTACAATGACTAGTGGAGGGGAAAACTATGCTTAAAAGTTGAATTTTGGGGCTCCTAAACATCAAAATCTAAGGTTCCTAATGAGGGGAAAACTTGGGAAAATAAATGAAAAGATACCTTAGGGATATTGAGTACATAATAAGAAATTTTTAATGATGTCTATATCACTTAAATAATCCTATTTGTTTCCTCGAAATTCACCTCTAATTTAGGTCTTTTTTCAACCAAAAGTGCTTGGGAGAAGGCCCCATCATTGGCGGAAATCTCCGGGAAAATCACCAAGAATTAGTTTCGAAACTTAGGAGTATTTTACAGTGCTATATAAGTCATTAAGGGTTCACTATGGTGAAGTTCTAATGACTTACAATGCATTACAACGGCTTGGGAGACTCAAAAACTAAAGAAAATCATCAAATTTTGACCCTGTAACTCAGTGAGGCTAGGTCAAAAAGTTTTGTAGTGTTGGATAGATGGTCAGTGGGTTGATATGAAACAAGATAATGTCTTATAGGATCACTATGATTCTTAATTCATGGTTATTTATGCACTACAGTGGCTTGGTAGGCAAAAAACTAAGCATAAAAGTTGAATTTTGGCCCCTAAAACATGAAACCATGGGGGCTCTAATGAGGGGAAACCTTCCGAAACTTAAGAGGAAATTATAGCAAATATATTAGGTACATAATAAATTATTTTTAATGATAATTAATCATTCCTCCCTTTTACCTTGAAACTCACCTCCAAATCAAGTCATTTTTAGACCAAGACAGTGTGAGAAAAGACATCATAACTGAGAGAAAACTTCAAGAAAATCATATTAACTCAGTGATGAATCTTGAGAGATTTTGTAGAAATATTATGACATTATTTTAAATGCATTATTACATTTTTATACTAATTATTAGTGCTCTACCATGGAAGTGGAGGCCAAAAGATGAATTTTTTGAGTGATTTTTGACCTTGAGGCTCTATGAAGAATGCCTTGATAGCTGTATAGTAAAGTGTAAGTGGTAAAATTAGATTAGGGAATAAACATGAGTCTCAATTGGGTTCTATGGAAATGAGAGGATTCTCAATGATGTAATTTTTATGCTCAGGGAGGCTGTAACACCCTCCGGGGTAAATGTGCATATAACCAACATAATAGGAACATAAATACAATAAACATATTAGCCATGAAAATCCATATATACGTCAGTACATTCGCAAATGAAAATCAATCAGATGAATTTTTCATTAATAAATGCAATGAACCAACTGATCATGTGACTACCACGTTCCACCCAACCATAGATTGGCTGAGCCAAGTTTCTCTTCAGCCAATCACCCCCGTGCCATATTATAAGCATGAATGTGGGACTCATAGAACACATCAAAAACACCAATCAATGTGGATGCCACCAGAGTTTTCCGCCTACACCGTGAGGAATTTGAGTGCCTCCTAGTCTCTCAGGCTTTACCGTGCATCTGCAGTCTAATCCAGGGATCACTACGCCCTACACCGAGATATACTCTCCAGGCTTTACCATACATTCCATCCCATAAGCACGAGGCCCAACAGAAGGAAAATCCACCTCTTGGATTTAGCATATATCCCGCCATTCACTGGCAAGGATTCCTAGGCCCACCGAGGTACACAATCTGGCTTTACCGCAACCCACAGTCTTATTTAAGGTTACTAGGCCAATGGCTTCATGCATCTTTAGTATGGTTTAGGGACCACTATCACCATATGTTTGTAAATTTAGAGATCCACCCCACTCAGCTTTGAATCCAATCTAGCCATCCCCCACAAAACACATGAGAGAACCCATCTCATTCAAAGCTATTATGAAATGGCAAGGCTAGGCTGAAAATACTATCACACCTGGAAAGACCCATGCCATGGTTGAAAAGAAACACATGAAATCCCATGCATGCCAAATCTAGCAAGGAAAATACACATGCAAGTTGATACCTGCAATGAAGCCTATTGTAGCTGCTTGATTCTGCCCTTCTCTGCTTGATCTTTTCTTCCTCTTGCCTTCTTTTCCCTTCTTGCTCAAATGCCAAAGTGCTCCAAGAAAACTCTACGTTTCCAAGAGTATGAGAGAGAGAGAGAGAATAATGAGAGAGCTCCAAAACTGAACTGACAAAAGGTTATATTGACCAAGCTTGCCAACTGATCCTCAAAAGCCCATTTATTAATGAGGCCTCTATTTTCTTCATTTTCTATTATTTTCCTTCAATTTCCTCCACACATGAAACATGTGACCTTTCACCTTCCTTTTCTCCTAATTTCCATTATTTTCATAAATAAATGTCCCAAAATACCTTTTTGCCTCTTTAATGCCTTAACCATTGCCTTTGCCAATTTCCTTAGCCATAAACAACCAAATTAACACACACTAGGATTTTCTACCCACCATTCAGCTTGGAATATGTGTCCCATCATCTGTGGTATTTATATATATATATTTTTACATGAAATTTTCACTAGGGCTGTTACAGAACCCTCCCCCTTGGGGGAACACCATCCTTGATGTTCAAGGAAACCTATAACTAACATGATTGCTGAAAACAAAGCATACTGCCCATGGAGCTTTATAACACAGCTCATTGTAGTATTTACAATGAATGACCTACTCAAAAACAAAGCATCATGACATCGTGACTAGATAAAAACCATACCACATATTGGAGCTTTATAACATAGCTCATTACAATACTTACAATGATATACACATATACACATAAACACATTGCTTAACAAGAAAATAAAGGATACGATGCCCATATCAATCAATAAGGGAATCTAGAGGCTCACAATCCCACCCTCATGTAATACCAGGATTCACCTCCTTCCTAGGATGTCCAGAATCCACTACAAACTCAAATCTGCATCCAATGTCCAATGCTATAATATTGCTCCACTTGTCCTCTGAGTGAACAGTTACCAATTCATTTTTCTAGGGCACACTCCCAATGTGCATCTGATTCCATCTGGCAATGCTTATGACCAAAACAAATCCATCTGTGACCTTCCCTTCTCTGCTACACTGTCCATCGGGAAATTTGGTCACCCCTTCCATGTAGTGACTCACCTTCCAAGTTCCATTGTTACCCCCATCTCGAGTAGTCCATCCCTTGGCAAGGCTTCCTTGCATAAGGAGATACAAAAACCAAGGCATATACTTGCCTCAACACATCATACCAGTCATAGCATGATCATGGTAATCAATGGACACTATTGGATACCAATGTCTTGCAATGGTCCTATTCCTTAAGTGCTTTACCAACATACTGCAGCCTGTTTGAATTCCTTTATTGTTGCTTCCAATTCTTACAGTCGATTTCAATCACCCAACTGGGCATTTCATGCATTCCTGTACCAAGCACATAACTTCCATCATATTTACAATAAAGTGAAATAAATTCATTTCATACCTCATTGGTAGCTCATCAATAAGGTATATTTTCAATCTTGTTCGTTTCCTATCACAACAACTCAAACTAGAATATTTAACCAAATCAACATGTATAAAAATATCACATCAGGCTAGCTCAAAAAATAACCATCAAAATCATAAATGACATGTAACCATCATAAACCATAATCATATATCACATATAGTCATCATATATCATAATCATAAATCACATGCATAGTAAAACTGAAATAATATACCAATACTTATCCTTTAATCAATCTTTACTTCTACCTTTGTTCTTTTGTATAGACACCAAATTAGTTGCCACACCCAGCAAACATCCAGTGCCTTCTCCTCTACTAGGTGCACATACAACCACACCTGACACACAACACCACGTAATACATGCACCTACACCTGACGTACAATGCATACACCTACAGCCAGTGTACAGCGCAGTGCATCCATCTATACTCGATGTGAAGTACCACCCAATACATGTACCTACACATAGTACAACACAATGAGTACATACGTCACAATACCATGACTACATGATGCACATACATAATACGACATGGACTCAACACAGCATGTATGACATGCACACAATACCAAACGTGTACCAGTACCATATTGTTATTGGGAAATCTAGTGTATATGCAGAGCTACTAGTCCCACTAAGACTGGTAGCTATCTTAGAAACAAACAAACTAAAGCTACTTTCATTTTCCTTTATGAGAAGTAGATAAGAGGGGAACAAAGGAGACCAACCTCTGTCTTGCGCTTGGTTCCTTGCTTGATTCCTCTCCCTTCTGATAGATATTTTCCACTCGCTTCCTCATCTTCCCAGCTTCAAAGAGCACCTGTGGAATCAAAGCAGCATAGCACTATCCAAGAACAGAGATCTACTATCATAAACAATATAGGACTAGATATATATTGACCACACAAATGCATATATCATCAATCATACAAGAATGTGGAGGAAAACATGAATAGCTTTATTAATATCAAGAATAGAAAAGAGGATTACAACCAATTGTTCTCACCCAGTGTCATCCTCTCAGTAAGAAAGCCCTTCTTCACCTCATAAAAAGCTTAGATCACCCAACACTATGATGTTACACCAAGAAACCAGCAACACTTCCTTACAAGATATAAAATTCTAGCCTCCAACCTCTGGATCTCTGGGATGAGAGATCTATATATAGATATTTGCAGAGGTGTGAGTTAGCTCTGGGTTTTTGATTAGTGTCTTCTCTCTGATAGTTCTTGATTCCACTTGGAGATCTCATTGACCTCTTACTCATCCTTGGGTGATTCTGAGAGGCAAGTGTCACAGGAGAAGTTTCTGGAAGATTCCATGATCATCCACCTCGCAAACTGTCTCTGCCACTTGTCTATTCTCATCCATCGCACCCTATAGAAGGAATTTTCAGTATGCATCGCACCTCCCGTGTGTAGTAGGTGCGATGCATCTCACCCTTAGCACTGAGCAATCAGTATGGTCTAGTTTTGACCATTTCTGAGTAGTTTTTCATGGAGAACTTCTGGGAGATGATGTAATCAGCTGACCTTGTTCCTTTAGGGTATGAAACAACACTTTTAAGGACTTAGGAGCCCTTGGTTTATGGACATGTATGATTGGGGTTGCAGTGCCCAAAAATGTCTATAACAGTTGCCCCCTAAAGCATGAGGTCGTTAATCTTTTGATGTCGGGTGAAATGCTTTATCATGAGGATTCAAAGTTTTTTCGAGCTGGAAGGTGACCTGTAGTAAGATACAATACAATACATTATCTTCATAATATTTTCATGATCTAGCTGAGGCGGGAATTCCCATGCTCAGATTTATAAATTCATTTTCATGTACATAGGACAGACAATCGTCTGTGTGCAGACTGATGATTCTGGTAGAGCCATCATCCCTTAGATTGGATGATTATCTATGCAGCAATGATGTACAATTGATGTCTTTATTTTCCTGAATATATATCGCAGCCCAGATGGATGAAACTAGATCCGGGGTCTTAAATCTCATTCGATCTTCACCCAAAGTACAAGTCGATCCATGTGAGAGATGTTCTAGAGTCGAACATGGAAAGACATCGCCTAATTACCAGCCAGTGATGTAAGCTGTTAACAGGCGTGAGAGGAATCACTGATAATGATGATGACCCTCAAGGTACGACAGTACAATTCACACGGCGTGAAAAGGGACTTGGCATCGAACACCACGCAAAATCTTTCAGTCGAAGGCCATTGATGTAAACCTGTCACCGAAAGTGAGAAACTTGCCATTGAGGCATGCAAGCTTCAAAGTACTAAAAGGGTTGTTCCTAGATCGACTTCCTGGATAATGAGCTGATGTCGACTAGAAGCGATCCGTTGTAGGTGGGCCTTAATGAATCCGACATCTACGACATGGAACGGAGCAAATGATTTTAATGGGGGTGAAAACAATCTGATGATATAAGGTTCAGGGTGGCGGTCATGAAAGAATGGAGCGTGAATGTATTGCAGTGGATGAGACACAGGTGAATTCTGTGAGCGACTTCTCTTGAACATACCGGTGACACTGACATGATGGATTGGTAGCGTTAACCCCAAATGTGGATGGTGTGATGGACCAATGGTGATATGACCAGTGAACAGAACAACCCAACACGACTCGGATGCGGAGTGAAAGTGTCATGTTAAAGAGCGACTTGCTACCAATAAAGTTTCTTCAAGTTTTCTTCTCAATTTTTCCCCAGTCATTGCTGACCAGTACCTCTTTATTTTTGTCAAGCTTGAAGAGGATAACATATGCTTGTTCTATAATTTTCCCTTCGGGCAAACCCGTCGCTATATTTTAATGAGCCTAGCGACAGTGAAACTCGTTCTTGTCTGTATGGACAAGTTTATCGCTATTCGGTTTTAACGAGTTTAACGACAAAGATAACTCGGTCCTTTTCAATTTTAGAGAGTCTGAAAGGGATGTAAAGAAAAATCCAACAATCCTTTTTTGTCATATAATCCCTTAAGTCCGAAAAAGTATAAAATAATACCAAAGGGATGAATTTTCGGTAATTTTAACGATCCAAACAAAACGAGCGCTCGATCTTTTTGTATAATAATCCCTCAGGTCCAAAAATATTAAAATCTAAAAGAGGGATAGCACTTTTGGTCACTTTAACGAGCTAGAGAGGCCAATCACTCGGCAATATTTTCATATTTTACGAGTCAGATGAAAAGAGCTTAAAGGAGACTCGTTTTTTGAGGAACGAGTGATAAATTCGGGTAGCAACTGATTCCAGGTAAGGTTTGGAATTTTCCAATCATGGCAGCGTCACAAGGATGGCTAACAGGATCACTCTTCACAGCTGTTCCTCAAAAAGGGTAAACAATCAAATGGAGGTGAATGATCGGTCAAAACAGAGTGGAGGTGATGATGAGAACACGACCAAGGCTCAAAGTCTAATGATAATGCATTCATGATGGTTATTTACCAGGAATTGGTTCATTCTTTTAATGAATGAGATTAAACTCTAGGGGAAACATTTGCTCATTGCTTATGTTTAAATTTTAATGAGCTTGAACTCCACATAAAAACTGCTTGAGGCTAGCTTTATTTTTTAACGAGCTTGAACTTTGCAGAAACATTGCTCATGATAAGTTTGCATGCCCCCAGCATAATGACGCAAATCGAGGTGCATGCCCCCCAAGCTTCATTGCATTTAACTCGGTGGTTGGAATGAAGTTTTACCTTCGAGATATTTGAAAGACTTGATTTGGAAAGGGAGTTGTTTCATTTTTTAATGAGGTTAACACAGTAAAAGAACTATCCTCATAATCCACCATTTTTACAGTATTTGATAGAAAATCAAAAACTGATGGATGATTAAGGTTGTTGGAATAATCTTCGTGGTAATCTGGAAGATGGGAATGATGGTGGTAATCTTCCCATGATGCCTCTCCTATCATCATTAATTGAGTGATTCTTTCCTCTGTAGAGTGTACATGTGACCAAGGATCTGAAGAGGTACCATATTCTTTAGACCTTTCTATCCAAACACTCGATCAGCGTTGATTTGGGTTTGCCCCCAGGCCAAGAAAATTGATTGCTACAATATTTCTATTAGGGCGACGATCCATGCTGACAAAATGTTCACGAATCTTCTGAATCTAGAAGATATCATATTGCAGGTTCCCACCGTTGCCACTTCTACCAGATTGTTTGGAGGTGGTAGGGCAAAAGTCCCCATCAATGTAGGGTCTTTTAGTAGGCCTACTCCGATATTTTGAAGCAAATGAGGGCTTCCGTGGATCATCGGAATGCTTCCCGTAACTTGTGAACTATTAGGGAGAAATGTTTGTTGGTCAACGATCGTAATTCCTCCTTGAAAGGGAAATGCAATCTTCTTGAAGTATGTCGACACAACTGCAACCATAGCATAAATCCAGGGCCTTCCCAGTAGGATGATGTAATCGAGGTTTTCATCGATAACCTCAACATCAATTTCTACTCTTTTTCCCCCCAGTTCAACTTGCAAGTTACTTAAAATCCCGTGTGGAGTGTATGATCGTCCATTAAATGTTTTTAACATCGTTGATGATTGCGACAAGGGTGGTGAGCCTAAATTTTTCCAGCAACTCATCGACATAATACATGTAGATGCCCCCTCATCAATAATTGTTCAATGAACAGTTTTGTTGAGGGCTTTCACTTGAATAAGGAAAGCTAGTTGAGCTGGTAACTGAGGGTCATATCCTTTGTGATTAAAGGATACAAGATTGGAATCCGTTGGGTCAATCCCACCTATTACTGATAATAGAGCCTGCTTTTGGGAGGGGAAATTTTGTGGTACTTCAAGTGTCAACATAGCGGATGGCGATTGGGCCAGGTCCTCTACTATATTATAATTTTGTGCTACTTTGGCATGAGGATTAGATGTCGATTTGTGTACTACTCCCTTTGGCGGCTTTATCGTTAGCTCAAGAATGATGGGTGGCACAACTTCGGTTGAAGTTGTTGTTGAACTACTCAGTTGATCAGTAGCCTTGTTGTTCGACAGCTATGGATTCCCGTAATATTTATTCCTTGTTGATATCAAAGCATCATTTTTCTTTTTTGAAATGGACAACATAAGCACTTGGGATCGGGAAGCATTTTGATTAGCAACTAGTTTGGTTCCCGGGTTTGGAAATGGATCAGTCAATACCGCTGAGGTTTTTGAACTCTTAAAGAGTTTCTTAACTTCAGCTTTATGTGGACAATCTCTCGTCCGATGATCCTCATCACATATTTGACACCCCGCAGGGGGTTTCCTTTGCTCAGAAGGGTTTGCAGAAGGTTTTTCAGGAGATGGCTCATCCTGCTTCTTTTTTCTCCCTTTTTTTTTTTTTTCTTGCCCCCTAGTTGCTTCAGTTTTTTGCCCTTGTCAGTCGACACGACATTTACCTCCGAGGTGAGAGGTTCTTCATTTGCATTTTGGTCAGAAATCTTACGGGGTTTCTTAGATGTAGCCTTTTTCGATTTCGTGCTTTTCATACCTATCACGCCATCGCCAACATGAGAGTCTTTGTTTGATTTAGGAGGGGGAGGAACGGAAAACGTTGGTCTAGGAGCATTAGGTATTTTATCATAGAGCGTGCCAAACTGAGTATAGATCAAGTCTAGATATTGCGCACAAGCAATAACTTGCTCTTCAGTGACAACTCCTCCCTTCGCCACATCTTCTGAAATGGAAGGTAATAATGACTTAATAAACCATTCAATTAACAGCTAATCAAGAACGTATGTTTTTACCATTCTACTGTGACTTCACCACTCATGAATATGATCGGATACGTGAGTGGCTGTCGTTTGCTTGAAATTGGTAAGAAGTTCTATTCCCGTTTTGTACCTTATGGGTAACTGAAAATGGGTTAAAAAGGTTGTGGCTAGGGTACTGAAGTTATCAAACGAAGCTCTAGGTAATTCGATATACCATTTTGTTGCCAGACCAGTTAACGTTCTCTAAAAAAGGCGAAGCCTAATCGAATCATCAATCAGGGTGTTGGATGAACACCACAGATGAAAGGTCATCACGTGATTTGACGGGTCTTCACCCAGATTTCCATTAAATTTCAGAATATCTGACGGAAGTTTATGCGGAATCGCTGGCCACCAAGTGGCGTAAGCAATTGGATCATTCGTCAGCTGGTTTAGATCTGGTAATTCTAGAGTTGCTACAAAGGGCAACTATTGATTCAGGTTAGGAAAAGCATACCCAAGATATGATGGAATCACCTGCGCAGTGGGTCTTTGCATACTAGCATAATGTATTTGATGTTGGTAACTTTGATAAGGTTTATGGGCATAACCATTATAGTATGGTTGTTGATAACCGCTTTGGAAATGCAGTTGCCCATTACTTACAAAGACTTGTTGCTTAGGTCCTTGATATGATTGCTGGAATTGCGGTTGTTGAGATTGAACCAGCCATGGTTGTTGGACCATTTGCTATTGTCCAATACTAGATGATTGACCAAGATGAGGAGTCATAGTACTTGTTTGAGCCTGAGTCGCTCCAGATAAGGAGGCACTAACCTGAGGTTGTGATTGAGTCGTTAAGATAAGAGGTTGTTGTATTGCAACCTGAGCAACTTAGGGTTGACATACAACAGGTAGCGCTTGTACCTGCGATGTAGTCACCATAGCAGGTATAGTGGGAATATTCGACACAGGGTGGACTGGTTGCATTGAATATACAACCCTTGGTTGCTGAGGCAGTATTGGTACCCAACTGCTGGATGTAATTTCAGTTTGACCTGAACTTTGTTGTAAACTCCCATATGGTTTTTCTCCAGGAGGGAACAATGAAAAGGCATACTGCCCTCCATATGGTGGCAATCTAGTACTTAAAGGGTATATTGGCCTTTGAAGACACATTGGATCAATTTGTTGAGTTTCAACAGAAGAAATACCAGATGATAATCCGGATGAAGAAATAGGAACTTACCATGTCGTCGAAACAGTCCCTGATTAGACTCTGGCTTGTTGTTGATAACTTGCCGGGACAGATGGTATACCGACGAACATCGTTGGAGTAGTAGCAGGAGGCTCTGCCGCTGCTACGTCGGATGACACAGTCATGGATGTCAACGGTTGTTCAGACATATCTAGTCTATCCAAAGGATTTTCTAGCGATTTCGATTGACTTTCTTCCACGATTGCGGATTACTTGATCAACTCAAAATAAAGGGGAAAATGATTCCGAATTAGATGAATTTTAGATGCTTTGACACAACTTGTTTTCTCAATTTTTAAGAGTCGAGAAAAAACAAAAGATGACTCTAGTCGCCTTTGATTTTTAATGAGCTTGAAGTGACAAGTGCTCAGATGGACCTTTTCCTTTAAGGAGTCTGAAAAGGAACGAAAGAGACTACTCTGGAGATCTATAGAGAGGGATTACCAAACCAATCGTAAAACTGCAGAATACTTTTTATAGTACGGCAATCAATCTTCTCGAATGCTGTGTTCAGTGCATTGCGATCGATAGGGCGCCAGACACAGCTTCCTATGGATAAAGGATATAGCCTATTGTGGTCTCCCAATATATACTCGACGGTATGTGGGAGCACAAGTCCGTACTGGCACTTGTCGTCTCAAAGTGGAGGAATCACCCAACCAGCAATGAAAACAACAGTTACCAGGCTTTACGACGTCGGAATACGTCTCTAGCCTAGACTTCTAAATGTTGTGCGTTAGGTTCCAAAGTGTTTTTAGATTCATTAAATTTATTTTACAGTTGATCTTGTTTAAGAAATTTTCCTTTCAGGTTCACTGCGTGATGTAGATATACAATTCCTAAAATGCAATCTAAGATGATAAACAATCGTTTAATCTTCTTTTTGCAATGAAAATTCTAGCTACTAAAGAAAGAGAGATGATATTCTTTCAACATAGAGAAAAGAGCACACACTATATTCATTGTCCTAAATCAAACCAACAAACAGTCTAAATGCAAATGCACATGCATGTATTTGTTTTCAGCGTTCTTAATGTGTGAATGATAAAAAGAAAGCTAAGCGCAAATCTGAATTGTTTTTCAAAGCGACATTACTAACAAGCTTCTTTTCAAGACAAAATGAAGACAATGACGACACTTTGCGATTTGGAACTGAAAACTTGCTTTCGACACTTGAAAAACTACTAATTCAAATCAAATACAAGAGTAACAGTGTAATCGACTATCAAGAACAATCGGTTCTCTTCTATGACTGAAAACGACACTTGCGACACTTCCAAATCAAGAAACGACAGTTCAATTACGCTACTTCTTTGTAAAAGAGAACTGAAAATGGCTCACAATACATAAAAACATTTACAGTTCTTTGCACAATGGAGGCAGAATAATGGCAAGGAAGGGGGTTTCCAACAGAGGTATACTGACTACAGACAGCAAAACTCCTGAATAGAGCTGAAAAGAGTGAAGAAAAACCAAAGTCTGGAGGAAAAATTAGCCTTTTTTGATCAGCGCACCTGTTACACAGGGATTCCAGTATGCATCCCACCTACAACACACGGGAAGTGCGATGCATACTGATATCCTTGAAGAGAGGGTGTGATGGTACAGTGCGAGACTTTTGATCCAGTTCTTGATCATAGTTTGCAGCACAGTTCAGGGGTTTAGGCCGAGCAAGTGGTAATCAGTAAATAAATCACAGGGGTAGATCTAAGGAGGTTACTAGAGCCACCACAAGGGCAATTAGAGAGTTTGTAAATTGACTGTTCAGTTCATAAACAAAACCCAGAGATAGACTGAAGCAGCATTGATCTACTTTTCACTTGCATAGCAAATGCAGTTCGAAGGCTAGCTGGCTTGACTTCAAGCTCCGTTTGTATGTTTATAAAGAAAACAAATATAGACAAACAAACAATCTATTCACTCCCCAGCGGAGTCGCCATTTTGTTATCGGGAAATCTAGTGTTTATGTAGAGCTGCTATTCCCAATAAGACTGGTAGCTATCTTAGAAACAAACAAACTAAAACTACTTTCGTTTTCCTTTATGAGAAGTAGATAAGAGGGGAACAAAGGAGACCAACCTCTGTCTTGCGCTTGTTTCCTTGCTTGATTCCTCTCCCTTCTGATAGATCTTTGCCACTCGCTTCCTCGTCTTCCCAGCTTCAAAGAGCACCTGTGGAATCAAAGCAGCATAACACTATCCAAGAACAGAGATCTGCTATCATAAACAATATAGGCCCAGATATATATTGACCACACAAATGCATATATCATCAATCATACAAGAATGTGGAGGAAAGCTTGAATAGCTTTATTAATATCAAGAATAGAAAAGAGGATTACAACCAATTGTTCTGACCCAACGTCATCCTCTCAGCAAGAAAGCCCTTCTTCACCTCATGAAAAGCTTAGATCACCCAACACTATGATGTTACACCAAGAAACTAGTATCACTTCCTTACAAGATAAAAAATTCCAGCCTCCAACCTCTAGATCTCTGGGATGAGAGATCTATATATAGATATTTGTAGAGGTGTGAGTTAGCTATGGGTCTTTGATTAATGTCTTCTCTCTGATAGTTCTTGATTCCACTTGGAGATCTCATTGATCTCTTACTCATCCTTGGGCGATTCTGAGAGGCAAGTGTCACAGGAGAAGTTTCTGGAAGATTCCATGATCATCCACCTCGCAAACTGTCTCTGCCACTTGTCTATTCTCATCCATCGCACCCTATAGAAGGAATTTTCAGTATGCATCGCACCTCCCATGTGTAGTAGGTGCGATGCATCTCACCCTCAGCACTGAGCAATCAGTATGGTCCAGTTTTGACCATTTCTGAGTAGTTTTTCATGGAGAACTTCTAGGAGATGATGTAATCAGCTAACCTTGTTCCTTTAGGGTATGAAACAAAACTTTTAAGGACTTAGGAGCCCTTGGTTTATGGACATGTATGATTGGGGTTGCAATGCCCAAAAATGTCTATAACACATATGTACAACATGTACATAGTACCACCTGTACACTACACCACCTGCACAACATGTGCATAGCATCATATGTACACGTCACCACCTGCATAACGTGTACATAATGCCACATGTAAACTACACCACTGTACAATGTGTACACAATACCACATGTACACAATACAACACATACAATGTGTACGTGACACCATATGTACATAGCATCACATGCACGACATGTACACGGCACCGCATACTCATAGAACCCTATATACAACAGGTACATGACACCACATGCTTGTAACACCACTTATACAATCATGCACGCAACACCATATGTACATAGCACCATATGTACAACATGCATGCAACACCACATGTAAATAACACTGCATATCCAACATGTACATAACATCATCCGTACACAACACTGCATATCCAACATGCACAGAGCACCATATGCACACACACCACATATACATCACGAAGACAATACAATATGTATACAACACCCCATATGCAATATTCACACAACCCTATTTTTACAATCTTGTACCTAACATTGCATAAATAGCATGTACACATGCTATGTATACACAACACCACAAGTGCACACATCATAGATGCAACATGTAGAACATATACAACATTTGCATAACAGTAGTACCACACATCTAGAACCACACTGAGTCTACCAAGAAACCCTGCATCCGATGTCTTATCCATGCTTGTCCTAGCATGATGCAGACCACACTGCTTTCACTTTGCTGATGTATCCCTTGGTATAACATGTCCATAACATAGACATAATATAATCACATAATATCAAATCATAACCACATGATACTGACCTCGTATATTTTTCATGACTACTATTCCAACTTGATTCCTCATGAACCAGGAACCTCTTCATGCCATTCACTTGCGTAAGAAATTATTCCTTCACAAGAATGATCCATGAAAATCCCTATTAGACAATGACATAGATACATAGATACATACATATATAATTGTTAGCATAAAACAATCATCACCTTGTCAGACAACGACATACATACATTCATGTATACATATATAAACATCAACATAATCATGATCATAACATAGTTACCAGATAACATAAGGTCTAGGTTAAGAGAAATTCATTTATTCATGCACACGGATTGAGAGAAATAGTTACCAACATAGCCAAATCATATGACACCTCTGATCCATTTACTTTACCTTTTCATGTTACCTTTCTCATGACTATACTGCCACCATCCATTTACCACAATTTTCCCAACCAGTGCAACCGACTGTCATAGTCTTACCTCCCATTGCGCTTACTCATGCACTGAGCTTCATCTGAATCTTACATTACCTTTTGGGTACCACACAACTCTCCCCGAGCTCCATCAACGTTCCTCTTTCCAAACCAATCCCCCAAAATCAAAACATAAAAGGCAAGACAGGAAACAAAGAAGAAGAAGACCATAAAAACCAATAAGAACATGACTCCCCAAACAAAGTGGTATGACCATACACTAGACATAAACAAAGACGCAAATCAAGATCAATAATTCATAAAATACCAAAAGCACAAGACTAACAACAAACACCATGACTCAATCCCCATGGTTCCCAGGGAAAGCTCAACCCAAACCTTCTTCAAGATTTCATGGCAACCTCTCTTGCCATGCAACTCCCTGCATCATGCTCACACATGTCAACCACATGTTCCAAATATCAAGACAATCATATTTATCAATTTGAAATCAACTTTTACAAACAATCATGTCATAATCCATAGTCATTAGACAAAATGCTACAACTATCAACTACATTAAAGTACATATCAATTGTCTCAACACATACATGTTAGTACAATCATCTTAAAACAAAATCATTTGAACACATACTCCTATTAAGAAATTCATCAATCATTCAACCACTTGCAAACATACCATGTTAAACAAATCAACTAGGCACCAAACACTCAAACACCAAATAGACATCATAAAGAAACAACCAAGCATCAAATATGTGACATAAGAAAACTCATACCTTAATGTATATCGAGGGGGGTGGTCTTGTCTGCACAATCAATCTAGTTAGCACGATAAATTTACAACACATCAACTCAGGCACTCATAAGATTGTGATATCCATAACAATATATAACTAACATGTTCACATCGTAAACTCATAAACAATTATCATTCACACATATGCAAAGTCAATCTAGATTAGTATGACACCATCTCACAAATATGTTGATTCATACCTGAATATCGCAACCATAACCATTTGCATAGGTCAAACCAGGTTAACACAATACATATAACATTAGGATCTTCAAGGTAATGAACATAGCCATCACACATATGACCAATCCAAATTATAACATCAATATCTCAATGAAATTACCCTAATCATCAAGTTAATAGCATATAACAACAATACACTATATATCATGCTCGTCAACAACATAAAACCAAATCGTCAAGCTAACTGTCATATAACAATCAACACGTTAACCTATAACATACTCATTAGAAACATATAGCATAATCATCAGGTTATGTAATATAAAACAACAATAGAAATGTATACAGCTACAGGTTACTATCATTCTTGACTATCCAACACATGTGCATATAACTACACTAATCAACCAACATCTATCACGAATGTAACCATAACATCAAAAGACATGTACATAACCTAATGTATATAAACCTAATGCATATAAATATCCTTAACTTACATACCTGCATGCCGAACATACAATACCGGTATGACAATCTTCTCTTACCCAAAAGTCCTATGCTACAACCTCATTATGATGATCTGCATCTCTTGCTCTATCTCAGCCAACACATTAGCATCATAACAACCAATTGCATCATGATGACCTAAATTGCATATAATGACTTCACAAGGCATGTTTGACCTACTATACATGCATAATCATAACCAAGACCATACGCTCATAACAACTGCATATACATACATAAGAAAAATGAGTACAAAACCATATACACATCATTCTAGCTAGAGTCCAGTCATCAATGCATGACCATATCAAGTACAAAAAACATGACCTCATGCACAACAACAACCATTACTCCATTGTTCACATTGCCACATGCAACCAATAGTATGCATAAGAAGTGGAAAACCAACTACCAATATGCATAACTGCATGTAGTCGATTATAATCGATCAATTCTTATAATCAACCTACAATATGGATGTATGTAATCAAAATATTAAAAAATGCAACCTAACATAAAAGGATGTATGTAGGTATCATGAAATCAACGTGTAAGAGACATATAATTCATATGCAGTTAGTCACATGTTCCCAAAATCAAGACATCATGTCTATTAATTTGAAATCAGCTTTCACCAATACTAACAACCATGTCATAGTCAACAATAAACTCAGAATAATAGTCATAGTACTAAAACTAGCACCCACTTGCACGCAAGTGCATATCAGTTGTCTCAACACATATTGTGTTAGTACAACCGTATTAAAATAAGAGCATTCCTTCATACCATTTTATAAGCACAAACATATATCATGCATTTAATCAAGCATTCAAACAACCTATAAGCATACCCCCTTACTATCCATGGTCCACACTAAGGTAGAAGGAGGAAGCTACTATAATGGCCTGATCTCCAATGTCCAATTATGGAAATGGGATCTCCAAAACTCTACTAAATTTAATCACACTTGAAAATAAATTGATTTTCATTTCTCATACATTTGTATGAGATTAATTCAAAACATTGTGCTTATTACACTTGTAACATAATAACTAAAAACATGCCACTTTTCCATTTCCTTACATGCAACTTTTCAAATTCCTTGCATGTAACCTTTCAAATTCCCTACATGCAACTCCTCAAGTTATTTGCATCAAAATAGGCATAGATCAACTACATCCATATTATCATACTACAATACTATTACATTTAAAAAATAGCATTTTCTTCAAACAATTACCATACTTTTACATTTTCTTCAAACAACTACTATACTATTACATTTGCATGTAAGCATTTCTCCAAACACTTTACATGCAAACTAATATAGCAAACTATTTGCATACAAGTAAGCATATATCAACTACAATAATATTTTATGTATTCAAGCTTCTATGATGCATAATGAACTAAGCAAAGTCTTTCAGTACAAATCACATAAGATAAATTTTTTGGCTAACGGGTTTCGAACCAACAAGTGTGGTTCATCATGAGGACTAGATGATGAACCACACTTGTTGGTTCAAAATGCGTCGGCCAAAAAATTCTCTTATGTGATTTCTACTGAAATACTTTACAAGAATACTATTACACATCAATACTATCCCCAACCACAAATGGCATACTCATTGGGGCATTTTATCAAACAGTTTGTATGAAATTAATCATTGAACCATTTAAGCATTTCATCAAACACTTTGCATGCAAACTAATATAGTGAATGATTCAATGCATATATCCTAAACTGTAGTATTACAAGTAATGGCAACTGAACCATATGATCAGTGATATTTTCCCTCACTATGGTTCAAGTTACAACTTCTGATATTTCATATATGAAAAATTATAACAAAAATACCAACATAATCCTATTTGGTGCACAATTCTAGGAGTATCCAGAAAGCTCAACTTCCACTAGTCATATATCCTAAAATATAGTGAATAAATGTCTGAAATTTTTATCAAGATATCAGTGGGATTTACCCTCATTGTAGAAAACATTTCATCTCCTAAGAGTGCCCAAAAGAAAAGTTATAACAAAAGTGTCAACGTGACCTGTTTGAGGCTTGATTTTAGGAGCATTCAAAAGGCTCGACTCCCTCTACTCATATATCCTAAAATATTATGACCCAATATCTGAAATTTCTACCACATATTAAGTGGTATGTCCCCTCGACGTGGACAATATTTCAGCTTTTGAAAACCTATAGAAGACGAGTTATTGCAGAAATTCCAACATGACCTATTTAAAGGTGCATTCAGGAAGGTCATCTTCCTTAGATCATAATTCCTAAAGTATTGTGAACCAATATCTAAAATTTTTACCACATTATCATTGGGAGTTACATTCAATATGGACAAATTTTCAAATTCTAATATGCCATAGAAGAAAAGTTATAAAAAATATGATAGAAAGGTCTAAAATTTAACCTTTGTTCTTCATTTTACCTATGAAGCTTTGATACCACTCTGTAACATCCTCTAGGGTAAATGTGCATATAACCAAAATAATAGGAACAAAAATACAATAAACATATCAGCCATCAAAATCCATATATACATCAGTACATTTGCACATCAAAATCAAGGGGATGAAGTTTTCATTAATAAATGCAATGAAGCAACCTGTGATGCAACTACCATGTTCCACCTGACCATAGATTTGTTGAGCCAAGTTTCTCTTCATCCAATCACCCCCGTGCCATATTCCAAGCATGAATTTGGGAATCATAGAACACATCAAAAACATCAATAATGTGGATGCCACTGCAGTTCTCCGCCTACACTGTGAAGAATTTGAGTGCCTCCTAGTCTCTCAGGCTTTACCATGCATCTGTAATTTGATCCAGGGATCACTAGGCCCTACACTGACACATACTCTCCAAGCTTTACCATGCATTTCATCCCGGAATCACTAGGCCCAATGGATAGAAAATCTACCACTTGGCTTTACCGTATATCCCACCATTCAACAACAAGGATTCCTAGGCCCACGAAGGCACACAATTTGGCCTTACCACAACCCATAGTCTGGTTCAGGGATTACTAGGCCAGTGGTTTTGTGCATCCTCAGTCTGGTTTAGGGACCACTACCACCATTTGTTTGTCAATTCGGAGATCCACCCCACTCAGCTTCGAATCCAATCAGGCCATCCCCCACAAAATGCACAAGAGAACCCATGTCATCAAAGCTATTAGGAAATGGAAAGGCTAGCTAAAAATATTGTCACACATAGAAAGACCCATGCCATGGTAGAAAAGAAACACATGCAATCTCATGCATGCCAAATCTAGCAAGGAAAATACACATGCAAGTTGATACCTGCAATGAAGCCTATTGTAGCTTCTTGATCATGTTGTTACACAAAAATATCGTCACCATGATTATTTGTAGTCAGTATGGGTCTATCATTACTTTTATTATCCTCCTAAGCAAGTCTCAGACCTCATCTCTTCAAGTCAAGCTTTGAAAATGAGAGAAATACATTGAAAATCAACAAAGCTCTGGTTCCGCACTTTCTCTCACTATTGCCTGCGGTCCCACACCCCCTGTTCACAAAAACTGCAGACCTGCCCGCTCTGTTCCTAAAGGAGTGGGTGCGGACCCCTGTGAAAGTAAAAAAGGCGCAAGTTTATTCTAAAAAAACTCACTTTGGGTTAATTCTAGATGATTCTAGAAGGAATTTTGATGTGGATTGGTCGCTCTTAGGTGGTTCATGGATCCCAAAAGAGAAGGAGCTAATCCCTTGATGAGAGGAGCTATCCCTTTGAAGGAGGACTTTATCCCTTTGAAGGAGGACCTAGTAACTTCCCTCCATTGCACTATAAAATAAGGCATTGTGCTAGTTGCTAAAGAGGTTAGAAGCTGAACATTTTTGAGGGTAAATGCTGGTGGAATTGAGACTTCCTAGTTAAGCTTGAGAGGAGAGATCACATACCTTTTTGGCTTCACTGGGAAGAGAGTGAAACTTTTCAAAGTAGAGGAGACTTCTTGTTGGACCCTAGGAGGAGCTTGTACAGCATCAAGGCACAGGTTGTAAAGTTATTCTTTGATTTGAATTAATACAATCAGATTCATTTTTCTCAACAAATTGTCTTATGTCATTTGTTTCATGAATTCCTTGATCATCATGTTAAGTATGCTTTATGATATTGGATTTTCAGGTGCTATTTAATTTGTTTGCTTGTTTGTGTTTGCAGATTCACAACAAAGGAGCTCATTTGGATCAAAGGAGCGAGGCTTCCACAAACTTGCATTGGACCCAAGGTAGGCCTAAACACTTGATTGCCTTTGTTTATAAATTCATATTTAGAGAAAGATAGTTTTTGATTGGCTTGCTTGTCACTAGATATCGTTAGATTCTAGGAAGGTCTATCTTGTCCGCAAGATCGACTCATTCCGTGTGACAAAATGGCGACTCCGCTGGGGACTTGAGTTTTTCCTTGTTTTTACTTTGACCCGAGAAACTGTGTTTTTGTTTCTGTTTTTGGCTTGTTGTGTGTGGAATTGGGTAGATTTAGTAGCTTTAGGATTATTTTTTGTTTTTCATAACTTTGGGAGAGGACCGCACCCTCGGCTTGGGACACAGTGCGGTCCTATCTGCACTTTTTCTTTTAGCACATAGCGGTACCGCACCTGTGTTAACTGTGGGCCTGCGGACCCTGTCAAAATTTTGGAAAACCTAAGATTTTCTCTATTAGTCAGCTTAGTTTTTGTTTAGATGTTATTATCCCCTGCCCAGACTTGCATATAACTTGTCAGAAGCTTTTCTTAGGTTAATTCCATTGGTGTTAGTGTTTTAGGTGAAATTCCTAGAAGTTTTGATTGTTGGGTTTGGTTTTCATTTTGGTCTTGTAATAGCTCTGAGCTTAGAAGCTGTAGAAACCTCAGATCACCTTGGTTTTTACTAGCCTTCTTATGAGTCTGACCATTTGCAAAATCTACCTTTGTTGAGGAATCCACCTTGTGTTTTCTCGTAACGAAACTTCGAAAAAGCTTGTGTTAAAAGTTTGGATTTCATTTTTAGAAAAGAAAACAAAAATTGGTTGTTTTTTGACTGATTTGTGATTCTGGACAAATTAGTCCTTAGCTTGCTTGTAGCTAAGTGAAACATCCTTGAAAAAGACATCTTGTATGCTTTGACTTCAAATAGGTTTTTATAGTTTATAGATCTCAAGATTAGTTAGTTCCATAGTTTTGAGTGTTTTATAAAAAAAAATAAAAAAAAATCTCTTTTGAAAAAGTTTGTTTTTGTAGTGGTTGAGTGTTTTGAAAGAAAAGGGAAATTTTTGTGAAAATAACTAGTTGTCTCATTTTGAGTGCATTGGAAAAGACAAAAAGCTCTTCGTTTAATTTGTTTGTTAAGAAAGATTTGTGTTTACAAGTATTTGCATTCTCAAACTCTTTCCTAGCTAGTTCATTGAAGGGAAAAGATTGCTTAATCATCTTAAGTGCATTTTTTTTAGTGATTTCGAGTCGAGTCTTCACACCACGAGTTTCATCTCCGCACCTCTTGACTTAAACAAAAACCAATAAAAATAACGCTTAAAGTAAAATCTATCTAGTAATATTTTTATTTCTAGGGCTCTGATACACCAACATAGCTTAGGCTAGTGTCTTGGAGTAGGGAGTAATTAACTCTCCAAGCCAGTAAAACAAACAAGTAGCTATATCTTGCGATAGAAGAGAAATTCAATTGTTGCATCTGTACTCTAGGAAAGCTCCTCTTAAAGGAGCAGCACGAGATCGTGTCCGAACCAATGCGGGAATCAATCCTTCCTCATTGGGAACGATGCCAGATATTCACGTATTAAAAATGGTAAACCTCGGATTAACCATTGTCGAGGAGCCTGGGGTCACTTGTTGGTAAACCTTGGATTATGTCAAGGAGTCTTCAAGGGGATTGATCTTGTTACTCTGCTCTTGCATGCGTATCAGATCGTAGACTATTCCCCCAGGTATATTTGTTTCCGTTTGTAACCTTAGTGACCATATTCTATAGGATTCTTCCTAAGGTGACAGTGGTGGGAAGATCCCACTGTACCTGGAGCAGACGTCGACTGGACTCACTTGGATTTTCTGGGGGTTCTCTTCACTCGAGACGGTTTAGTGGAGAAGCTTGTGCCAATCTATTCATTAAGCAGGTTGCTGGGGTAACTGTTCCAACCGCCATTTCTGTATTGAACTCTACAATGTTGGGCTTCATCACCAACTAGTGTTTTCAGTATTGAAAGTTATTGTTTGTGTGTGGTTTGATCTCCTCTATTTTCTTAGGCGTGTGATTCAAATTTGTTTGGTTCTTTAGAGGCTTTAGGTGGTTTTCATTGATATTTTACTTTGTTTGCGTGTGAAGTAGTTAGTTTTTTTTAATCGTGGCTGAATTACCGAGGAAGTCCCGTAGACTTTGGGGTCAACCTCCTGAGTTTTCACCGAGCCAGCCTGAAGGGTTAAGAGCCCTCATAACTCCTAGAGACAGTAGAGTTGGGTCACCTAAAGAAGGAGAGTCTTCTTTGGTGGTACATCTTGATTTTCAAGCTTTAGTAGCAGATTATAATCCACAATCAGTGTCTGTTTCCGAAGTTACTGGTATCTTTTCATCTACTAGTGATATAGGTGAGGAACCTGAAATATCCAAACCTGAAAGTGCATTTGCTTCTACCCCAACGTCGGGGTTTACCTCTCCAACTTCTAGTGGTCCTGGTTCACCCAGGGTAGAAAGAATAATTACCCAAAATCTTCCTTCTGGACTTATAGCTATCGAAGAACTTGTTACTCCAGAAGAAGAAGTAGGCATCCCTATCCCTGAAAATCAACCTGTTATTGAACTTAGGGAGCGTGAATCAATTTTTTACAGTCCACCTAGGAGCAGTGCTTGGTATCTTTCATTGACTAATTTTTTGGAAAACCCAGGGCTAAGTTTTTCACCACCTCGTATTCCTTATCACCCAACACCTAGAGGTTACTATCCTCCGTTAAATATGTCAAGACAGTCGTCCATGTTTACTCAATTGCCAGAATCCTTTTTGTACGACGGTCCTTCTGTTCCCTCTGGGTATCAGTCACTTTCTGGTACTTTTGCGGGAGCATCTCCTCAACCCATTGAACAAGGGTTATTAATTGAAAACAATGGCACTAAGTTGTTAAGTGTATAAGATATTCTCATGATATCAGGTACTATTCCTAATCCTCAACCTCAAGGTGGCCAGTTACCGCCTGGGGGGCAGCCTCAAAATCCTTAATTATCACCTGGGGGACAACCTCAAGGTACCCAATTTGTGCCTACGGGGCAACCTCAAGGAAAGTACATACCTACGGGACGGTAGGTTCCTCAAGGTCAATCCCAGACTCAATATGTACCTCAAGGTCAACCCCAGTATCAATATGTACCTCAAGGTCAACCCTAGTATCATTACGTGCCTCAAGGGTATCAACCCCAAGGTCAGTACTCGAACCAAGGTTTCTAACCACCCTCCGGTCAATCATATGTTCAAGGAATGGGAAATGTACCTTTGAATTATCAACCCTACCCTCAACCTGGTTATGGTCCTCAATATTCTCAACCTGTTATGGGTCCGTACCCCGAAATGAACTTAGTGTGGGATCCATCTCAAACTCAACAAGTCTTGCAACCGAATGTACAGTTGTCATCTCAAACTGGACAACCCTTAGTTTTTGGTTCACCCCAGCAACCTGTCCAGTCTACAATTCAAACTTATGTACCTTCGATAGTTTCTCAGCCTGGGCCTAGTATGCCTCATACTCTACCTCAAATGGTTGCTGCAACTGCTGCAACATCTGTTCAATCTACCCCACCTACTTCTGGAGTATTGACAGCTTCGGTTTCTACTGTTCCTGTATCTACTCCTCAGACATATTTACCTCAGGCTGGATCCACAATTCAAACTTCAGTTCAGATGCCTGTAGGACAACCTGGTTCAAGTACGGTTGTCACAAGTCAACAACAATTTACTTATCAACCGTACCAGGGACAGTACCAATTCGGTCCTGCTGTGCAGCAGCCAGTCTATTAGTATCAACCGTACCCTGGGTATACATACCAACAACCTCAACAACCCCAGTATGGTTCGGTTAATCCTGGTTTTCCGGGAGGATACAATATCCCAAATGGAATTCCTATTCCTAGTTAACCTGGATATCCTCCTCCTAGGGCTGGTCTCATGACCCAGAGTTTTAGGGACCCTAATCGTCAGTTACCATTTATCGCAACTTTAGACTTGCCTGACTTGTCACACCTAATGAACGATCCCATTAACTATCTTCCGTTTTGGCCACCAATGCCGAATAAGTTGCCTAGTGGTATTCCTAAGTTTGAAGGCAAATCAGGAGGACCCGTCGAACCATGTGATGACTTATCACCTCTGGTGTGCGTCTAACTCCATTTTAGATGATTCAAACTGTCTAAGGCTTTTCCAGCACACTCTAATTGGTCTTGCGGCCAAGTGGTACATTGAGTTACCGCAAGCCACTTTTTATAACTTTAGTCAGTTAGCTACCTTGTTTTTAACTCATTTTCAGTTGCCAGTCAGATATGACAATGGCATGGAATTACTAACTTCATTAAAGCAGTCGAAGTCCACTTACATTTCAGATCACATTCATGAATGGAGACGTCGAAGGCGTTTAGTGAAGGTTTTTATTCTGGATCAGATCTTAGCTGAATGGTTTGTAAAATCTTTATTGCCAAAGATCACTGAGGATGTAGCTAAGGCCGGAGTCGTTACTGAGGAGCAAGTAATTGCTCAAGCACAGTACCTTGACTTAGTTTATACTTAGTCAGGAATGTTACACGAGAAAATCTCTGATCTTCCTAAGCAAAATCAAATCGCTGCAGCTCCTTCAGTGTCTCATGCCGCTGATGGTATGATTGGTATGGTTAACACCAAAAGTAAGAAGAAGTCTTCCAAGAATTCTTCTCCTATCATAACCTTGCTAGATTCCCTGACAGGAGATTCTTCCATGGATATTTCCGCCGATATTCATGTTGTAGAGTCATCTACAACCAAATAAAAATCCGGTGGTAAGAAGAAAGGGAAGAAGAAAAATAAAACGGATAAAAATTCAAAAGAGAAACCAGAAAAAGCGGAATCAAATGATGAGAAACACAAACCTCGTTATCCTTGTCTCATTTGTGATGAAGAGAATTTTACAAGAGACTTCCCTCCTCATGCAGAGGTTGCGAAGATTGTCAAAGGTTCCCAAACGCCTACTGTTTTGAAGCATCCTTTTCCAAGTGAAGACAGTAAGATGATAGGTTCTTCCTCAAGTGCCAATGAAGAACCCATACTGATGATGTCCCATGGTAGGATTGCGACTCGATCGCATGATTATGGTAGTAAAAGTCCTGTTGATGGTAAAGAAGCAGAATCTTCTCATTCTAACCCATCAACCTCAACTCCCGGTTCCGATCCACTAGAGATCGAGAAACCTAATCCAAACTTAGTAATCAAACCACCTGCCAAGGGTATACTTCGAAAGTCAGCTTTCAATCCACATGCGAGAGTGGCTTAGAACTATAACATTGTTGAGGATTTAGTTGTTTCATCTTCAGCAATGTCGGCTTTGGAAGTGCTGCAATCATGTCCAGCACAGCGTAAATTACTTTTGTCGGCTATAGGAGCTGTTGACGTTCAGGACTCGAACCTAATAATTTTCGATCTAGAAAATAGTACACCGTGCTTACCTCATCAAATGGCTTTCCAGATCCCAGTGATAGTAAAAAATAGGCCTATTCATAGGACTGTGCTTGATGAGGGAGCCCCAACGTGTATTATGTCGATACAGCGTTGGAGATCACTTGGTTCTCCTTCACTAAATCAATCCCCGACGATTCTAAAGTCCTTTGATGGTCGTGGGTTTCATCCTTTTGGCATTCTATAGGATATACCTATAGGGGTTGAGGGAAAAACTGTTAATCTAGACATGGAGGTGGTTGATGCCCCTCTAGATTACAACCTTCTCTTGGGTCGTAGTTGGTCTTACGCTATGACAGCTGTCGTTTCATCGATCTTTCGGGTTATAATGTTTCCTCATAATGGAAAGATCGTAATAATAGACCAGCTGGATTACTTTTCGTCCGACCCAGCCTCTTCTGAAAGCATTCAGCATGTCGGTAAAATGACTATGCTGTATAAGGATGTTGGAGTAGGACTAGTTAAAGATGTCGGTTTACTAGGAACTTTTCCTTTTCCTCCGATCAACGCATTGTCTTCTTTTGCAACCATTCATATGATTTCATCAGACACCATTGTTTATGATGATCCTTGGATCGTACCTTCTGAATCTGAGATAGACTCATTTGGTGATGTTATGCCTTTGAGTCCATATGAAATTGCGTATCAGGCCGTCCAGTCGTTTTCCAACCCATCTTCAACCAAAATTGACTTAATGAATGTGGTCCATGAGGAATCACTTTTCACATCAAACTCGGATTCAACAACGTTTTCCAAACTTGTTCACTCTGATGAGCAAATTCGTGAAATCCTATGTGTAGATGATTTACAATGGGAAGATCTCCATCACAGATCTTCATTCTTACCTGAGAATGATCATTTTGAAAATGATTTTTCATCAATTTATACGACTGAATACGTCAAGGAACCTCAAAATCCAATAAAAAATCCTGATTCAGAGTTAAATTTGGGAAACATCTCTCAAACTATTCCTATTAACATTTCGGTTAAGCATGGAATTGTTGAAAACATTCATATAGGTGCCTCATGTACAAAAGATGAAATTCAAATATATAAGGCCCTATTTCAAGAATTCCGTGACGTGTTTTCCTGGTCATATGAGGAAATGCCAGGAATTGACCCCGCAATTGTTTCTCATGAAATCAAGACTTACCCGGATGCTAAACCCGTCCGACAACGTTTGCGTCAGATTCACCCAAGAAAAGCTGCTGCTATTAAAGCAGAAGTTGAAAAATTACTCAAAGCAGGTTTCATTTATCCGATTCCGTTAACGGATTGGGTATCGAATATTGTTCCGGTTAACAAAAAGAAAGGGACAATAAGAATATGCATCGATTATAGGGACATTAATCGAGCCTGTCCAAAGGACAATTACCCAACTCCCTATATCGATCAAATCATTGATGATTGTGCCGACAGCGAAAAATTCTCCTTCATGGATGGTTTTTCTGGATACAATCAAATCAATATTCTACCTTCTGATCAACCAAAAATGACTTTCATTTGTCCATGGGGGAAATTCGCTTATTGCAAATTACCTTTTGGGCTCAAGAATGCCAGGGCAACTTTTCAAAGGGCCATGTCTTATGCGTTTCATGACATCAAGCACATTGTGCAACCCTATCTCGATGATTTGCCTTCTCATTAATTACATCGAGCCGATTATCTCATCCATTTACGAGCAATCTTTATGAGGTGTAGGCATTATCAGATTAGGTTGAATCCACACAAGTGCGTTTTCTGTATAGAAATGGGTCGATTGTTGGGGTTTACTGTTTCGAAAGCCAGCATTCGCGTCGATCCCTCGAAGGTTGAAGCTATTGTTAAATTGCCTCCTCGTTCGAGTCTTCGCCAACTCCAAAGTTTGCAAGGGAAAGCAAACTTTTTATGACGATTCATTTCTAACTACGCCGAGGTTACAAAGGGTTTTACCCGGTTGTTGAAACAGAATACTCCATTCTATTGGGATGAGATAGCTTAGAAATCTTTTGATGCACTAAAACACGCATTGACCCATGCACCGTTATTGCATCCTCCCAACTACAACGAGGACTACTTCTTTTATCTCGCTGCCTACCATTCCACCATTGGAATGGTCTTAGTTCAGGAAGATGAATTTGGTACTGAAAATGTGATATATTACCTTAGTTGAACTTTAAATCTAACTGAGCTAAAATACTCACATGTGGAGAAATTGGCATTGGCAGCTGTTCAAGCTGTCCAACGTTTTTGCCACTACATTTTACTACGTAAAACTACAATAATTTCTGATTGCAACCCTATGATCTACATTTTGACCAAGCAATTTCTAGGAGGCAAGTACTCCAAATGGATTGTGATCCTGCAAGAGTTCGACTTGGAATTTGAAAAATCTAAGTCTAAGAAATCTTTAGTTTTTGCGGAGTTAATGTGTGACTTCCCGCGTGTTGACACGGAAACTATGGCAGAGGAGCCCATTGTGGACGAATCCTTGTTTCTAATCAGCACTTTAGATCCATGGTATGGGGATATCATCATTTATCTCCAGACCCAATCCTTTCGGCCAGAAATTTCAAGGTCAGAATGTCGAAAAATATGATTCCAGTCCCAACAATTCCAAATTATTTGAGATACTCTTTATCGCCGTGGCGCGGACTCTGTTTTTCGACGTTGTTTAGCTCACGAGGAAGCTGAAAGGGTTCTAAATGACTGTCACTCTGGAGCGTGTGGCGGTCATATGTCTGGGTATGCCACAACCCAAAAGATATTGCGCACTGGCTACTTCTTGCCATCTTTGTTTAAAGATTGTATTAACGCGGTCCGAAAATGCCACAATTGCCAAAATTTTGATCGAAAGATGCGTGCTCCACCTGCTCCTCTCCACCCTATAATTGTCGTTGGTCCTTTTTCCAAATGGGGTATCGATTTTATTACATGTAACCCTCACTTGGCTGGGGGGCATGCGTATATCATCCTTGCGGTAGATTATTTTACCAAGTGGGCCGAGGCGATGCCTACATTTGAGGCAGACGGAAAAACAGCTGCAATTTTCATGTTCAATCATATAATTGCTAGGTTTGGTGTTCCACAAGCGATTATCACTGATCATGGGCATCATTTTCGAAACATTATGATGACAGAACTTACAGGCCAACTTGGCTTGCGTCACAATAGTTCAACTCCTTATTATCCACAAGCTAATGGTCTGGTTGAATCCATCAACAAAGTTTTAGTCATCATGATCCGGCGAATCATTGGGATTCATCGGTCGAATTGGCATAACATGCTATTTTCAGCGCTTTGGGCACATCGAACCTCAGTAAAAACGTCAACAGGGTTCACTCCTTTCCAACTAGTTTATGGTCTGGAAACTGTGTTACCCATTGAATGCGAAATCCCGTCATTGCAAATGGCCATCGAGTTACTTCTAGCTACTTCCAAAGAGGAAAAACGTTTGTTATACTTGGCTCAATTAGATGAGAATCGACGTGATGCTGCATTGGCGATCGAAACTCATGCAAAACGTATTAAAGCTCAGTATGATCGAAATGTGACCCCTCGAAATTTTTTGGAAGGAGACCTAGTCTTATTGTACGATCAAGCTAATGATAAATTAGGCGCTGGAAAATTCGTTCCTATGTGGCATGGTCCCTATGTTGTCAAGCAAAAGCTAGCAAAAGGGGCCTATGAATTGGTAGACTTTGAAGGGGGCTCTTTAGGTAAACCCAGAAATGGTCTTTACCTGAAGAGGTATTATGCTTAAAGAATGGGTATGGAGATTTTTAGTTAGGATATTTTTCTTTCTAGCTGGTGTGTTTTAGTTTAAAAAGTTTGCTTAGCTTAGAGAGTGTTTTTCGTCATTATTCCTGCTTATCTTGGTTTTACTCTTGATGTTGCAGATGTCGATGCCTCTCCAAACATACATTGGTTTCGCTGATGGTGCTTGTCGTAATACACAAAACATTTCTTCCGTAGCTTGGGTTATCTATTCGCCCTCTGACGAGTTGGTATCTATGCATGGGGTAAGCCTCGGTCAAACAACGAACAACATTGTCGAGTATAGTGCAGTGATTGAGTTATTATCTGAATCTATTTCATTTGGGATTCGGAGGTTGATAGTGAGGTTAGATTCTAAACTCGTTGTATTACAGCTTAATAGAGTGTATGCCATTAGAAATCAAGTGTTATTGAGATTATTTTTGAGAGTGCGTCTCTTGGAACGTGAATTTGATTATATTGAATATGAGCGTATTCCAAGATCTTTAAATACATTAGCAGATGCAATTGCTTCTCGAATGTTAAGTAGACATTTGCAATAATCATACATGTAAATTTAAAACCATTCCATAACATGATTTACAAGATAAGCTGGCAATAGTGGTATATATAGGTGTGTGTCAAAATATACATCGTCCTCGATCATAGGTTGAAAAACACCTTATGATCGGCAAAAATGATAAGTACAAAAAGCAAAAATGTCATACATGTCTACAATAGGCGATCATCCTATCACTGGTGATGATCTCGATAAGAAACCACTGTACAACCACCTTACAAAGGAACCTCCTAAAAGGTCCTGGGACCCCAATCACATAGCGCTGTAGTCGACGAGGAATGTCATCTATGCCGGTCTCTGGAATGTCCCCTATCAAGTGCTCTAGATGACTCTCCAACTCGGCCAAGGTCTCTGCTGATTCGTCCTGTGGGATTGGTGCCGCTGCAGCTGGTTGTTTCCTCTCGTAAGGGCGGAGAGCGGCTAGTCGCTGTGGACCCACATCTGCATTTAAACTTTTACTATCAGTTTTGGGACGACATAAAAAAAAAAAAATTTAAAATAGGAAAATGTTGAAAATGATTTTACCTGAAGCATCCCATTACTCTCCTGGTGGAAGAGCCATGTCTGGGTCACCGCGAAAATCTACCCCAGCGTAAGGGAAGTCCTGAATAGCAAAAACCTGGTTTTCCAACCAATGGAAATACTCAGGTTTGAATCGAACGACCTCTGTCCCCTCGTCAGGATGACGGGCCATAACTGCAACCCATCGCATCAGTTTGGGCTCTGGAGGAAGCCCAGTTACAATAGTAAGGTGCTGCAGGACCAACATTGGGACCCTCTCTAGACCAAAGCTCACAACCAAAGCCCCATAACCAAAGGTCTTCAGTTGTCCGTTCTTGGCTCCGGTCAGTTGGCCTTTTACATTAGCCAACATAGCATCGCACCAGTTGAAGATGGTGCCTCGAAAGCAGTCAACTGCCATCCACATCTGAGATCCGGTGGCAATATGTAGTGCAGCACTCCCGCAAATTTTGGTAACAGTGAACGCGATCACCATGAGTTTAGGACGGGATATGGTTTTAATGTCTATCCCTTTGTCTCTAGCCTGGTTGTTGCAGAACTCTAGCCGGAGGCTATCGACAAACTGGCCACCTGGCCTAGTCCCAAATAGAGTCAAGTCTTCACCTCTCTTAGGCAAACTAGTCAAAAAGTATATGTCTGCCGGCTCAATTTCGAGCTGGTGGCCACCAATGAAGAAACACTAGTCCTGTATGCTCCACCTGTCTACCAGCTACTGCAAGAAGTCCACCTGGGCCCTCACACCAGGTATGGCCTAGAATTTGTACAAGCCGCATGCCTTCAATGCATCGATCGAAGGTTGGTGATTTAACGCAGCAAGATCTACGTCCTCATGCTCCCATTTTTGCCAATCAAGCATGATGTATACTCTACATCCAAAAAAAGGCAAATTAGAATGCAAGAAATTAAATTGTTTGGGTCAATTTTGAGAATTTTTGGGTTAAAAACCCTTGCTGCGGGGACCGCACTCTCTCTATTAGAGACAGTTCGTGGGTCCGCACCTTGCCTTCATGGAAGGTGCGGACCCCTGACTTTTTCCTCATTAGGAAAAATTCGGGGTCTGCGGGCTGCCAGTGTTATGCTTGCGGGCCCCCGCGTGCGGGTTTCTAGCCTAAAAACCCTCTAAAAAATGAAATGAAACCCTAAAACACAAATTGAAATGGTTGAAATTGAACAGTAGGATGATGTGGATTACCTAGAGAAGATGGCATTCGATTCCGACGGATGGATTTTCCGCATTCTTCACGGGAAGTTTCTGAACAAAAGCACTATTTTCTCACCCAAATCTTAAACGGTAAAAATGAATTGGCGAAAGCCCTTTTTATAAGTTTTTTGAATAAATGAATTGTAAATTTTTTTATGTTTCACTTTAGAAAGGTAACTTTTGCAACATTTTTATCCATCTCAAACAGGTATGAGTAATGTTTGCAATTTTTGTTCAGGATAACGGATTGTTCAGGCGAAATCGATCATTTTCGACGGAAAAATCATTTAGAGTCACCTTTAAGCTCTTTTCTGACTCCTAAAACATGAAAAGGTCGTCGAGTTTTTCTTTTTAAACTCGTTAAAACAGAACTAAAAAGACAGTCCACTTACAGCTCTTTTCTAACCATAAAAACATGAAAAGATTGTCGGATTTTTGTCGTTTCAAATTCGATATTGGTTATAAAACGACGTGTCGTTGATCGCTTTTTTACTTTTTCGGATCAAGGGCACTAATTATGAAAAGTACTCCTTGGTCGTAAAGATCAAGCGGTTCTCTCAAGTATTATTTTATACTTTTTCGGGCTTGGAGACACAAATTTATGAAAAAGGTCAACCCTAGAGTCTTCTTAAGTTTTTTCAGACTCTCTAAAATTGAAAAACGCTGAGTTTCTCCTATACTGGACTCGTTAAAATTTAACAGTAAAGTACCTGTTCAATTAGAAATAGGAAGGAAACACTCCTTCTTAGGGTTCGAATTTAAACTAAGTTGGACTCATCTGAAGGATGAGCTTATAATCAAGAAAATGTTATCCTCCTCAAGCTTGTCAAAAATAAAGAGGTACTTGCCAGAAATGGTGGGGGAAAAGAGAAAAAAATGAGCCTATTTGTCAACTTTGTAACCACTCTTGAACACGACACTTTTATTCACCTGGGTTGGGAAATCCTTTGCCTAACAGTTGATCAAACTACATTGAAAGTCTTCAGTCGGTTTCTGGGTATTAACTTTGGGTCAATTGTCACCAAACCATCTATTGTGTCGTTATGTGTTCAAGAGGTCAGTGCCAATAAGCCATTCATCAGTAAAATATCTGTCATCCATCTTGACCATCCCTGAGTCAGTCCTTGCAACTAAATTTCTTCAACTTGATCTATGATTTCGTGTTGTGGGCTTGGCTACGACGGATCGCTTTCTATCGACTTTAGCTCATTATCTAGAAATATGATCTAGAAATCGTCAGTACGTTGGGATCTGCATGCCTCAATGGTAGGTTTCTCGCCTTCGATGATAGGTTGCATCATTGACCTTCGATCAAAGGATTCTGTGACATGTTCGACGTCAACACATCTATTCACATCTCATGGATTGTACTAGGTACTTTGAGAGCCATTGACATCACTGGTGGTTTCTCTCACACTTGTTAATAGTTTACATCATTGACTGGTAATCAAGTGGTTTCTACCATGTTCGACTTCAACACATTCATTCGCATGGATAGAATCGTATTGTCTCGGGAAGTAGAAATGAAGACCCTGGATCTTGTTTCCACAATCCAGGCTGCGAGGAATTTTGTAGTCATTATATGGTGGACTATTCATAAACAGATGGTTGCGTCCATACTGGGTCTACATGAGTCTATACTTGTGATGTATTACAAAATCATTCCTATATCGCCGCAGTAGTTAGTTTTCTAGTCAGTTTTGATCTGAGTATGGGAATGCCTACCTCAGCGATGATATGATCTCATATATATATTTTGCATTAAATGTTTTCACAGTTTCCAACCGGGCTCTCCACAAGATGATCCTCGAAATGATAAAGTACTTCACTCTTCCTAAATGATAAATGAAATCCTCATCTACTACAGACTTCGCACTTTAGGGGGCAATCTGTTACACAAAAATATCATCACCATGATTATTTGCAGTCAGTATCGGTCTATCATCACTTGTATTGTCCTCCCAAGCAAGTCTCAGACCTCAGCTCTTCAAGTCAAGCTTTGAAAATGAGAGAAAGACATTGAAAATCAACAAAGCTCTGGTTCCGCACTTTCTCTCACTGTTGCCTGCGGTCCCGCACCCCCCATTCACAAAAACTGCGGACCTGCCAGCTCTGTCCCTAAAGAAGTGGGTGTGGACCCCTGTGAAAGTAAAAAAGGCGCAATTTTATTCTAAAAAAACTCACTTTGGGTTAATTCTAGATGATTCTAGAAGGAATTTTGACGTGGATTTGTCGCTCTTAGGTGGTTCATGCATCCCAAAAGAGAAGGAGCTAATCCCTTGATGAGAGGAGCTATCCCTTTGAAGGAGGACTTATCCCTTTGAAGGAGGACCTAGTAACTTCCCTCCATTGCACTATAAATTAAGGCATTGGGCTGGTTGCTAAAGACGTTAGAAGATGAACATTTTTTAGGGTAAATGCTAGTGGAATTGAGACTTCCTAGTTAAGCTTGAGATGAGAGATCACATACCTTTTTGGCTTCATTGGGAAAAGAGTGAAACTTGTCAAAGTAGAGGAGACTTCTTGTTGGACCCTGGGAGGAGCTTGTACAACATCAAGGAACAGGTTGTAAAGTTCTTCTTTGATTTGAATTAATACAATCAGATTCATTTTTCCCAACAAATTGTCTTATGTCATTTGTTTCATGAATTCCTTGATCATCATGTTAAGTATGCTTTATGATATTGGCTTTTCAGGTGCTATTTAATTTGTTTGCTTGTTTGTGTTTGCAGATTCGCAACAAGGGAGCTCATTTGGATCAAAGGAGTGAGGCTTCCAAAAACTTGCATTGGACCCAAGGTAGGCCTAAACACTTGATTGCCTTTGTTTATAAATGTATATTTAGAGAAAGATAGTTTTTGATTGGCTTGCTTGTCACTAGATATTGTTAGATTCTAGGAAGGTCTATCTTGTCCACAAGATCGACTGTTTTTCATACTTTGTAACCACTCTTGAACACAACACTTTTATTCACCTAGGTTGGGAAATCCTTTGCCTAACAGTTGATCAAACCACATTGAAAGTCTTCAGTTGGTTTCTGGGTATTAACTTTGGGTCAATTGTCACCAAACCATCTGTTGTGTTGTTTTGTGTTCAAGAGGTTAGTGCCAATAAGCCATTCATATGCAAAATATCTGTCATCCATCTTGACCATCCCTGAGTCAGTCCTTGCAACTAAATTTCTTCAACTTGATCTATGATTTCGTGTTGTGGGCTTGCCTGCGATGGATCGCTTTCTATCGACTTCAGCTCATTATCTAGAAAGATGATCTAGAAATCGTCAGTACATTGGGATCTTCATGCCTCAATGGTAGGTTTCTCGCCTTTGACGATAGGTTGCATCATTGAGCTTCGATCAAAGGATTCCGTGACATGTTCGACATCAACACATCTATTCACATCTCATGGATTGTACTGGGTACTTTGAGAGCCATTGACATCACTAGTGGTTTCTCTCACACTTGTTAACAGTTTACATCATTGACTGGTAATCAAGTAGTTTCTACCATGTTCGACTTCAACACATTCATTCGCATGGATAGAATCGTACTGTTTCGGGAAGTAGAAATGAAGACCTTGGATCTTGTTTCCGCAATCCAGGCTGCGAGGAATTTTGTATTCATTATATGGTGGACTATTCATAAACAGATGGCTGCATCCATACTGTGTCTACATGAGTCTATACTTGTGATGTATTACAAGATCATTCCTATATCAGTGCAGTAGTTAGTTTTCTAGTCAGTTTTGATTTGAGTATGGGAATGCCTACCTCAGCGATGATATGATCTCATATATATATTTTGCATTAAACGTTTTTACAGGTCCTAACCGGGCTCTCCACAAGATGATCCTCGAAATGATAAAGTACTTCACTCTTCCTAAATGATAAATGAAATCCTCATCTACTACAGAATTCGCACTTTAGGGGGCAATCTATTACACAAAAATATCATCACCATGATTATTTCCAGTCAGTATGGGTCTATCATCTCTTGTATTGTCCTCCTAAGCAAGTCTCAGACCTCAGCTCTTCAAGTCAAGCTTTGAAAATGAGAGAAAGACATTGAAAATCAACAAAGATCTGGTTCCGCACTTTCTCTCACTGTTGCCTGCGGTCCGGCACCCCCTGTTCACAAAAACTGTGGACATGCCCGCTCTGTCCCTAAAGGAGTGGGTACGGACCCCTGTGAAAGTAAAAAAGGCGCAAGTTTATTCTAAAAAAGCTCACTTTGGGTTAATTCTAGATGATTCTAGAAGGAATTTTGATGTGGATTGGTCGCTCTTAGGTGGTTCATGCATCCCAAAAGAGAAGGAGCTAATCCCTTGATGAGAGGAGCTATCCCTTTGAAGGAGGACTTTATCCCTTTGAAGGAGGACCTAGTAACTTCCCTCCATTGCACTATGAATTAAGGCATTGGGCTGGTTGCTAGAGAGGTTAGAAGCTGAACATTTTTTAGGGTAAATGTGGGCGGAATTGAGACTTCCTAGTTAAGCTTGAGAGGAGAGATCACATACCTTTTTGGCTTCATTGGGAAGATAGTGAAACCTGTGAAAGTAGAGGAGACTTCTTGTTGGACCCTGGGAGGAGCTTGTACAACATCAAGGCACAGGTTGTAAAGTTCTTCTTTGATTTGAATTAATACAATCAGATTCATTTTTCTCAACAAATTGTCTTATGTCATTTGTTTCATGAATTCCTTGATCATCATGTTAAGTATGCTTTATGATATTGGCTTTTCAGGTGTTATTTAATTTGTTTGCTTGTTTGTGTTTGTAGATTCGCAACAAGGGAGCTCATTTGGGTCAAAGGAGCGAGGCTTCCACAAACTTGCATGGGACCCAAGGTAGGCCTAAACACTTGACTTCCTTTGTTTATAAATGCATATTTAGAGAAAGATAGTTTTTGATTGGCTTGCTTGTCACTAGATATCGTTAGATTCTAGGAAGGTCTATCTTGTCCGTAAGATCGACTCATTCCGTGTGACACATGCCTTTCTCTGCTTGATCTTTGCTTCCTCCTCCCTTCTTTTCCTTTCTTGCTCCAATTACAAAGTTCTCCAAGAAAACTCTAAGTGTCCAAGAGTATGAGAGAGAGAGAAAGAATAACAAGAGAGCTCCAAAATTGAACTGACAAAAGGTTATACTGACCAAGCTTGCCAATTGATCCCCAGAAGCCTTTTTATTAATGAGGACTCTATTTTCTTCATTTTCCTTTAATTTCCTCCTCACATGGATCATGTGACCTTTCACCTCAATTTTCTCTTAATTTCCATTATTTTCATAAATAAATGTGTTAAAATACCTTTTTTGCCTCTTTAATGCCTTAGCCATTGCCTTTGCCAATTTCCTTAGCCATAAACAACCAAATGAACACACACTAGGATGTCTTGCCCACCATTCATCTTGGAATACATGTCCCATCATTTGTGGTATTTATATATTTTTTTTCATGGAATTTTCACTAGGGGTGTTACAGAGGCAAACTTTGAGGAAAAACACCAAATTTTGACGAAAAAATATCGTGGAGTGCTGAGAAGATGGAAATTGCAACACTATGAATCTAGGGGAAATATAAAGGGGCCCATGTAGAAAATCCATAAGAATAATTTATGTGATATAGTTATGTATTGACCATCAGTGATGCACTATAGGGGCTCAGAGAGGCTAAAACATGAGGGAAAACCCCAAATTTTAATTATGTATGGACCTTGGAGACTCTATAATGCTTGAATGATGGGAAAGAGAGTGATATACGGCTGATGATAAATAAAAGGAGATTATATGGTTCACCTTTTAGGATTATTTCTAAGCTATAGGTCTGAACAAAGGAAAAGTTTTCAGGAAAAGTGGGAAAAAAGTGATAAAAAGAAGCTTATAAGAAGGATATAAATTGTTTTTTTCTTAAATAGGACTCCATTCAAGACCTTCCCCAAGGATTACCTTAGTCAACTTGGAGGAGGAGGTTGCTTTGTGATAATGGATTGTCTGAGAAACCCTAGTTGGTCTAATATAATTTTTTTCCATTTCAAGTTATTATAGGGGTGATCATACCTCCCAAACCATACACAATATTAATAGGGTGACCTCTATACTTGGGGGAAAGGTTGGGCCCATCAATTCCCTCCAAGCTAACACATTGAGAGAAATTGGGGGCGGGAGGGAGGGGGATTGTTATCAGGGCCACAAAAAATGGTGAAACACTAGTAGGAACCTTGAATCTTTGTGTATGCTTGAGAATATTCTTTAATTACATGTGATTGAAGTGACAAAAATATGTATTTTTCAGCCATGAAGTTACGACTATTGAGAACTATGGAATGTTGAGTTTCTTAGCTTCTCTTTCATGATGTTGGTTGCAACTTAGCGAAGGACAAGAAGCATGTAAAATTCTTTAAGAGCTTTCCTCTTCATTTAGAATTTGTTGCAATGAAAAATGATGCTTTGGGATATTGAATCATCAAGATTTATAAATGAATTTTTTGCATTAGATCCATTTCCAACAAGTTTCCATAGCCCTAACAGAGTTGCCTCAGAATCACAAATATTGTTTCACTGCCAATGAGTGTCCATAGTGTTGGCTCACTAAGATGTCTCTTTTTTAAACAATCTTAATTCCTACATTCATTGTCTAACCGAGGTACATCTTTTTATCTCAAGAGTGTCAACACAATCTATGCAGTGAATTCAGAGGTTAGCTAAAGGTAAATTGTTGCAATCACTCATAACTATCTTTTCAACTTAAGTCACACAACTCTTAAAGAAATAACTTTGAAAGAACTCTTAACACACTCTGCAATCTCGTCTACTTATTCCAAAACTAAATGAATCTGAATGTGAATACAAAGAATCACGATTGGAAATATTCAAATGGAATTAAAGCTAACTAATTCAATTAAGAAAGAGAACTATAACAACTAAACAACAATATTAATCTATCGCAAATCAGAATTGAACAACAAATCCTAATTGAAGAGCAATCTCGATTGAACGACAATTCTGAATTGAACAACAATCAAGAAAATATGATAAATGACTTCGAAACAACAACTGCTTTTATCAGCAGATCATGGAAATTAATTAACACTACCTTTAGATCTACAGTATTGTAATTTAGAAGGAACAACAATATATTATGAAACTAATGTAACCAATCAAATCAAAGCATTATTCAGATACGTCACACGGCTAAATATAAATCAAGATGAACAATAATATAAATGGGAATCGTCAATCCTCACAATAAGTAAAATAATATTAACTGAATATTAACAATCAATAAACATTCAAATGGAAAGATTATAACACAAAGAAGCAGTAGAACTTCTCTTGACTGGGCCCAAAGTCTCCAAAAGCCTCTGCTAAAGAATACTTAGAATATAACTGAAGATCAAATGTAGTCTTTCATTAATATGGGTAACCAGATTACAAAATCACTGAAATAACAGTCAAATATTTCTCAAAAAGAATGATTATACATTAAATAAGTCTGCATGAACTTCATTTTCCTTTCGGCCTTATATAACAATAAGAGAGAAAACTAGATAAAAGCGAATCCTCGAGATCAGGAGATCTTAAGGATTTCGCAATACATAATTTGATTCTGTCATGAAATAGTATTGGTCTACATGGTCTCTCGTTGCCTTGCCTGCATTAGATGTTGTCTTCCCTTTAACGGCTTGGTGTTGCTCTATCAACTGGACACAATTGACCAATCTACATCTTCTACACACAAGGATAGTAAAAATTCAGTTTCTAGTGCCAGGTTTATCTAAATTGTTACCAAGTTCTTTCATCCAACTTTAATTGTAATTTCCTTTATTTCTGGTCATAAACAGAGATAATCGTGTAAAGTTAAATATGAAATAAAGCAATTACTGAGGAGAAAATATATCTTTTTCTTGACCTAACATACTCCCCAGCTTACCTTGTTGCATGTCCTCATGCAATTAAATAGTTGATGTGTAACTGAGTGAGGGAGTAGGCAGAATATACTTGCTCCTTATAATATCTTAAGCCAATTATCTTCTTCAATATAATAAAAGCCTGAGTAACATCCTAATCCTTTAAGGTATAATCAAAATGATACTTATCTAGAGGATACCATATGATTGGAGTCTTGTACTGACATCTTATCCATTCAGGTCCCATAGTCAAAATCATATTACTATATTTAAAGAAGCGGGAGGAGGAAGCTTTAACATTTCGATATCCAAATGGTTCTCGATTTCTAATAGTAATGCTAGAGGCTTCCCACGTTTGTCTAGCTGTAGACAAGGCTTCCTCCTTAATCTCTTGGAAATACTCCTTTCTATCTTGTATAATATCTGTATGGAATGGCTCCAGTTGGCCTATAACATTGGCTTGTTCCATGAATTGCTTGTCTTTAATCAAGAGCTGCGAGGGTTTGGTTGGTTCTCCTCTCACCCATAGGTAAATTCCTTCATTCCTCCTAAAGTTATTGTGGGTCTTGGCCCACTTGAGTTGATTAGTGGCGAAAGAGAGAAATGCCTGGAGTTGCACATCTCCTATAAAATGCCCAGGGTTACTGTCCTTGTCATCTTCTAGAAAGAAATTGTGCATATACAACTCACAAAGGAGGCATTGTACCTGTTCATTCTGTTCTCTAAAACATTTGACAAAATCTGGGGTGGTTTTGATTTCCACTGACTTACCAGCCTTGGCAGCTTTGATTTTTAGTAGTAGGAACCTTTCTAGGAGGTAGAGGGCATAATTCATAGCAGGGGCTCTACATGACAGGGTGTTTGAATAGAGAGAGTAGATAGTTTCCAACTACTCTTGAGCCTTCTTTAATTCCTCTCTTGCCTTCTCAACCTTTTTTTGTTAAGCCCTAAACTGAGAAAAGGTTTCATCCTCAGTTATGGTTAGTGTTGTAAATTGTTTCTTTAATTCTTGATGTATCCTCAAGGACACTACTTCCTCCTTGTACTAGGCTAACTCATCTTGTGCCTTTAGTAATTCATTCTACAGTCTTCTAATTGTTGAAAATAATACTGAGAGGGGGGGTGAATCAGTATTATCTAATTCTTTTAATAAATCTTCCTTATTTGTTCTTTGAATTATTTTTGCATGTCAGTACCATAAAATAATGAGCATGAACAAAGAAAAACAGATAGTCACACCAAAGAACACAAGATGTAAGGTGGAAACCCAATGTGGGTGAAAACCACCTGCTGCAATATGTCTCTATCTTCTTTCAAATTAGAAACTTCTTTTACAATGGTTTTGTACTGGTGCAGTCCTTTACCAGTACGCAGGCTGCAACCTGCAGAGAGCTACAACTCTCTCTCTCTTGTTTTCCAGTCTCTCCTGGAAGGGAGCTACAACCCCTTACTTCTTTTCATAAAGCATCAAATGATCATCAAGTACATAAAAGTTACAGTCCACTACAGTTATCAGATCAGCAATAACAGAACTAACCCAGAACACCTTATCAACATAAAAATTCAATCAACAGAACATCTTAAGACAGATACGCAGTTTTCTCTTCTGTGGCCTGCGTTGCTACGCAGTTCACCTTCTGTTTTCCTGCGTATACCCGCAGAAATCCTTCTACCGCACTGCGTGCCCACGCACTGTTCCTTCAACCGCACTGCGTACTATTACTACAGGTACGCACCCAGAGACATTATCGCGCCGCGTACTGTTACTGCAGGTACGCACCCAGAAATACTATCGCGCCGCGTACTTTTACTATGCGTACGCACCTGAACCTTAGTCGCTCTGCATACCCACGCAGCTCTCCTTCTTCTGCTCTGCGTACCCACGCAGGTCTCCTGTTTCTGCTCTGTGTACCCACGCAGATCTCTTGTTTCTGCTCTGCGTACCCACGCAGCTCTTCTGTTAAACACCTGCGTACTTCTGATTAGGGCCGAATAGGCAGTTCACCAGAGTGGCACAGTTGCTCAGATCTGATCATGCGCTCGAGAGATCACCCTTCACAGATTCGCCTTCAACTTCCCTTTAATATAGATCAAGCTTTTAAGACCATAACCCAATATTTCAGATCTAAAGATATTCAATTGCAAAAGATACTTAGCCAAGTGATCTCCTTTGCTTTATATAGGCAAGCTCCTCCTAAAATCATGGAACAATACCACGAGCCAAAACCGTAATAACACAAATACCGTCGGCTAAATACCAAGAGTAAAACATAAGAAACCCCACGTGTGCTTTTCTCTGCCTTGAAATGTGTGCACTGGGGGTACGCACCTCCTAAATGTTGGCATTTTGGCACAGGTGTGGCGCTACGATCCAGGTGTTGTCCTTGATGGCAACTCTCTTTGATGACAGACCTCAGTCCAGACTACAAGTATGAAGAGAATTTTCATATACGCAGGTTCATTAAGAAAAAGTTGCGTATACACGCAGGTACTCTATAGACTAAGTCGCGGATATGCAGGTTCGATATATATAAAGTCGCGTATACACGCAAATTCATGAACAGAAAAGGGCGTGCATGTCGAGAAGCTTCCCTTTGGTCCGTGGTAGTTAGTCCTCGATACTTGAGCGTATGTCTTTGGACCAAAGTATCTCGACAGACGTGTTGATCTCTAGTTTTGAAGCTGATGGTATTGGATTTCTATGGTTTGGCCCTTGGTATTGAGCAAGGCCTAAGGCTATATAAGGAGAAGAAGATCATTAGGCAATGACACTGAAAAAGTCTTGAATATCTGATAAAGAAAGAAATCTCGTATGAAGGTTCTGGGTTGCTTGATCTAAGCTAAGGAGAGATCACATCGGTTGATGGAAGACTAGATCTAAGGACAGATCGGGATCTAATGGTTTGAAATGCTCTATTATGATATGGGTGATTATTCGTATCTCTAGATCTGCATACTGACGCAATGTTATGTTCTGGATCTAACTAATGTCTGGTACAGCTGCAAGTTGAAAGAATTTATTTTTAGATCTGTACGCAGGTTGTCTTCATTAAAAGAGCGTGTATACGCGGGTTTCTCTCATTGAAGTAGCGTATATCTTTTGAAGCTTGATTTTTGGGTTTGCAGTTGGGTTTGACTGTTATTGCAGTGTTCTGTAGTCTGCTCTGTGTTCTGGTGACTGGGTTTGACATGGTATCAGTGGTTCAGTGATTCAGAGATTGTTGATGCAAGTATTGGTTGTTTTGTAATCTGCTATGAAAGTTGAATGAATTGTGGTCTTCAGATTGTAATGTTGTGCTTCGGGAATATCAAGTCTGAAAATGTATGAAAAGTGGTACCTGAAGGAAAGAAGATTGTAGGCCTGCACCTACGTACTAGTATCTTAGCTAGTACAAGAGCAAAGGGGGTTGGAGCTCCCTTCCAAGGAAGTTTGGAGAACGAGAGAGGGTTGTAGCCCTCTGCAGGTTGTAGCCTGCGTACTGTATAAGGCTGCACCAGTACAAAAGATTGTAAATTGAAGCTCTTATTAAAGAAAGATAGAGACAACTTGCAGCAGGTGGTTTTCACCCACATTGGGTTTCCACCTTATATCATGGTGTTCATGTGTGTGGCTTTTGTGTGATGATCTGTTATACTGCATCTGTTTACTTTTAATATGGTTAATAATGTCCTGATGCATTTACTGAAGATAAACTAACTGAATCATAAGTTTTCTGGTTATACACTGGTTTCCTTAGACACAGTAGCGTGTACACGCTGGTTCACTTAACTGAAGTCGCGTATATGTATCAGAGTATTTGAAAAGTTTTATTGATCTGATAATACTGATTCACCCCCCCTCTCAGTATTATTTCCAACAATTGGTATCAGAGCAGGTCCTTCAGAGAAGCTTGATTGCTTGAAGGAAGATCATTCATCATGAGCAACTACGAGAAAGAAGCATCAATCAGGCCACCGGTTTTTGATGGGACAAACTTCAATTATTGGAAGGTAAGAGTTACTGCCTATCTTCAATCTCTTGGTACAGAAGTTTGGGACATCGTAGAGACAGGCTACACTTTTCCTTCAGCTACTCCTACAGATCCAGCCGAGAAAAAGAAGTATGAAACAAATGCGAAAGCAGTCAGTACTCTATTAGGATGTATATCCAAATCAGAATTCATGAAGGTAATGCACTATAAATCCGCAAAAGAAATATGGGACAAAATTATCACGAGCTATGAAGGAGACGAACAGGTAAAGCGTGCTAAACTTCAAACTCTCAGGATTAAGTATGAGACTCTCAGAATGTATAATGATGAAAGTGTGGCTAACTATTTCCTTAGGGTAGATGAGATTGTTAATTGCATGAAAAATTTGGGTGAAGAAATAAGAGAGGCGATTGTGGTTGAAAAGGTTCTAAGATCATTGTCCCCCAAATTTGAATCTAAAGTGTCTGCAATAGAAGAAAAGGAAAATCTACAAATTCTTACTATGTCTCAGCTTCACGGAATTCTAACTGCTTATGAAATGAGAAAAGGAGGTCCATCAGACAGAAGAGAGGCTGCTTTCAAGGCTTCAGGCAAGGAAGATTATTATGAGACAAGTCACATGCCAGAAGATGAAGAAGAAGAATCAAATTTCGTCAGAAATCTTCAAAGGGGTTCTGGGAGGTTCAGAGGTAAGTTACCTTTTAAATGTTTTGCTTGTGGAAGAGTAGGTCATTATGCTGCCAAATGTCCTCACAAAGATAAGAATGACAAGGGAAAGGAACTTGCTAGATGGAACAAGAAACAGAGTGCAAATAAGAAAAGCTACTACACTCATGAAGATAGTGATGGTCTATCAAACAGTGATGAAGATGAACGAGGTAATGAATATAAGTTGTTAATGGCATTTGAAGATGATGATTATATGGATGTTGTAAATGTGGATGACCTTTATGATGAAATTACTGGACTCAAGAGATGTATAGAAGAAAAGAATATGATTATTGATACTCTACAATTTCAAATTGATGAAAAGGAAAAACATCTTGAAAAATTGGAATGTGAGATTGTTTGTCTTAGAAAGGAGATTGAGAAAACAAAAGCGATTAATCTTAAATTTGTTAAAGGATCTGAAACCTTGGATGAGATTATCAATGTGCAGCGATCTCCTTTGATCAAGATAGGTCTTGGATATAATGGAGAAACATCTCAAGCATCTACCTCTAAAAGCTATCTTGATGCAGCAAGGAGAAGCGAGCAAAGGCCAAATAAAAGTCATCAGGTGAATCAGGGACAGTTTACCTCAAACAAAGACCATCAAGAAACTCGGGGACAAACTGCCTTAAGGACAAACAAAAGCTACAATCAGCCTCAGGTAAAATCTTCCCAATTTGCTCCAAGAATGAATGTGAATAGAAGCTACAATCGGTTGGATGATAGATCTGATTATCGCAGAAGTTTCTTCAATGGCCAATGCTTTTCTTGCCATAACTTCGGTCACAAAGCAGCTCAATGTGTTGCCTACAAGACAATCATGACTAGAGAAGCTCAAAAGCAAGGGAGAATGACTGGAATCATGAAAAGGACTTATAACAACTTTTCAGTTCTTGAAAATGAAGTTGAATGCTCTATTTGTAATAACTTTGGCCATGAAGACTCTGAATGCAGGAGCAGGTTCCTGAAGACAACTCAGAAGGAACAAACCTCAAATGTCAGAACATGGAGAATAAAGGAACCGCAACCAGAAAGATGTGGGATAGCCTTTTATGCAGAAGGTCAAGAAAGTCTATGGTACATTGACAGCGGATGTTCGAAGCATATGACAGGGGACAAAGAAAAACTTGAGTCATATACCGCATTAGAAAAGGGGAAGAAAGTTTCTTTTGGAAACGACATCTCTGCAGCCATAAAAGGAAAAGGTGTTGCTCCATTAAAAGAGAAGGTCAAAGCTGGAAATGTTTTGTATGTTGATGGATTGAAGCATAATCTTCTGAGTGTCAGTCAGATGTGTGATCAAGGAACAGAGGTAATATTTAGATCAAATGGATGTTGTGTTCGTGACCTTGATACAGGTAAAACAGTGATCAAAGGAAGAAGGACTCCAAATAATCTATACATATTTGAAGAAGGACCACAACAATGCTATTTGAGCAAGGATGATGAACACTGGCTATGGCATCGGAGGTTGGGGCATCTAAGCTTTTCACAAATAAGGAAAGCATGCAAATATCAGGCAGTTCGTGGTCTTCCAGATATCAAAATTCCAGACAACACTATATGAAAATCTTGTCAGTTTGGAAAGCAAACCAGAACTAATTTTCCAGAGAAGGAAGGATCAGCTAGCATGCCTCTTGAGTTAGTACATACAGATACATGTGGTCCATTCAGAAAAAGAACACCTCGAGGAGAAGAATACTTGATATTATTCATTGACGATTTCTCCAGGTTTGTCTGGTTAGGGCTTATGAAGCACAAAGATGAAGCATTCGAAAAATTCAAATCCTTCAAAGCTTTGGTTGAAAATGAATCAAGACACAAAATTAAGTGCCTCAGATCTGACAGAGGTGGGGAGTTTACCTCAAACGAATTCTTCGATTTCTGTGAAGAACATGGGATAAGAAGAGAATTCTCTACAGCTAGAACTCCTCAGCAAAATGGGGTTGTGGAAAGAATGAACAGAACAATTCAACAAATGGCTCGTGCTATTCTTGATGAATCAGGTACTCCGGCAACTTTCTGGGGTGAGGCTGCACATGCTGCGGTTATTATTCTTAACAAAACAAATGTCCGAGTAAACATCACTCGAACACCTCATGAGCTCTGGAGTGGTGAGACTCCTTCGGTAAAGCATTTCAAAATCTTTGGGAGCAAATGTTATATTAAGAATACTGATGAGCAACTTGGAAAACTTGAACCAAGAGCAGATGAAGGCGTTCTTCTTGGTTATTCTCCACATAGCAAAGCATACAAGTGCTACAACAAAAGACTTGGCAGAATTGTTGACAACATTGATGTAGTGGTCGATGAGAAGGGATATATTCCTAGGCAAGTTCATCATGAAGACATTGAAGAAGATGAAGGCTACCCTCAAAGGCAGAATGATGAAGAAGAAGAACCTCAAGAAGAAGAAGAGCATCAAGAAGAACCAGAGGAGCAGATAAGAATAGAAGAGAAGACTCCATCCAGATATGTTCAAAAGAATCATCCAGAATCTCAGATTGTGGGGCAGAAAGAAGCAGGAATACAAACAAGAAGAAGAATTGCAGAAGCTTCAAGCTATTTGGCATTACTCTCTTCCATTGAACCACAAAATGTGAAAGAGGCATGCAAAGATGAATGTTGGGTCAAAGCAATGGATGAAAAACTTGAGCAGATCGAAAAGAACAATACTTGGGAATTGGTTCCTAGACCAAAAGATAAAAATGTCATAGGGACTAAATGGGTCTTCAAAAATAAATTGAATGAAAATGGAGAATTAATTAGAAACAAGGCGAGACTTGTTTGTAAAGGATATGCGCAGCAAGAAGGAATAGATTTTGAAGAGACCTTTGCTCTCGTTGCAAGACTTGAGGCCATCCGAATGTTCCTTGCTCTCTCAAGCTTTCAAAACTTCAAGGTTTTTCAAATGGACGTGAAATCAGCCTTTCTGAATGGAGACTTAGAAGAAGAAGTATATATTGAGCAGCCAGATGGTTTCATTCTTGGGAATGATCCAAACCTTGTATGCAGATTGAAAAAGGCTCTCTATGGTCTCAAACAAGCTCCGAGGGCTTGGTACTATCGGTTGGACAAATATCTTCACCAACAAGGTTTTTCAAAAGGATCAGCAGATAGCAATCTCTATATGAAAGTTGAAAATAACAAATTGCTAATACTTGTTGTGTATGTAGATGATATTATCTTTGGCAGCAATGAAGAGGCTATGAGTCAAAATTTTGCCTCTGTTATGCAGAAAGAATTTGAAATGTCATTACTTGGAGAATTGACATACTTTCTTGGATTGCAAATCCAACAAAATGAAGGAGGTATTTTCTTGTCTCAAACCAAGTACCTCAAGCAGATCTTGAAGAAGTATGGCATGGAAGATTCAAAGCCAGTTTGTACCCCCATGGTTACAGGATGCAGCCTCAGTGCAAATGATGAATCAGCAGCAGTTCACCAACCAACTTATAGATCCATGATTGGGAGTTTGCTTTATTTGATAGGTACCCGACCAGATATTATGCATGCAGTAGGAATTGTTGGAAGATTTCAAGCCAACCCAAAGGAAACTCATCTTCAGGCAGTCAAAAGAATCTTCAAGTATCTTCAAGGGACCCAAAACTATGGCTTATGGTATCCTAGAGATACAGATCTCACTCTTCATGCTTACACAGATGCAGATTGGGCCGGAAGTGTGGATGATAGGAAAAGCACAAGTGGTGGTGCTTTCTTCATGGGTTCCAGATTAGTGTCTTGGTTCAGCAAGAAACAGAGTTCGATTGCCTTATCTACAACTGAAGCAGAATATGTGGCTGCGGCATCTTGTTGCACACAACTTCTTTGGATGATGCAGACCTTGCAGGATTTTCAAATCATGTGCACTCCACCAGTCTCTATCTTATGTGATAATACAAGTGCAATCAGCATTTCAAAGAATCCAGTCATGCACTCAAAGACCAAGCACATACCAATCAAGTACCATTTTCTTCGGGAACAAGTGCTTGAGCAGAAGGTCAAGCTGGAGTATGTTCCTTCTAAGGAACAAGTTGCTGATATTCTCACAAAACCACTGCCCAGGGAAACTTTTGAATATCTCAGACAAAAGCTAGGAGTAGTTGATGCTTCATCCTGCTGTTGAAGCTTGTCTGTTCTACAGAAAAGTTGGTATACGCAAGTTACGTAAAGAATATCCGCGTATATACGCCGATTTATGCTGGGAAAGTGGCATGTATGGTGTACGCGTTCTGCCGAAAGCATATCCGCGTGCATACGCCGTTTTATGCAGGAGAAATCGCGTATATGGAGGTCTGAACAGCAAGGGCAGACTCCGGATGGAGAAGGTTTGAGATGGGTATGACAGAATTCTTCAGGCACAGTTTCAGGGGGTGCAGCAGGCACAGGTTCAGGGGGAGCAGCTTAAAGTCTCATAAAGCATTGTTGGCATTTAGATGCTTTTGGTTCTAGTACACAACTTTTGTTGGTTTCAGGAGAAGGAGCTCAGAAGGAAATCTTGGTTGCTGATCTAAAAGATGTATATCAGATACTGCTTGTGACTTTCATGAGTCTTGGTCTAGATTTGTTGTCTCTATGTCATGTATCTCTTCTGTGATATCTCTTTTATGGTGTCAAGGTCATGTAACGGCCTTTGTTGGTTTCCCCACTATGCCTGGGATGAATGATGTAATATAATTGGTTGGTTCTGATGTATCCCCTCTTAGTTGGGAGTATGGATGTATGCATTGAGTCTTTTGGTGATAGGAAGGTCCCTTATGGTGTATAAGTCTTGGTTCTTTTGAAGATCATCTTTTGCAGATATTGCCTACAGTCAGGGGGAGCATGTTTCAGCACAGCCAAGCAGAAATATCAGCATGTACTCAGGGGGAGCACGGCCCTTTGCCCTTGATGACAAAGGGGGAGAATGATTCTACGGATCTTGGGGTTGCCATCAAGTCCAAAGGGGGAGATTGTTGGCATTTTGGCACAGGTGTGGCGCTACGATCCAGGTGTTGTCCTTGATGGCAACTCTCTTTGATGACAGACCTCAGTCCAGACTACAAGTATGAAGAGAATTTTCATATACGCAGGTTCATTAAGCAAAAGTTGCATATACACGCAGGTACTCTATAGACTAAGTCACAGATACGCAGGTTCGATATATATAAAGTCGCATATACACGTAGATTCATGAACAGAAAAGGGCGTGCATGTCGAGAAGCTTCCCTTTGGTCCGTGGTAGTTAGTCCTCGGTACTTGAGCCTATGTCTTTGGACCAAAGTATCTCGACAGACGTGTTGATCTCTAGTTTTGAAGCTGATGGTATTGGATTTCTATGGTTTGGCCCTTGGTATTGAGCAAGGCCTAAGGCTATATAAGGAGAAGAAGATCATTAGGCAATGACACTGAAAAAGTCTTGAATATCTGATAAAGAAAGAAATCTCGTATGAAGGTTCTGGGTTGCTTGATCTAAGCTAAGGAGAGATCACATCGGTTGATGGAAGACTAGATCTAAGGACAGATCGGGATCTAATGGTTTGAAATGCTCTATTATGATATGGGTGATTATTCGTATCTCTAGATCTGCATACTGACGCAATGTTATGTTCTGGATCTAACTAATGTCTGGTACAACTGCAAGTTGAAAGAATTTATTTTTAGATCTGTACGCAGGTTGTCTTCATTAAAAGAGCGTGTATACGCGGGTTTCTCTCATTGAAGTAGCGTATATCTTTTGAAGCTTGATTTTTGGGTTTGCAGTTGGGTCTGACTGTTATTGCAGTGTTCTGTAGTCTGCTCTGTGTTCTGGTGACTGGGTTTGATAGGGTATCAGTGGTTCAGTGATTCAGAGATTGTTGATGCAAGTATTGGTTGTTTTGTAATCTGCTATGAAAGTTGAATGAATTATGGTCTTCAGATTGTAATGTTGTGCTTCAGGAATATCCAGTCTGAAAATGTATGAAAAGTGGTACCTAAAGGAAAGAAGATTGTAGGCCTGCACCTACGTACTAGTATCTTAGCTAGTACAAGAGCAAAGGGCGTTGGAGCTCCCTTCCAAGGAAGTTTGGAGAACGAGAGAGGGTTGTAGCCCTCTGCAGGTTGTAGCCTGCGTACTGGTATAAGGCTGCACCAGTACAAAAGATTGTAAACTGAAGCTCTTATTAAAGAAAGATAGAGACAACTTGCAGCAGGTGGTTTTCACCCACATTGGGTTTCCACCTTATATCATGGTGTTCATGTGTGTGGCTTTTGTGTGATGATTTGTTATACTGCATCTGTTTACTTTTAATATGGTTAATAATGTCCTGATGCATTTACTGAAGATAAACTAACTGAATCATAAGTTTTCTGGTTATACGCTGGTTTCCTTAGACACAGTAGCGTGTACACGCTGGTTCACTTAACTGAAGTCGCGTATATGTATCAGAGTATTTGAAAAGTTTTATTGATCTGATAATACTGATTCACCCCCCCTCTCAGTATTATTTCCAACACTGAACGACTGGCCTGCGTATCTGGATGCGGTCCCTGCATGGTGTACCTGCGGGTACGCACCTTCTGAGCTGATTTCCTGCGTACTTCTTAATTTTCAACATATTGAGAGCCTTGCCACGGGAGTTGCCATCAAGTACAACATCTGTAACATATAGCCATACCAGAAACATAATGCCAACAATCTCCCCCTTTGGACTTGATGGCAACCTCACAATCTTCAGCTTCATTCTCCCCCTTTGACATCAAGGGCAAAGGGGTATGCTCCCCCTAAGAACATGCTCCCCCTGAATATGAACCAGATCTGCAACAAAGAACCATAATCCACCATGAAAGAGATAGAGACATATTGCAGCTATTTCCAAGATCTCCTTCCGACCATCCTCCATAATGTCAACAATGCATTATATGCTCCCCCTGAACCTGTACCATCAATCAGAAAAGGTTCAACAATAGGATGATGCATCAACAACCCCCAACTTTTGCTTGAGGTATTCAAAAGTGTCCATGGGCAATGGTTTGGTGAGAATATCAGTAACTTGTTCCTTAGAAGGAACATACTCCAACTTGACCTTCTGTTCAAGTACTTGTTCCCGGAGAAAATGGTACTTGATTGGTATGTGCTTGGTTTTTGAATGCATAACAGGATTCTTTGAGATGCTGATTGCACTTGTGTTATCACATAAGATGGGGATTGGTGGTGTACAAGTGATTTGAAAATCCTGCAAAGTCTGCATCATCCAAAGGAGTTGGGTGCAACAAGATGCAGCAGCAACATATTCCGCTTCAGCTGTAGACAAGGCAATTGAACTCTGTTTCTTGCTGAACCAAGATACCAGTCTGGAACCCATAAAGAACGCACCACCACTTGTGCTTTTCCTGTCATCCACGCTTCCGGCCCAATCTGCATCTGTATAAGCATGAAGTGTAAGATCTGTATCTCTAGGATACCATAAGCCATAATTTTGAGTCCCTTGAAGATATTTGAAAATTCTCTTCACTGCCTGAAGATGAGTCTCCTTTGGATTTGCCTAAAATCTTCCAACTATTCCAACTGCATGCATGATGTCCGGTCGGGTACCTGTCAAATAAAGTAAACTTCCAATCATAGATCTGTAGGTTGGTTGATGTACTGCTGCAGATTCATCATTTGCACTGAGGCTACATCCTGTGACCATGGGTGTACATACTGGTTTTGCATCTTCCATACCATATTTCTTCAAAATCTGTTTGAGATACTTGGTTTGAGATAAAAAGATTCCTCCTTCTTTTTGTTGGATTTGCAAACCAAGGAAATATGTCAGTTCTCCTAGCAAGGACATTTCAAATTCTTTCTGCATGACCAAGGCAAAGCTTTGACTCATAGCTTCTTCATTGCTCCCAAAAATAATGTCATCTACATACACAACAAGTATTAGCAATTTGTCATTTTCAACTTTTATATAAAGATTGCTATCTGCTGATCCTTTTGAAAAACCTTGTTGATGAAGATATTTGTCCAAACGGTAGTACCAAGCCCTTGGAGCTTGTTTGAGACCATAGAGAGCCTTTTTCAATCTGCATACAAGATTTGGATCATTTCCAAGAATGAACCCATCTAGTTGTTCAATGTATACTTCTTCTTCCAAGTCTCCATTTAGAAAAGCTGATTTCACGTCCATTTGAAATACTTTGAAGTTTTGAAAACTTGAGAGAGCAAGGAACATTCGGATGGCCTCGAGTCTTGCAACAGGAGCAAAGTTTTCTTCAAAGTCTATTCCTTCTTGCTGCGCATAGCCTTTACAAACAATTCTGGCCTTCTTTCTAATTACTTCTCCATTTTCATTCAATTTGTTTTTGAAGACCCATTTTGTTCCGATAACATTCTTATCCTTTGGTCTAGGAACCAGCTCCCAAGTGTTGTTCTTTTCGATTTGCTCAAGTTCTTCATCCATTGCTTTCACCCAACATTCATCTTTGTATGCCTCTTTCACATTTTGTGGTTCAGTGGAGGAGAGTAATGCCAAATAGCTTGAGGCTTCTGCAACTGTTCTTCTTGTTTGTACACCTGCTTCTTTCTGCCCCACAATCTGAGATTCTGGATGATTCTTCTGAACATATCTGGATGGGGTTTTCTCTTCTATTCTTGTCTGCTCCTCTGTTTCTTCTTGAGGTTCTTCTTCTTCATCATTCTGTTTTTGAGGGTAGCCTTCATCTTCTCCGATGTCTTCATGATGAACTTGCCTAGGAATGTGTCCCTTCTCATCAACCACTACATCAATGCTGTCAACAATTCTGCCAAGTCTTTTATTGTAGCATTTTTATGCTTTGCTATGTGGAGAGTAACCAAGAAGAATGCCTTCATCTGCTCTAGGTTCAAGTTTACCAAGCTGCTCATCAGTATTCTTAATATAGCATTTGCTCCCAAAGATTTTGAAGTGCTTTACCGAAGGAGTCTTACCACTCCAGAGCTCATGAGGAGTTTGAGTGCTGTTCACCCTGACATTTGTTTTGTTGAGAATAACAACCGCAGCATGTGCAGCTTCACCCCAGAAAGTTGCGGGAGTTCCTGATTCATCAAGCATAGCACGAGCCATTTGTTGGACTGTTCTGTTCATTCTTTCCACAACTCCATTTTGCTGAGGAGTTCTAGCTGTAGAGAATTCTCTTCTTATCCCATGTTCTTCACAGAAATCGAAAAATTCATTTGAGGTAAACTCCCCACCTCTGTCGGCTCTGAGGCACTTAATTTTGTGACCTTATTCATTTTCAACCAAAGCTTTGAAGGATTTGAATTTTTCGAATGCTTCATCTTTGTGCTTCATAAGTCCTAGCCAGACAAACCTGGATAAATCGTCAATGAATAATATCAAGTATTCTTCTCCTCTAGGTGTTCTTTTCCTGAATGGACCGCATGTATCTGTATGTACTAGCTCAAGAGGCATGCTAACTGATCCTTCCTTCTCTGGAAAGTTAGTTCTGGTTTGTTTTCCAAACTGACATGATTTGCATATGGTGTTGTCAGGAATTTTGATATCTGGAAGATCGCGAACTGCCTGATATTTGCATGCTTTCCTTATTTGTGAAAAGCTTAGATGCCCCAACCTCCGATGCCATAGCCAGTGCTCATCATCCTTGCTCAGATAGCATTGTTGTTGTCCTTCTTCAAATATGTACAGATTATTTGGAGTTCTTTTGCCTTTGATCACTGTTTTACCTGTATCAAGATCACGAACAAGACATCCATTTGATCTGAATATAACCTCGGTTCTTTGATCACACATCTGGCTGACACTTAGAAGATTATGCTTCAATCCATCAACATACAAAACATTTCCAGCCTTGACCTTTTCTTTTAACTGAGCAATGCCCTTTCCTTTTATAGTTGCAGGAGTATCATTTCCAAAAGAGACTTTCTTTCCCTTTTCTAGAGCAGAATAAGACTCAAGTTTTTCTTTATCACCTGTCATATGCTTCGAACATCCACTGTCAATGTACCATAGATTTTCCTGTCCTTCTGCATAAAATGCTATCCCACATCTTTCTGTTTGAGGTTCCTTTATTCTCCATGTTTTGGTGCTTGAGGCTTGTTCCTTTTTCTGCTGAAACCTGCTCCTGCATTCAGTATCTTCATGACCAAAGTTATTGCAAATAGAACATTCAACTTCATTTTCAAGAACCGAAAAGTTGTTATAGGTCCTTTTTGTAATCCCTGTCATACTTCTTTGTTTTTGAGCTTCCCTAGTCATGATCGTTTTATATGCAACACACTGAGCTGCTTTGTGACCAAAGTTATGACAAGAAAAGAATTGTCCATTGAAGAAACTTCTGCAGTTATCGAATCTACCAGCCAACTGATTGTAATTTCTATTTTCATCTATTCTTGAACCAAATTGAGAAGATTTTACCTGTGGTTGGTTGTAGCTTTTGTTCACCCTTAAGATGGATTGCCCCTGATAGTTTCTGTTTGTAATTCGTCCCTGCTTTACCTGATGATCTTCATTGTTCTTTTGCTCATTTCTTCTTGCTGCATCAAGATAACTTTTTGAGGTGGATGCTTGAGAAGTTTCTCCATTATAGCCCAGATCTGTCTTGTTTAGTGGAGACCGTTGCACATTGATAATCTCATCCAAAGTTTCAGATCCTTTGACAAACTTGAGATTAATAGCTTTTGTTTTCTCAATCTATTTTCTAAGACCAACAATTTCACCTTCTAATTTTTCAAGATGTTTTTCCTTTCAATTTGAAATTGTAGAGTATCAATGATCATGTTCTTTTCTTCTATACATCTCTTGAGTCTAGTAATTTCATCATAAAGTTTATCCACATCTATAGCATCCATATAATCATCATCTTCAAATGCCATTAACAACTTATATTCATTACCTTGTTCATCTTCATCACTGTTTGATAGACCATCACTATCTTCATGAGTGTAGTAGCTTTTCTTATTTGCGTTTTGTTTCTTGTTCCATCTAGCAGGTTCCTTTCCTTTATCCTTATAAGGACATTTTGCAGCATAATGACCTACTCTTCCATAAGCAAAGCATTTAAAAGGTAACTTACCTCTAAACCTTCCAGAACCCCTTTGAAGATTTCTGACAAAATTTGATTCTTCTTCCTCTTCTTCCGGGACGTGGCTTGCTTCATAATAATCTCCTTTGCCTGATGCTTTGAAAGCAGCTTCTCTTCTGTCTGATGGACCTCCCTTTCTCATTTCATAAGCAGTTAGAATTCCATGTAGCTGAGACATAGTAAGAATTCGAAGATTTTCCTTTTCTTCTATTGCAGATACTTTAGATTCAAACTTGGGGGACAATGATCTTAGGACCTTTTCAACCACAATAGCCTCTTTTATTTCTTCACCCAAATTCTTCATACAATTAACAACCTCATCTACCCGAAGAAAATAGTTAGCCACACTTTCATCATTATACATTTTGAGAGTCTCATACTGAATTCTGAGAGTTTGAAGTTTAGCACGCTTTACCTGTTCGTCTCCTTCATAGCTTGTGACAATTTTGTCCCATATCTCTTTTGCGGATTTATAGTGCATTACCTTCATGAATTCTGATTGAGATATACATCCTAATAGAGTACTGACTGCTTTCGCATTTGTTTCATACTTCTTTTTCTCGGCTGCATCTGTAGGAGTAGCTGAAGGAAAAGCATAGCCTGTCTCTACGATGTCCCAAACTTCTGTACCAAGCGATTGAAGATAGGCAGTAACTCTTACATTCCAATAATTGAAGTTTGTCCCATCAAAAACTGGTGGCCTGATTGATGCTTCTCTCTCGTAGTTGCTCATGATGAACGATCTACCTTCAAGCGATCAAGCTTCTCTAAAGGACCTGCTCTGATACCAATTGTTGAAAATAATACTGAGAGGGGGGGTGAATCAGTATTATCTAATTCTTTTAATAAATCTTCCTTATTTGTTCTTTGAATTATTTTTGCATGTCAGTACCATAAAATAATGAGCATGAACAAAGAAAAACAGATAGTCACACCAAAGAACACAAGATGTAAGGTGGAAACCCAATGTGGGTGAAAACCACCTGCTGCAATATGTCTCTATCTTCTTTCAAATTAGAAACTTCTTTTACAATGGTTTTGTACTGGTGCAGTCCTTTACCAGTACGCAGGCTGCAACCTGCAGAGAGCTACAACTCTCTCTCTCTCGTTTTCCAGTCTCTCCTGGAAGGGAGCTACAACCCCCTACTTCTTTTCATAAAGCATCAAATGATCATCAAGTACATAAAAGTTACAGTCCACTACAGTTATCAGATCAGCAATAACAGAACTAACCCAGAACACCTTATCAACATAAAAATTCAATCAACAGAACATCTTAAGACAGATACGCAGTTTTCTCTTCTGTGGCCTGCGTTGCTACGCAGTTCACCTTCTGCTTTCCTGCGTATACCCGCAGAAATCCTTCTACTGCACTGCGTGCCCACGCACTGTTCCTTCAACCGCACTGCGTACTATTACTACAGGTACGCACCCAGAGACATTATCGCGCCGCGTACTGTTACTGCAGGTACGCACCCAGAAATACTATCGCGCCGCGTACTTTTACTATGCGTACGCACCTGAACCTTAGTCGCTCTGCGTACCCACGCAGCTCTCCTTCTTCTGCTCTGCGTACCCACGCAGGTCTCCTGTTTCTGCTCTGTGTACCCACGCAGATCTCTTGTTTCTGCTCTGCGTACCCACGCAGCTCTTCTGTTAAACACCTGCGTACTTCTGATTAGGGCCGAATAGGCAGTTCACCAGAGTGGCACAGTTGCTCAGATCTGATCATGCGCTCGAGAGATCACCCTTCACAGATTCGCCTTCAACTTCCCTTTCATATAGATCAAGCTTTTAAGACCATAACCCAATATTTCAGATCTAAAGATATTCAATTGCAAAAGATACTTAGCCAAGTGATCTCCTTTGCTTTATATAGGCAAGCTCCTCCTAAAATCATGGAACAATACCACGAGCCAAAACCGTAATAACACAAATACCGTCGGCTAAATACCAAGAGTAAAACATAAGAAACCCCACGTGTGCTTTTCTCTGCCTTGAAATGTGTGCACTGGGGGTACGCACCTCCTGAACGGCTGGCCTGCATATCTGGACGCGGTCCCTGCATGGTGTACCTGCGGGTACGCACCTTCTGAGCTGATTTCCTGCGTACTTCTTAATTTTCAACATATTGAGAGCCTTGCCACGGGAGTTGCCATCAAGTACAACATCTGTAACATATAGCCATACCAGAAACATAATGCCAACACTAATAAGTGATTCCTTGATTAAGGGAGTATAGGCAGGTGTTTCTTCAATTTGCGTTTCTGCTTCCTGGGTCTCCATGGGATTCGTCTAAATAGAAGCTTCAGCTGCCTCTCGAATCATGAAATGACCAATCAAAATTTCCTTTGCAGCGTCTATTTGAACAGTAGTGTCCATGGTAGGATGGTCCGTTTAGGTTTCTTATGAGAAAACATAGGGGTCCTCGTTTTTCATTTGAACGTCTTTTACAAGGCATGACTTTGTTTGAGTTTCCTTTGGACAAGCCAAAATATCCTCAGTTTGGGTCTCAATGTTCCTTCCAGAACAATGTTCTATTTGAGTGCCTGTGGTTTCCTTTTCTACTTTCAAATTCTTGGCTCTAATGGCCTCCTTTCACCACTGCCTTAGTTGCCCAATTATTCGCTTCTATTTCTTATACTTCTTAAGTGCTTTTCTGAGCTTGTCCATGTAGGACCTCTTTATCCTGGGACTTCCAACCTGTGATGGGCTAACTACATTATCCTCTGGTCCCTGTATAGGTGGTAATGTGTTAACATTAGGGAGAGTTTCTTCTGGAACTGTATCTCCCGAGGGAGCTGCATCTTCTAATTCTGCCTTATCATGGATTTCTCTTTCGAGAGACCCTAGTACAACCGTGTCTCCTGAACAATTTTCATTCTCCAGATTTCCTTTTGGGTAGGCCTCGTCCTCATGGGAATTAGAAAAAATAGTGTTACTTTGTTGATTTTCATCCACCAGGGTTTCATTTACATGGTTTTCTTCAGCTGGGGGGTCCACTGGACTGGTGTCTAGTGGCCGATTTCCTCCGTTAGTGATATCTTCTTCATGTGTCTCTGCTTCAAGAGGTTTTTCCACAGAAGAAATTGGTTCCCTCTATTCTTCCACAGAATCAGTGCATGGCAGGTTTTGCTCATGACCAGGGCTGTCAGTACGAGTAGACTAGTTGGGAGTGCAATTCTATTCCTTAGTATTCCTTAATTGTTCTCTACCTTCTCCAAATATCCCCATGTTTTCCAATACCTTGGCCACTTCCTCCTCATAGTCTTGCAAAGGAGAATTTTGTGGACTTGCAAGTGGTGTGCAGGATGGTCTAGCCTCATCTTCTTGAATTAGGATGCTTCGCTGGGCTTTCACTCGCACAAAGTGCCTACGCTTTGCTGGTTCAGGGGCATGAAGGAATTCTTTATTTTTAGTGATTTTCTCGGACTTGGGGTTCTTGGCCCTTGCTGCTCTATTATTGTGTTTTCTGGGAGTGGAGCCAAGGTAGGATTTATAACACTATCCCAAGTTAACTGTTGTTGGGCCAGTCTGTTCAAAATGAAATTTAATAAATCGGTGATGGCTAATTACTTTGTGTGGGTTAATGGCTATCCTAACTCAACATGCGACATCATGTAATAGAGAATTCAAGTAAAATGACAAATTAACTGAATTTTTCCCTTTTAAAATGGCTAAAAGTTTTAGTTGATGAGGCTTTACCACATCGTGTCGACTGTCGCAGGTAATCTATCTTTGCACAATGATGTCCAATTCTTGCCACGATTGTCTTAACGCTGAAGGATGGATCCATTTTCCTACGTGCACCAGTTGCTCTCCTGGATCCTAGAATACTTCAATCGCATTGTGCAGAAGGACATGTTTTTATGTCCATTTGGTTCCTTCAACTAGAATTCCAGTGACTTTGGCTATGACTGCTTCAGAAATGGTTATACTTCTACCTCTGATTGTGGTGCTACCATTCTGCAAATTCTGTAGAAATTCCAACATCAGCCCCTCATGAAAATCCTGCAACCTATTTAGATATTGCAGCCATCCTGCACGCTCGAGAATTGCATGAGCTTGATCTGATACCATAAGTACTAGTGGTTCATTCCTGATAACTCTTCCTCCCGTGGTTGCTGTACCTATAATTGGTTTGCTTGTATGCAATTTCTTTACACATCCTTAATTCAGAATAGTAGCAGAAAATGTTACAACAATTAACAGAGAAATGACAATATTTTGGGATTTAATATCATATTTAGTTAAGGCATTGGTCCCGTCAACCATACTTAACGTAGGATCATGAGTCTGCATGCCAGCCATAATGGCTTCCATCCTTACCCCAATCAGAAATACTTGTTAATTATTACTCATTCATAATCATCATTAAGTCTTTCCCCGGAAGTTAATTCAAATGATTATCGCAAAATTGCTCTTAATTGTCACACATGGTGTGCGTACACAGGCCATCCCCCTTCTGACTAGAAAAGAGCATCCACGTCCTTTCAGCATGTGAAAAGCAAGTGAAAGCATTAACAGACATAAATGCCAAAAACCAATTCTAAAAACAACGTGTTAATCAATAAAGAAATTAAAGCAAGACACACCATTGGATGGGAAATAGCTAAAAAGAAATTAAAACAAAGATTTTAATACATTATGTCAAAAGATTTTCACCGGAATTGGTATTAATGACAAAGACATAATCAACGGTATATATCAATGACAAACATAAAATGATTAGAAAATTTAGAATATAATGAGTACATGATATAAGTTTACCATGCAGATCCACTTGTAAGAATGTTGTTCAAATGGAAAATTCCCTTTAGAGACAAATCCATAGGTGATAAGAGCTTATAGAACATTTTGTAGTGTAAGACGATACCTCAATACCATAAGCAGAGCCGCTGCTGCCAGTAGACATTCATAGCCTCGATAGGGTTGCTTTTTAACCCCACAAATGAGCCAAAGTCCTCCTTTTAGAATGTAGATGGTTCTTCTTTCCCCTGTCATAAAAGGCCACTATCCTGGCATGGTGACCAGATAACCATAATGCCATTCACCATGATATAACAAAGTGATCAGGCTGGCTCGTGATGAGACCCCCTACCCCTCTGACAGTTTTAAGCATCAAGAAGGTCATTACCTTGGTTTGGTAGTCAAATTGGAATGTCACGTGTTAGATCCTGATGATCATGGTAGGATGGCTCATGATGAGACCCCCTATCCTTTTTAAGACAATGTTTGATTATTTTTCTCATCTCATTATGTCCATTTTTTTTTGTTTGAATTTTTATTTATTAAATAGAGGGAGGCCCATTTGCTCCTTCAGAGTCAGGGATGGTGTAAGAAGTAAAAATATGGCAATGAAAGTTTATACTCTTATCCCCATATCATCATATTAATAATATTTATCCAATTGACAGTGTAAAAACATAAGCCAACATGGTTTGAAAATAATGAAGCATTTTATAATGTGTCCAAAGAAGAGATATTTAGTCAGTCATTATAAAGATACACCGTATCAGCTTTGGAACAAAGATAACCATCAAAAAACTACATGAGTCGTAATGATATTGTTATTACTATTTTTTTTCATACATCAAGAACAAATCCATTCACTTGGTGTTTATTCACAATACAAAGGAGAAAGAAAGAAAAGATGTCATCACACCCATTAAAAAAAACTCACAATTTATTCTATTAAAAAGATAAAAAGAAGGGTTGTTCAATGGATTGAACCTCAAAAGTTGCAAATAGAAATGTTGTTCACTTGATTGAACAACAAAAAATCACAAAAAGTGTTGTTCATACGATTGAACACAAAATCAAACAAACAAAAAATGTGTTGTTCAATCGATTGAATGACAATCATTCAATCGTTTGAACGACAAAATCAAAGAAACAAAAAAAGAGTTGTTCAATCAATTGAACGTCAATCATTCAATCATTTGAACGACAAAATCAAAGAAACAAAAAAACGTGTTGTTCAATCGATTGAACGACAATCGTTCAATCATTTGAACAGCAAAATCAAAGAAAGAAAAAAATGTGTTCAATCAATTGAACGACAATCGTTCAATCGTTTGAACAATAAAATCAAAGAAACCAAAAAAATGTGATGTTCAATCGATTGAATGGAAATCTTTCAATCATTTGAACAACATTTATCAAGCAATAAAAATTCTCATATTTACATGGTAATGTCTACTCTTAATTGCAATCGATCAAAAAGAGTATATGCATTATTTATAACTTCTAACGACAATCGATCAAAAAGAGTATATGCATTATTTACAACTTCTAACGAGATCTCAATTTTTTGAAGATAATCTACTGGATTATCACTTCCGCAGCTAAAATTTGCATGGAGGGGTCGTCGCGTACCTTCTCGCAGAAAGGCTTTGTGGTGAGTGGTTTGTGGTAGAGGTGTACTCGGTGTCCGTTCACCTTAAAAGAATGGCCAGATTCATCAATGGTAACCAAGGTAAGAGTACCATTGTTATGCCCTTCTTGAATCTCATAAGGGACAAGCCATCTTGTTTGCAACTTGCCCGAGAAATCTTGGAATCTAGAATCATAAAGCAGTGCCCAATCTCCTTTTTGAAATGTTTTCTTCTTGATAAGGCTGTCATGCCATTTTTCCCTTTGTTGTTGAATAATTGCAGTCCATTGCAAAGCAAGTAGTCAAGTCTCATCTAGTTCATTAATCTGTTGGAGTCGTCTGCTCTAGGCTTCTGTTAGATCCAACCCTACTTCTTGGGTCATCTTTAGAGTCTTTATTTTGAATTCGATTGGAAAAATAGGTTTTTTGCTGAATACGAGCTGGTATGGAGAGTATCCAGTAGTATTCCTCCAAGTCATGTTATAGGCCCATAAGGCCTCTCGCAATCTAGCAGCCTAGTCTCGTCGGTGTGTTCAGACTATCTTCGTCAGAATTGCTTCAATGACCTTATTGGTGCTTTCAACCTGCCCGTTCACCTGCGGGTGATATGGGGAAGTGATCCTATGCATAATATGATGATTCCTTACAGTGGCAATAATATTATGTCCTGTGAATTTCCCTCCCCCATCTGTGATCACTTCGCGTGGTAACCCATATCGAAAAAACAACCAAAAAAGGAAGTTAATCACAACTTTCTCTGTGGCTCTTGGTAAATCTACTGTTTCCACCCATTTTTTCACATAATCTGTGCCAACCAATATGTAGGCCTTCTGATTGGATGGTGGATGGAATGGGCCAATGAAGTCTAAAGGCCACCTTTTGAAGGGTTCTATGACTAGCTGAGGTTGCAGAGGCATTTCATTAGATTGGCCAGGCCTACCCATCCTTTGACAGCTATCACAAGCCTAGGCATATTTCTTAGCATCCTTAAGAATAGTGGGCCAATAATAGCCCATCTGTAATACCTTATGCCCTATCCTTCGATATGCAAAATGTCCCCCGCAAGGCTCCTCATGGCAATCTTTTAGTATATCATGTATTTCATCCTCGCAGATGCATCTACGTATACACATGTTGGTTCTTGTATATCCGCCTATCCAAGAGAATTAGGGGCTGCACTGAATTATAAACTTCCTCTCTCTTGTTGTCAAATTTCTGGGTAGCTTGCCAACTGCCAAATAATTCACCACATCTGCGTACCATGGTGTTTTGACTACCACAGAAAATAGATGTTGATCAGAAATTGATCATCTACCGCCAGTGGATCATTTACCTTCAAAATTCATGACAGAATGTTAGCAACTGGGTTTTCCTTCCTTGGACGATCCTTAATAGTAATATCAAACTCCTACAAAAGTAATAGCCATTGTGTTACTCACCCATTTGTGATAGGTTTATTACCTTAATACCGAATGGCAAAGTGATCAGTGTACAGAAAGACTGGGTAGCCAGTTATATATTGTCTAAATATGTTTATTGCATAAATAACAGCTAAAAATTATTTTTTTATCATTGTATAATTAATTTATACATGAGTGATATTTTTGATAATATAATATATAGCATAAGGTTTCTTGTCCTCTTCTTGGCTGAGGACAACGCCTATAGCTACATATGATGTGTACATGGATATGTGAAAGGGAAACTCCCAGTTTGGCCCACGCAATACTAGTGTTGTTGAGACTAGCTTCTTTAAACCTGTAAAAGTTGTGTCACATTTGCCAAACCAACTAAAATCAACATTTTTAGTCAAAGCATATAGAGGGACAGCAATTTGTGAAAAGTTTTTAATAAACCTACGATAATATCCTACATATCCTAGGAAGCTACATACCTCTATCTGAGTGCAGGGGATAGGCAGTAAAAGAATTACTTGAATTTTGTTAGGTCTACCTGTATTCCTGCTGTAGAGATGTAGTGTCCCAAGATTACACCCTCGGTCATCATCATGTGGCACTTTACATTTCTTAAGCATAACCTAGTGGCAATGCATCATTCTAAGGCTTTTTCTAATGTTTGGAATGCTTGGTTGAAGTCATCCCCATATGGAGTAAAATCGTCCATATACACCTCAAGTCCTTCATTTATTAAATCAGCAAAGATGCTGAGTATAGCTCTCTGGAATGTAGCTGGGGCATTACACAAGCCAAATGGTAATACTCTGTATGTGAATGTACCCCATGGACAAGTGAAGGTTGTTTTGTCCTGGTCTTCAGGGGTGATCTGAATCTGATTGTAGCCACTGAAACCATCTAAAAAGGAAAAGAACTACTTCCCTGCCAAAGTATCAAGGACCTGATTGATGAATGGGAGGGGGAAATGATCTTTCTGTGTTGCCTTGTTTAGCTCCCTATAGTCTACATAGATACACCACTTCCCATTTTTCTTAGGGATGACCACCAATGGAGAGACCCATTTACTATCTGAGATAAGATAAATAAAGTTTACATCCAACATCTTCTGTAACTCTTCTTTCACAATGTCCTTGAGATGCGGATTCAATCTCCATTGAGGCTATTAAATGGGTCGAGCATCCTTCTCAGTATAGATGTGGTGTGTACATAGCTGTGGGTCTATTCCCTTCATATCAGGATAATCCCATGCAAAAATTTGTATTTTTGTAGGACCTGTATGAGATTTTGTTGCTGAATACTATCCAGACTGTCCTTAATATTTATTATTTTTCCATATTCTATCTCTACCAGTTTTCTGTTATGAACAAAAGTTGTCTGAATATGATGATCGTCGGTATCCTTCAGAGGATCCTCCATGGACTCATTATCTAAGATTTCTTTTAGCATTTGACATTTTACATTGCTCACATTAGCAGGCTGAATCATAAAATTATTAATAACATCATCTTCAGTCTGATCTTTAAATTCTAGTGCCTCTGCTACTATGAGTGGTGAACGGATGCTTTCCTCCAGGTACGCTGGTGGTTGTTTACATATTTTCATAATGGGTAGACTTGGCTTGATAGGAGGATATAACACAAGATTCTTTACAGTATTCCCCTTTGCAATAGTCATGCTACCTTCTTGGCAACCAATATAAGCATTAGCTGTCGCAAGCCAAGGTTGGCCCAGAATCAGAGGGTGCTCGTCTAATCTACTCTTTGGGTTTATGACAAGAAAATCTACTGGATATTCCCACGAATCAACAAAAACTATTATATCCTGTAAGGTTCCTTCTAGCCTTACCACTGAACGATCAACAAGTTCTAATAGAGTGGTGGTGGGTTCCAGGGCTGTAATACCAAGTGCTTGATAGGTTTCTGCTATTAAAATATTAATGGTTGCACCCAGATCAACTAAAGTATTGGGAAAAGAGTGGCCATATATCTGAACTGTCACTATGGGGTTTCCAGGATCTTCATACTTTATTGGAGTTTCCCCTCCCAAGAGTAAATCAGACAAAGTTCCTACAACGTGGATGGTAGGTGAGGTTTTTGCTTTCCTTGCAGGCTTCTTTACACATAGCTCTTTAATTGTTTTGCCATACATGGGTATGTCTTGAATGGCCTGGAGGAGAGGGACTTTAATACAAAGGTTTTTTAGTTCCCCTACAAGATCGAAATCTGGATAAACAATAGATTCGGGTATCGTTAACCTTTCGGGGAATGGGGGAGAAGTGACTATAAGTTTTTCAGGATCTTCACGCTAATCTGTCTCTTCTCGTTTTAGTTCAGTATTAATTACAAGCGGTGGTATATGTACAGGTGGGGTTTCAATTTCGATTGAAGTTTGATCCTTGTTTTCCTGAGGGGTGATGATACAACCTAACCTCAATCTGAGTTCATTACATTCTTTCTGCTCAACCTCATAATCTGAACTTTCAATAATCTAAACCAACTGAACTGGTCTGTTATTAGGATTTGGATTTGGTTGAGCTGGTAATTGAGGCTGCAGAAGAGGTTGGGGATTTTGCTGTAAGGTATAAGGTACTGATAGTGCAAGTTGAGGCTGAGGCCCTGCCCCCATAGGTGTGTTAGATATCCCCAGAAGTCGCTGCCAATTTGTAGACCAATTTAGATTTTGAGAGGTAGAGGCAGGCCACTAGGATTGATAGGGATTGCCCTACCAAACATGAGTAAAAGGAGAATTTGGCTAGCCATTTCCTGGAAAATATTGCGTTGGCAAGGATGTCATAGGGAATGGCATGCTTTTCCAACTTGGGTAGGGTGATTGGCCCTGCCATACTGTCCCATGGTTTTGTTGCTGATTAAACTGTGAAGAAGGAAATAACTGGGATGTGTCTTGTGTCATGCCTGTAGGTTTAGCCTGCCACTATCGATGCTGGTTCATATGATATACTGGCTCTGTTTCTTCTTTTGCTTCCCTGAATACTTCTTTAATCCCTGGTAATGATGGAAATTGTTCAGTGGCATGCTCTTTAGTACAGATAGCGCATGTCTAAACCATGTCTAATGGGAATTCTTGTTGGTTGTGCTTCTTTTGATAATGTGGATAGAAGATGGCTAAGTTTTGTTTTGCTAAGGCTTGCTTTTGTTTAGCTTGTAAGACATCCAGCTATGTTGTGAGAGTGCCCTAGATGTTCATCTTAAAATCTTCTAGGAGTTTACCGATTTCCATCTGTGTTATGCCTCCACTGTGTGGTTTGCTTCCCTTGCTCATGGGATCTCGGCTTCCTGCCCCTGTATGTGTGCTTCCTCATGAATACCTGATACACAAGCGAATAATTTCATCATAATCTTCCTGAGAAATATCTCCTTTTCCCATTAAGTTTAGAGTTTCTACCCGCTCCTCTTTCATTCCTTTAATTAAGATAGGCTCTTAGGACTTCTTTTGGTAAGGCAGTGTGTGGAGGCCTCTGCAAATTACAATAAAATGTTCTACATATTATTCCATTGTTTCATTATCTTTTGCAGTCATCTTAAAAATCTCATATTTCAGTTCCCTAGTTTTACAAAAGTCATGGTATCTTTTGAGGAAGGAGTTTTTCATCTCATCCCAAGAATTAATAGTTCACCCACCTAGACCCATAAACCATCTTAAGGCTACTCCTTTCAGAGTGGAAGTGAACAGTTTTAGCTTTTGGGGGTCGGTGGTGTAGTCATATCCTCTACAGAGGACATCAAACTCAAACAGGAAAGCATCAGGATCCTCTGTTATCATCCCATGGAAAGTTGGGAGGCTCTGTAAAGGAATAGTCTTCATGGGGGCATTGGCCACTTGGTCGACTATGGGGTACTCTAATGTCGAGTTTTGACCTTAAGGTGGCTGATCTGCCATTTGGTCAAAGATGTGCCAATAATATTTGGGGACTTCAAGGAATGCTTCTTAAGTAAGCAGAGAGTTAGCAACCCAAGCTGGCTTTGCAGCACTACCTAGATCTAGGATCTCAGGAGATCCTTGTTCAAACAATTGTGGTTCTGCCTTAGCAGTCCCACTGGTTTCTCCTTTTCCTTCTCTTAAGTTACAATATTTTCCATCTTGTAGAGGATTAGAATGTAAACATATTGTAGCTTGAAGGCTCTATTCTGATGCTCCAACATGGCTTTGAATCTTAGTGTAGGTTGCAGATGGTGAGCTTGCTGCTTGAGCGACAACAATAGAACTTTCTCTAGGTATTGCCTGGAATCCCATTGACGCTTGAGACTTTGCTTTTCTTACAATTTCATCTATAAAGGTCATTCTCCCAAGGTTCACTGATTCTTTGGGTTTTGTGGGTTTTGGTGGGGGATTCTGCTCTTTTCCTATTTTTTTATTCCTAGTCAGTCATAAAAACCAATTCTTATTTAACCTCTAAGCCTTTGCTGGAAAGCGGGCTAGTAAGAAAGAACTTTACTTTCTAGATACGTAGGTTCTTACCTTCCATTTTTAAAACCAAATTATTTCACAGCAAGATAAAAGGAAATCACTTGAAACACTCTCCCTAACAACGACGCCAAAATGTTGGCTCACTAAGATGTCTCTTTTTTAAGCAATCTTAATTCCTACATTAATTTTCTACCCGAGGTACGTCTTTTTATCTCAAGAGTGTCAGCATAATCTATGCAGTGAATTTAGAGGTTAGCTAAAGGTAAATTGTTGCAATCACTCATAACTGTCTTTTCAACTTAAGTCACACAACTCTTAAAGAAATAACTGAGGGAAAAATAACTTTGAAAGAGTTCTTAACACACTCTGAAATCTTGTCTACTTATTCCAAAACTAAATGAATCTGAATGTGAATACAAAGAATCATGCTTGGCAATATTCAAATGGAATTAAAGCTAACTCCTTTGATTAAGAAAGGTAACTGTAACAACTAAACAACAATGTTAATATATCACAAATCAGAATTGAACAGCAAATCCTAATTTAACAACAATCTCAATTGAATGACAATTCTCAATTGAATAAAAATCTCGATTGAGCAACAATTCTCAATTGAACGACAATCAAGCAAATACGATAAATGACTTCCAAAAAAAAACTACTTCTATCAGCAGATCATGGAAATTAATTAACACTACCTGTTATGAAACCAGCTCAAGAAAAGATAGGAAAGATAGATCAACGTCTTAGAATTCAACCTCTTCGAGGGGGCAACCTCCTTTACATTACATAAATGAACAATTCTTGGATGATACAAATGACAAAACCTCCTTTCTATATATAGGAGTCTAAGGAGTCACAATATAATCCAGCCGACCTAACAATAATAATATAAAGCCACAAAAATAACAATAGAGGGATTCTATGGGGCACAGAAATAACAATATGGGGGTAATAGGGGCACAACAATATAAATAAGGGGTATAACTACAATAGTAATGGGGTAATCACTAGTATTATAGGGACCCAACATGCCCCTCTCCTTCAAAAAAGTGTTGTCCTCAACGCTTGAGTAGTTCTGGATACTTCTGCATAAAATTCTCATCCTCCCATGTGGAATCTTCAGCGGATAAGTTCTTCCACTTGATAAGATACTCTGAAATTGATCGATTTCGTAGCTGTCGAGTTCTTGTTTCTGTGACTGCTTCCGGTTCCAATATAATTTTTCCTTCCTCGTCAAGTTCTGGCAATATTGTTTGAATTGGGAGCTTGTCACCTATAACCTTCTTTAAACATGAAACATGGAAAACTGGGTGCAATCGAGAAGCTGCAGGAAGCTCCAATTTGTATGCCATAGTACCAATCTTTTGCAACACCTTGTACGGACCATAATACTTTGGTGATAATTTATTATCCTTCTTAGCTTGCTTTAGGGACATTTGCTTATATGGTTGTAGCCGTAGGAATACCCAATCACCTACATCAAAACTTCTTTCACTGCGATGTTGATCTGCCTGTTGTTTCATTCTATTTTGTGCCAACACGAGGTTATCCTTTAAGAGTTGGAGGACTTGTTGTTGATGTTCGATGTGATGTTCCACTGCCTGAACCTTAGAATTTTCTCTTAAATATGATGTGATGGATGGTGGTTGATACCCATAAAGTGCCATAAATGGGGTCATTTTTGTTGCTGTATGGAAGGAAGTGTTATACCACCATTCAGCCAGAGGCAACCATTTGACCCATTGTGTCTGTTTATCAGATACAAAGCAACGAAGATATCCTTCCAAACATTTGTTTACTATCTCAGTTTGCCCATCAGATTGAGGATGATAAGATGAGCTATGAGCTAACTGAGTACCAAGACAAGAAAATAATTATGTCCAAAAATTTCCAGTGAAAATGGGATCTCTGTCACTTACAATAATCTTTGGGTTTCCATGTAGCTTTTGAACTGTTTCCATAAATGCAGTAGAAACTGTACTGGCTTTAAATGGATGTGATAATGCACAAAAGTGTGCATACTTGGTAAGTCTGTCAACTACCACCATGATGACACTCTTTCCCTCAGACTTGGGTAAACCTGTGATAAAATCCATTGAAACCTCCTCCCAACGTTGGCTTGGAATGGATAAAGGTTGTAATAGACCCGGTGTCTTAATTGTTTCAACTTTATTTTGCTGGCAAACCAAACATTCCGCCACAAACTTTTGAATATCTGATTTAAGGCCATCCCAAAAAATTCCTTCTTAACCCTGTGGTAAGTTTTTAAAAATCCTGAGTGCCCTCCTAAGGGAGAAGTGTGCAATTCCATAAGAATCTTTTGTTTTAGCTGGGAATTCTTACAGAGGTATAAGCGATCTTTGTACCATAACGAATCATTTTGCCAGCTAAATGTATCAGAAGTACTGGAATCTTGTTGTAGCTTTCGAATAAGTGCCCACACTTCTTCGTCATTCTTCCATTCCTCCCTTGCTTCGTTTATCCAATCTGGTTGGATAATAGAAATGGCACACAACAATGCTTCCACATCCTCATCCTTTCTTGAGAGTGCATCTGCCACCACATTTTGCTTCCCTTTTTTGTAGATGATTTCAAAGTCATAACCCAACATCTTTGTGACCCACTTTTGTTGCTCTTCAGAGGATAATCTTTGTTCTAAAAAGTATTTAAGGCTATCATGATCCGTTTTTACCTTGAAGTGTCTTCCCATTAGGTAGGGTCGCCATTTCTTAAGTGCATGGAGTATTGCCAACATTTCCTTCTCATAAATAGCTTTGCTTAAAAACTTTCCCTTGATTGGACGACTTTCAAAAGCAATGGGTCTTTCATCTTGCATTAGAACACACCAATTCCATTTCCTGAAGCATCACATTCCACAATAAAGGTTTTTGTGAAGTCCGGTGTAGCTAAGACCGGTGCTTGGCACATTGCCTCTTTAAGATGTTCAAAGGCCTTTGTTGCTTCCGGAGTCCATGAAAATGAATCTTTCTTCAATAATGTTGTTAGAGGTGCTGCTATTCTCCCATAATTCTTAACAAACTTGCGATAATACCCTGTCAACCCAAGAAATCCTCGCAGATGCTTTATGGATGTGGGGATTTTCCATTCCTTAATGGCTTTAATTTTGCTAGGGTCTACCTTAACTCCTTCATGAGATACAATATGACCCAAATATTCCACCTCCTGGACTCCAAAGAAACATTTGGATCTTTTTGCATATAATTGTTTCTCCTCCAATAGTTGTAGCACCCTGTCAACATGTTCAACATGATCCTTCCAAGACTTGCTGTAGATTAGTATATCATCAAAAAATACTAACACAAATTTTCTAAGGAATGGTTTGAAAATTGAATTCATCAAACCTTGAAATGTTGAAGGTGCATTGGTAAGGCCAAAAGGCATGACCAAAAATTCATAATGACCCTCATGAGTTCTAAATGCCATTTTCGGAATGTCTTCAATCTTCATTCTGATTTGATGATATCCCGAACGAAGATCCAACTTGGTGAAGTAAATTGATCCATGCAATTCATCCAGTAATTCATCAATAACAGGAATGGGGAACTTATCTTTAATAGTGAGCTTGTTGAGCTCCCTATAATCCGGACACATGCGCCATGATCCATCCTTCTTGTGCACCAATACTACTGGAGCTGAGAAAGAACTTTGACTTGGTTGAATTATACCAGCCTCTAGCATTTCTGCAACCATACGTTCAATTTCACTTTTTTGGGCATAGGGATATCTGTACGGCCTGATGTTTGGAGGAACACTTCCTGGAATCAGATGAATAGCATGATCATGATCACGCATAGGTGGGAGACCTTTGGGAGTCTCAAATACCTTGGAATGATTGTCCAGGACTTTTTGGAGATCTGGAGAAATAGATGATTCCAATGTGGAAACATCTAGCGAACATAATTGTGCAATTACACCTCTTTGCTCCTTTTTTAGAAGCTTTGTCATGCCATTAGAGCTGATTATCTTTCCTGGTTTCCCTGCAATACCCCTTAATTCAACTTCCTTTCCTTCCGTAGAAAATTTGATGAAAAGTTCTTGAAAATTAAAAGCTATTGTACCCAAGGATTGTAGCCATTGGACTCCTAGTACAACATCAGCACCTCCCATTGGAATGGAAAGCATTGGGCTAGTCAATACATATTCTCCCATGGATAGCTTGATATTATGGCACTTTCCAGAGCAATTTATTGTTCCTCCATTTGCAATCATCACTTGACACTCTGGTGCTGGATATAGGAAGCAATTCAATTCTTTTGCTACCCTACAATGAATAAAATTGTGGGTGCTTCCTGAATCAATCAACACTATTACCTTTTTCTTCTTGATTTGTCCTTCTATCTTGATGGTTTGAGGAGTGGTAATTCCCGCCAATGCATTACAAGATATGGTCGGATTTATTTGTTCTTCATCTAGGCTTTGTTCCTGGAGTATATCTTCTTCTTTTGACCTTTCTTGCTCCTTTTCTTCTTCCTCTTCACAATCTATGTAGAATAATTTCTTCTCAGCACACTTATGACCTTTAGTGTATTTGCTATCACAACTGTAACAAAGCCCTTTTGCTCTTTTTTCTTCCAATTTTTGTGGTGTCAACCTTATAGGTTGTGGAAGACTAGGGGCAACAACACTTCCGTCTTTATAGTTGTGAGTGGTATGCTTCCTGGTTGCCATAATTTTGCTTTCCATTTTTCTTGCTAACCTGAATGCCTTCTCTAATGAATCAGGTTCCCAAAGGCGAACATCATGTTGGATATTATCCTTTAAAGACCCTATGAACACATCAATCCTATGCTCCTCTGGAATATCTTTTACCCTTATGTTCAATTTTTGGAACTCCTCAATGTGCTCCATTACTGAACCCTTTTGTTTGAGACTTATCAATTGGCTAAAAAAAGTGTTGCTTTTTGTATCTTCATAATGTGCTATCAATTCTTTCGTAAAAATTGCCCAAGTGATAAATTGTTTACGAGAGCAAAGCCATTGATACCATACAAACTGATTTGGTTCCAAATATACAGTTGCCATACGTACCTTTTGTGCGTTTTGCACATTATTGAGATCGAAGAATTGCTCCATCTGTAATATCCATGTGGCGGGATCCTTGCCATCAAACTTCCTCATATCGATTTTTGGAATATGGTGATTCTTTGATCCAACATTAGCGTCTATGGAATCATGATTAACATTTCTTTTGTTCTCATCATGAGTTTCCTTTACTACCTTTTCACCATTAGTGACCCTTTCTTGTAGCAACTTCTTCAATTCTTCCATGTCTGTCTTCAAATCTATCTTCAAATCTGCCATCGAATCCTCCATCTTAGCTTCCATGCCTTTTATCTTAGATTCCACGCCACTTATCTTAGCTTCTGTTAGCTTTTGTGAGCGTGACATTTGTTGCACTTGTTCTTGTAATTTTGATATATCATGTAGCATTTCTTCCTCTTCTTCATGAGTCATGCTAGAGCTTTCAGGTTCCTTACTAGGTGTTTGCATTTTCTTTCCTCGGGGCATCAGTTACCGATAATAATGCTTTACTATGCCCTTTGAATTCCGTTAAACCAAGCTTACACAAAAATTTAAAAAAAAACTACACACCTTTTTTCACTTTATAGAAGCCTGATATTGAATCTGATGTATCTCTGTAATTTCGGATCATCCAGTTCTGAAATTGCTACTTGTAGTAGCCTTCTGTGTCCTCTTTCCAATGCCACAAGTCTGAGCCAAATTTGATTCTCCAAGGAAGAGTTATGTGAAATCTCCCACAGTGACTTGCTTTTAGACTGGTTCAGTAGAGCGAACTTGTACGACATGCCACGAGTCACTGTTTCAACCTTTAAATCTGAAACACACATACAAGAAACTACAGTCCGTCCTCTTTCTGTACCTTCTTACGAAATTTCAATCCGATCCCCAGAGAGAAAGTTATGACGATTTTCCCCAGGTCACCTGTTTTGAATGTAATTCAGGAGTCTGCAAAAAGACCAACTTCCTCAGATCATATCTCTGCAAATATCACACAAAAAGCTCTGAAATTCGGACCCAAGGTTCAGCGCGATTTCTTCTCAAATGGGTTTTTTTGCAACTTCTGAAATGTCACAGAAACAAAGTTATAGCGAAAATGCCACGATGACCTGTTTGGAGCAGCGAAACCCTAGAATCCAAAGCTCTGATACCAAATGTTATGAAACCAGCTCAAGAAAAGATAGGAAAGATAGATCAACGCCTTAGAATTCAGCCTCTTCAAGGGGGCGATCTCCTTTACATTACATAAATGAACAATTCTTGGATGATACAAATGACAAAACCTCCTTTCTATATATAGGAGTCTAAGGAGTCACAATATAATCCAGTCGACCTAACAATAATAATATAAAGCCACAAAAATAACAATAGAGGGATTCTATGGGGCACAAAAATAACAATATGGGGGTAATAGGGGAAAACAATATAAATAAGGGGTATAACTACAATAGTAATGGGGTAATAACTAGTATTATAGGGACCCAACACTACCTTTAAGATCTATGATATTGTAATTCAGAAGGAACAACCATCTATTCTGAAACTAATGTAACCAATCAAATCAAAGCATTATTCAGATATGCCACACAGCTAAATATAAATCAAGATGAACAACAATATAAATGGGAATCGTCAATCCTCACAATAAGCAAAATAATATTAAATGAATATTAACAATCAATAAACTTTCAAATGGAAATATTATAACACAAAGAAGTAGTAGAACTTCTCTTGACCGGGCCCAAATTCGCTAGAAGCCTCCACTAAAGAATACTCAGAACATAAGTGAAGATCAAATGCAGTATTTCATTAATATGAGTAATTAGATTACAACATCACCGAAATAAGAGTGGAATATGTCTCAAAAAGAATGATTATACATTACATAAGTCTACCTGAACTTCATTTTCCTGTCAGCCTTATATAACTGTAAGAGAGAAAACTAGATAAAAGCGAATTCTTAGGATCAGGAGATCCTGAGGATTTCGCAATACATAATCTAACTCTGTCATGAAATAGTATTGGTTTGCTTGGTCTCTGGCTGACTTGCTTGCGTCAGACGTTGTCTTCCATTTTACAGCTTGGCGCTGCTTTGTCAACTGAACGACAATTGACCAATCCGCGTCTTTTGCACATAAGGATAGTAAAAAGTCAGTTTCTAGTGCCAGATTTATCTGAATTGTTACCGAGTGCTTTCATCCAACTTTAATTGTAATTTCCTTTATTTCTGGTCATAAACAGAGATAATCATGTAAATATAAATACGAAATAAAGCAATTACTAAGGAGAAAAATATACCTTTTTCTTGACCCAACACATAGCCTTAACAATTTTTCTTGCATATGTTTCTTGATCAGGAAACCATTCCTTAGAATTTATCTTTTATTAATTAGCATTTTTTTCATTTTTATACTTATATTTATTGGCTACAAGTTGGATGAGTGGATCTTGAACGATAGCTAGGGTGATCTCTTGGGAAACTTTAGAGGTTTCTTCTTGTAATTTTGTCTCCCAGACATCACTGATCAGGTTTGAGCCTTTAGATTAGGATGAGGCCATGATTAACATTTCATAAGATGCTTGAGGCTTCTCAACTAGTTTTGTACTTGGATTCATGTCCAATAAGCATTACCAATTTTCAAAGGGTGTTCCCCATGTGGCAATGATCATATTATCTTTAGGTGTAATTGGGATTGTGATATTATATAGAATGATCTTGGAAATTGCACACAAATTCATGACATAATATGTGATATGCCTAAAAGAAATAGTTGGGTAAGTATATCACTTGTTAGGTCATTGAATTGAATTCATTATCAAAGAAGAGGTTTATTTATGAACATGAGGAATTGAGTTAACAAACAAAGAAAATAAAGGAAAATAGATCGAAAGTTCAATGTTATAAATGAAAAGAAGAGTTTTTTTATGTACATGTAACTTCAATCATGGCCATTGTATAAAGTAGGGGTTTATAATCATCGATGAATCCATTAGCTTTCTAATTTTTTTCTAGACTAGTGGGTCTTGTGTAGGATGCACTTGAAATAATTTCTGCTAAAATGATTTGAAACCTTTCCTGATTGGGATGATGAGCTGGATGGTGTGGGTTTCATATGTTTTCAAGTCATCATAAGGATTAGCAAGTTAGTGGTATGGAATGAGACATGGGATCTATAAGGAGTTCCAATATAAAGTCTTTTACATTAGGGAGGAAAAGTCATAAATGCATAAACATTTGAGTTCAAAAAAGGAGAAATAAATGTAATATTAAATGCTTTTAAATATGACATATGCATCCATAAATATTGTTGGTCAAATTTGGGTAGAAGGAATAAACCATGAATGATATTTAGTACTTGGGGTGTGCTCATCTCTAACTTATTGGTACATTTTGATTCTAATTTGAAGGACATAGGGGTTTTATGTTCTGCTTGGTTGAGTAAAGTACACTCTACACCAACATCATATTGCATCTCAAAACCATCAAAACATATTGTACGAGTGTCTATACCAAAATATAATTAAGTAAAACTATAAATATTTACATATATAATAATGAAATTATCCTTATTTCTAACTAAGGTACAATGTTCATTATCAACATCCTATGGTAAGTGAAGGAGAGCAAGTTTTACTTTTATTTTTGATGTTGTACAAGTCAAATGGGTTGAATGATCATCAAAGAAAATCTTAAGAAAGCATCTCCCCATTATATTTCGCACAAATCTGATTGGCTCATTGGGCCCCTCAAGTTGAGTTACTGTGTCCTTTATACAAGGCTTGATTTTCACCCATATGTGATTGATCTTTTCCTTTATAGGGTAACTAGAGATGGGACCAATCAATAGAAAGGCACCCATATAATTTTTTGGACTAGTCCTTGCTCAATAGTAGACCATATGCCTCTAATATATCCATAGATATAGTTAATTACTTGATGTATTCTTGAATACAAGGACAATCATATCAATACATCCTTAATTTCACCAATCACCTTTACTTATGACCCATTTGGATGATTTTTTTGTTGGTTTTCTCAAGGAAAGCATTGATTGTTTTGCACATAGAGTGAGGCGTGGCATTAGTAGAAGTTCCAAACTCCACCAAACAATTTTGTACATTGTTATTGAAAATTTTAAAAGTTAGATAAAAAACATGGTTTGTGATTTAGAGTGTTCTCTGATATTAGTTGTGCTTATAGGATACTTACTATTATCATAATTGTTCACATGGATAGGAGTAATGAAAAACGTTTGTGGGGTAGCTAGGGATGGAGACTAAGCCTAAGAGGGTTTTAATTCTTTGACAAGAAATTCCATTTGTTATGGGATTCCATAGAGATCATATAAAAAAAAATTAGCCATAATTTTCTTCATGTTCTCAAAAACATTATATTCTAGGGATTTTCCTAAAGAAATTGATGAACTGGTATTTTTTGAGGTGAGGGAGTGTTGGGGCAAAAGTAGAATGGGTGATTTTTTTCAAATTTTGGCTAAGTATGGAGAAACAACGTGATAAGGAGGAAAATGAGAGTATTTTACACAACAGAGGTTGGTGGACACCACGTGAAGAAAAAAACATATAGGAATGCTACACAAATGTTCAACACACTGTACAAATGTGTGTCGAAAGGTTGGAAAGAGCGTGATGTAACAAAAATATATAGTTGTCAACATCACACTCTCCTACAATATGGGTTAGTTAGTTATAGACAAAAATTGTTTGTAATACAACACATTATGGTCAAGAAGTTGGTTGGATTCGATATGAGAGTGAACAATTCATCAAGGTGATTTGATTGAAGATTCCTAGGAGTGCGATGATGGAGATTAGGCTATATAAAGAGTTGTACCACCTCTATTTTGGGTTTCATGATACTATGGACATTTGTTCTTTTGGATATGTGTTCATCTCGATGTTCTTCTTTCTTGATTTCTTATTTAATACTCATTCTATTAATTCTATGTAACAACAACCCTTACACAAAAGCCATAGTAGGAGGTGGTAAATATGCATACCAAATCTTCAAGTAACTATTATGAAAATGGGGTATAAAAATTTTGAATTTTTCTAAACTTCTCTAAACTAAAAATAACCATTTCCATTGTGTTCATCTCATCGAGACAAATCTTGTGATATAAAATTTTGCCTCAATCCTACCTCCAGATTGAGAAATATTTCCTTTTAAAGAGTAATCCCTACCACAACATCCAACTACCACATGCACGTGACAGCCCGCCATTGGCCCACATGGTACTTAGGCTCTTAGACCAATTGACATTGACATTCTCTGCTCACCTGCTTGGATCTCTTGATTACGTTCAATGAAATCCATTGGCCATGGATTAGCCACATCATCCCAAGGACTTGCCCGACGCATTCGATTCTTCCATCCCAATGTTCCTTCAGGGTTAGACTTCTAAGGTGACATCAGGTGATGTCTTCTTGCCCTTACATTCCCGACACTTCCTAATGCACCTCCCTTTTATTCTCCAGGCTAAACATTCAGGCCGCATAGGTAGTGGCTGCCCTTCCAGCCAATGCATGACTGTTGGGCACACGTCATTTTACCGGCATCATCCTAGTATTTTATCCTGGTGCCTCTATCTACTACTCCTTTAAAATAGCTTGGGTGGGGTCACTTTCGCACATGCTCCTTTTCCTCGATTAGTATACGTGGTGACTTCACCACATCATCCCACTTGTTCTATCTCAGTGTTTCCCATTGCATCCTGCATTATGCCTCTAGTTTCATTACGGTAGGGTGACACATCAAGGGGTCCATATATGACCAATAGTAGGACTGTCAAGTTGGTTTGTTAGCCACCTCATCCAGGATGATATCATCTTGGTTAACCTCATCGTTATGCAACTCAACCTTTCTGGGATTTTACCTCTGGGCCACATCCTCATGTCCTTGTCCAATCATGTTAGAGGGAAAATATGTGCGCCAATAGAAAATTTCCACAACTAGGGTTCCCCAATATTAAAGGGTAAGGTTGTTGGCTTTATTATAAGGCTGATTCTCTTCCCTTACTCACAATGGCACTTCTCTAGGCAGAACCTCTTCATTGAAGCATGGTTTCTCTTGTGTTTTTCTCTGGACTTAAAAGAGGAAAAATTCTCTCAACATTAGCACAATGCATTCTGAATGGATTCATAGGCTTATAAGAAGTAATATATCTATATATATATATATATATATATATATATATATATATATATATATATATATATATATATATAGACTCTATCAAAGGTGTCATCTGTGTAACCATGATTCATTGATAAAAGAGGTCCTTATGCCAGTCTTTATCACATTATTGGTTCAAATATTTGTGGATGTTCGTAATGCCTTCAAGGCTTCACTGTATATACTGTTTATTCAGTTACAATAGAGCACATTCAAATATTTCTTAAGCAAACTTTTTCAACTCAAAAATGTAACCTATTCCTACTTATTAAGTGTAGACATTGTATTTTATACCATTTAGAATCTCAACCACAAAATGCAGTTAGCGTTTATCTATGAGAGATATGAGGTTTTCATGCACTCATTAGGCATGCAAAGTTAGGATAAATCCAGGAATGGAAAACAAGTCATTCAAGCCTATGAAACAACCCCTTACACAATGTTAGTGGTTATAGGGGCCTATAACAACAGGAATTATGCCTCTGTAACATGAATGGATCCCTATGCTGCTTACTATCAAGAAAACACACACATATTATTTGCAAGAAAATTTGGCTAAGCATCATAAATAGTTTCAACTCATCAATCATAACTTCATTGCTGGATTGCAATAACTCTTTAGTAGATCCAAGTGATATATTAGTTAGCCTATATAAGAAATGAATCTCAACCCAAGTTTCAAATAGGAAGAGCATCAAATCAACCCAAGTTTCGACAATAAGAGCATAAACTCACATCAAAATATGAATAATTTCCATTGGCCATTAAGAATAAGAGATACTCATATTCATTCACATGTCCTTACATGGGTCATAGTGAGCCATTCAACATGTAAGAACAAGTGAGTAGACTTGTCATGCAAATCATCAAAATATCAACCATTCACATTTCAACATGAAAAAAATACAAGGTTACACACGAGAGTACTTATCTTGGATTTATAATGAAGATCGGAAACCGAGTTCAAGAATTCAACTTTCCACCCAACCATAGACAAGTTGTAGCTAAGCTACTTGCAACTATAACCCCTGATCTAGTTTCCAAGGGTCTGAGATGGTCTTTCTCAAGGGAATAAACACCAATATATCAGTTGAAATAGGGACTGTAGAGGTTCTTCTTCCTCCACCCACCATCTGCTTAATAATCCACCAATGCATTGTGAGATCTAGAGGCCATCTGCCTCCACCCTTCAACTATCCAACAAAGGGCAAATAATAATTAGAGAAAACCGAAGGCTAGCTTGTTGCCTCTACCCTCTTCTGCACTACCTCCTACAACTTGATTATCCTTTTGTCTACTATGCATAATTTGAACTCTTCGAGGCTACTACCCACTTCTCCTCTATGAATGCCACCTGTATCACGATCCCCTTCCCTCCAGAATGTGGGCTCCCTTTCCCCACTCTTGTTTAAGATTTAGTTCTCCCTATTTTTATTTGTTTTTTTTCCTCTCTCTTGAGTTCGATCTCCCTCTCCCCCTAAATTAGAACGAGTCTCTCTCTTTTTATCCTCCTCTCCTTCTATTTTTCTGCTATTGTACATTTCCCTGCCAACACTCTCTCTCCAATTAATTATTGTTCTTTTTTTTGTCTATTTTCCTTGTTGTGGTTTCTAAGTTAGCATGGGCTTGTCCCGGTTCTTGCAATCTAATTAATTTCCACCAATATTCACATTCCATAGACCATCCCTATGCATTTAGAGCTCAACAAAACAACCAACCATTAATGGTTGTCATATATTTCATATTTTTCCTTTCTTCAACAAGTAAGCTAAAGCAATTTGACCTCCCCAGACCTCTTGGAATCCATGTCCCTTAATCAACCCATTTAATTTTTGGAATTAAATTACATGATGAGATTACATGGTCAAATTGATCCATTCATGGTTGGGTTGTTATAAACCCCTCCCCATTGGGGGAACACTATCCTCATTGTTCTTTGTCCATATACATAGAGGAAACATACTAAATAAAGAAACAAAACATACTATTTTTAGAGCTTTATATAAACAATCCTTATAATATTTACATATATTTACATGTCACACATTCACAGTTTCATGCCCAACAACTAAGCAATTATAAAAGAAAATTTAAATCAAATCAGCCACTTTCTGTGGCTCTTTGCAATTTCCTGGTGCTTTTGTTGCACCAAATTCGACTTGGATTCTTTCCTTTGTTATGGAGGGAAGTATGCCTCCAATATCCAACATTGTTTTTCTTTGCACTCTTATTCCATCAACGAATAGTTCTTGACTCATTGTTTCTTGATACAACCCCAATGTGCTTCTGAAAATAGAAAACTACTCCAAAAATGTTTGTTTCTTGATACAACCCCAATGTGCTTCTGAAAATAGAAAACTACTCCAAAAATGTTTGCAACTGTGTTTGATTTCTGTAATTCAAATTCAATGTATTTGAAACTGATCTGATCTTGTTTCTTGAAATTCTTAATAGTTGTGATCTCTTCCTAATATGTTGCATTGATAAGATGAATTTATTGAACGACTTTCACTAACTTCTCTCATTCTTCATCTGTTGGGTAACCGAGATTAATCATCTGTTTGTATGATTCATCTACATCAATATACTTCTCAGAGGAAGGCTTTTCTATGAACAAGTATTTAATTTCGTAGCATATGGAAAGGCCATCAGCTAACATTTGAAGTAGATTCCAACCATTAATATCTCCCTTGATTCCAACAAACTTGGTCTTATCCCACGCCTCTTTGTTAAATAATTTTTCATAATTCTCTTATGTTACCATTTGGCCATATGAATTCTTAAAATATGGAAGACCTCTCGCTTGTAGAATAGAAACTTTTGTGTAGAATTTATTTATTGATAAGAGTTTTCTTCATGAGAAATTTTCTAGTCTAAATAAATGATTATGTTCTATATTCAATTCCTACTTATTCAAGTTATTCTCTAGATCTTGTGTTTAGAGCTTTTATTTTTTGACTTGCTTGTCTAGGTTTATTTCCCAATTATATTTTGATGTCATTAATAACTTCTTTGGCTCTTTCAATCAACTCCTATTCTATTATAATATCGATAGAATTCCAAATATTAGAAACAAATGACATAATTTCTATCCAAATTTGTTCTTTGGCTTTTGATAAACATTGAATATTATTATAATTGCCCAATTACTATTCTAATTGCCTTTTTAAATTTGCATTTTTCTTTAGTTCCTTGACTAAGGCATTGTTTGATTTAATTTTTTTCATCTCAACTTTGTCCAATTTTTCTCTTAATCTTCCAATCTCAAAATCCTTTAGGTTAAGAGAACATAAGTTCTTGCGATATTCTTTTTGTAGTAATATCTTCTTTGGAACCTGCTTTTGTTGTTAGAATTACTACATTATGAGTTTGGGCCTTCTCTTTTAACAACTCTTCCATCCTTTATTGCATTTTCTGAATCCACGAGTTCTGTTTAATTATAAAGGATAACAAAGTTTCCTTCTCCTTCTCTAATTCCCCAATTTCATGTGTTTTGGGATGTTTTGTTGTGGGAAGCTTCAATTGTCTTCTAAGTGCTTGAATATCTTCATTTTTCTTCTTAACAATCTCTTGAGCTGCATCCACATTTTTTGGATCCAAAACCTAATTTAATTACAAGGTATTCTAGTTACTTGATCCTAACATCCTTTGCTAGAGAATAAGTATTTTCCATTTTAAGTTCTACACGAGTATTATACAAATTATTTTATAATTTTGATACATTTGGAGAAAAATTAATGAGAGAGGAATAGAGCAACTCACTAGTTTGTTTATGCAGATCAATCTGATCTATAGGATGGATCTATTTAGAATTGAAAGATAAACCAAAAGTATTATAATTTCCAACAACTTTAGGAGAAAATATTTTAGGTTCAAGAAATGTTAACTTAAATTAACCTTTTCAATTCTAAAAAGCCAAAAGCAACCTATTTTTAGTGGAAGAAGTTTCCTTCCAGAACTCTGTATAATTTTACTACCTTCAAAGTCTCATTCTTTTTCTTGATTTCCAAAAACTCAAAAAATATGTTTTGGTTAGAAGAAGAAGGATAAGGAGAAATTTGTTCTGTCCCTGGATCCAATTCTTACATTCTAAAACCAAGCTCGCTTGAAACAACCATAGTAGTTGATGAATAAATTTCGGATGAGATAGTTTCTGATACCGCTCCCTCCATATTGTTTTTCTTCCTTCTCTTGTATACATTGAATTGTTCCATTTCTGACTTTGATAAGCTTTGAGCTATCCTCTTAAGTTTTTTTCTATCATTTGAGGTGTAACCAAATTTTTTTGTCATACTGACTATTCCGTAGTTTGTTCTTCTGTCACTTCTTGAAAAGCGTTTTCCTCCCAGGTGTCCTTATTAGCAAACTTCTTTATCTTATGTTTGGACACATGAAAATAAAGTGGGGATTTCTGCTGAAATCGGATCGTTGAAATTCTCCCAATGGGGTCATATGGCCAAGTAACCCCTAATTTAAAATTCATTTGTGGCCATAATTGTTCCACCTCTTTGTTTGTTGACCTCTGATTCACTGTAAATGGCCCTATATGTGCCTTCATTTTAAACAAGGTATGTTTCCTTCTGGGTAAAAAATGCACTTGGTCTACATTGAGGCTTTTTTATGATGAATTCAAGTGCAAAAATACACATAGGAAAAAAAATTGGTAATTGATAGGGTGGAAGTTCACACCCATACAATCTAATTTATGTAAAACGTTGGAAATACCAATCACCAAGCCTTGTTTGTCTACATAATCCTTTTGATTTTAGGTGAAATTCTAGGAGGATTATCACTAATCAATAAATTGTAGCATATATGAATAAATTCGTTCACAAAATAAATGAAGGAAATTCCTCTAAATTCATTCTGACCAAGGAATTCCAATGAATCATAAACCATTGATTCCCTTGAAGATCCTTCTTTTGCAATTGTATTGGGAACCTATTTGACTGATAATACAAAAAAATACACTAGGACTAACTGATATTTAAACAAAAATTCAACTCCAAATTTAAGAAATTGGTCACGAATGGCCTTAGATAAAAACTTCCTGAAATTGAATAAGATTTGTGGTTTCTTATCTCGACAAAAAGTTGATAGAAAATCTAGAAGTACTTCAACCACTTTCTCATCACTATGATGCCCTAAAATACAACATAGAATGCATATGATTTGTCTTGAAAATTATGGAAACAGTGATGAAGGGTAAGGTAAAATTTTAGGGGGAATAATAGTCCCTTCAAGCATGAGTAATTCAAAAATAGCCTCTCTTTTTTCAAAAGTTAACTTCTGATATATTTCCAGGAAAATTTCACTAGAAAATGGGTGCAAAGAGCTGGGAAAAGATATGCACAGGGCCTTTAAAATTGACTCAAAAGTTACAAAAAATGGAGTTTCACCATTTTGAGCAATTATGGTTTTCTCACTGGGAAAGTACTTCTCTACACACCATACTACAAATTGCAGAAAATGATGAAGTTGAGGAAATATAAAATGGGGTAAAAGGGACACTCAAAGAGAAAACTCATTGTTGTTATCTGGAAACCTTTGGAAAGCCCAATTCTGTAATTCATATAGGTCAAAATATGATTTTGTATATTCTATTATGCTTTCCCTATCAGCTAAGGGAAATTCATCAATTTTGGGGAGGGTTTCAGACTAAACCTAAGACTCTTTTCCTTTAGTTGAACTCATTTTGATCTATCAACTTGTGTTGAAGACCAAAATTGTTTCTTTTTGACACCTTCCCTAAACTCCTTACATTCCATTTTCTTCCTTTTTTACCATAATAACCCTAATAAGGTGTCATCTTACAACGTTATTGGAAAAAGTAGGTACCTAATCATATTTTATTAATGGTTTCATTGTTTCCTTATTATTTGATTTAATATTTACATCAACTATCAGATTTCACAAATTATGTAGCTAATGATTGATTCTACAGCTTACTTGAAGAAACTGTAGGTTCCAAAATACCATTTGAGGAGAAAAAGATATGGAAAGATAGCTGACAAACGACATAACAATATCCACCTATATTCATGATCCAACAAGATGATAATGGTGTCTTATGAGCAAATCAACGTGGAAGTCAACCCAGTGGAAAAGGAGCCTAAGAAGAATCAGCTGAGCGAGAAGATCAATGATAAGTATGAAGATGATATTTTGCCTCATGATTTTCTTCTCTGATAGAAAATCATGAAAAATATCTATCTTGCATTATCTTATGTAATTTTTAGGATTTTTGTCAAGTAGGATAGGCATAAAAACCTCTAAACAATTTATTGAAGGAGGTTATAAAACCTACCTCTTGGCACAACGATGATAGATTAGTTATTATTTTGAAAACACTCTTTAAATTTATAAAATTAAGCTTGATTACTCCTCTGTGTATTGTATTGATGTGTGTTTAATATTTGATTGATCGTTGCTTACCTTCAACTGATAGGAGGCCCCCCTAAGAGTTGTAACGTCTTATTTTGTTTTTAATTAGTATTTCAGCTTTACATCTTAAATTTTGTAGCACTAGTTTATTGTTGTTTATATTTCAGTTTTGACTTTCAGTGAATTCTTATGATAGTGAGAAAAAGGTTTTGTGATAGAGATTTTTTATGACCTATTTTATAGAATTAATAATTATGTTATTTGAAGGATGAAGGAAATAAATCAAATAGGGATCTATTGTGCACATGAAGAGTATAATCATTTGATTGTAATTATAAGTATAATTCTTCCAAGGCTTCATGAGTGTGTTTTAGATTTGATAATGTAATGTTTTATTTTATTTATGTACTTAAGAATATTTTGATGTCTCTCAGTGAGAAGTAGATTTAATTTCGTTGGTGTGATATTTGATTTCTGCAATTTTAGATTAGTTTTCTTTTCTTCAAATGAAAAGAGAATTTGGATTTTCTTTTGCTATTTACTTTTGTAATTTATTTTTAATTTTATTTATGTCAGTGTGATATTTTCCTTTCTTACAAGAGTGATAATATCATAGATGAATCATGTGCATGAAACAATACTAATTCAATTTGATAATTTACTCATATAATAAACAGTCCTAGCACAACTGGTGCACATAAACTTCATCAGTTTACAAGCCGCGGTCGATAATTTATGTAGTAATATAAACTCAATTAAATTACCAAAAAAATTGGCAGCGTTGTTGGGGAAGTGTATATACGATTCAATTTTTAGGAGTCTCTTGATTAAAAACAAAATGATAAAACATATTTATGCATAGGGAAAGAGATTCTAGGGGTGGCTTTATAATTAGAGGTAGGAATTTTATTCCAACATCACCACTAACCCCACCATGACCTTGTAGTACCACACCACCAACCGAAACTCATATTCCATCATTTGTAGGTAGACTTAGGCTTCCTGAGGTACAAATATCTGAAATCCAACCAAAGATTCACCAAATTCTTCGACTAAAGTTGTAGTAGATGAACCTACATCCCCAAACGAAGGAGTAATCTTTCTATATTCAACTGGAGAACCAATTATAGGACAAGAATTGGAAGTCCATAGTAAAGAATAAAAAGAAACTTATTTTATTCCATTAATAGAAGAACTAGAAGAGGAACTAGAAAGTCCAATTGAAGAACCCTACATTAGCTCTGAAGAATCTACAATGGAATGGGAAGGAGAAGGAGAAGTACATAATTTTAATGGTGACTTTAGGATTGGAGGTGGAAGAGGTAATAGAGGAGGAGGTAGAGGGGGAGGTAGAGGAGGAGGTGGAGGAAGAGGTGGTAGAGGAGAACCAAAACCTTTTGGGTTTCCCATATTAGATGAAGATACCACAGTTCCAATGAAGAATATCTCACCCTCCATCCTCCCTAATTTCCATGGGGACATGAGGATCCTATTGTAGTGGCTACAACCACGCTCCAAAATTTTTCCTTAGCCTATTTTGGAGCCTCCCTACCAACCTTACACAACAGTTTGTCTTGCCTTGTCAGGTACTCAAGATTCATGCGTTTTCCTCACACAAAAGTAGCTTGTCAATCACAGTTGAACCATTCCCCTCATAGGCTGCTCATGTAGAATTAGTCCGGCTGTAAGATGAGCAGCTTCCCTTGAAAATTGTGCATTTTTGTAGGGCAACCAGCCTTCCCTCCAGGAATTGCGCAATCCTCTCTAATAGCTTGCTGGGCTCCAGGATTGTGTAATCATGCCAACCAACCCTCCCAGCAGGATTTGTGCAAATTTTCCCAGCAGTAGGCTGTTTAGCCTAGGATTTGCACAAATCTGGCTAGCTGTCAGTTGCTCTGCCTAGAAATTACACAAATCTCCTGGGCAGCCAATCCAGCTCTTAGCCAAAAATGCGCATTTTTCTCCAGCACTCAAGCAATCTCTTGCATGTGCAGTTGAGTTGATCGGTTCCCTTCGGGACTGAGAAAAATAGACTTGCATGCATGGGCTACTTCTCCCAAGGTAGCATGCAAAAGAATCCTGTGTTTCAGGGATCTATGTTTAGCAGTTGGAGGTTACATGCAAGGAGCAATTCTGAAAACTCCCACCAAGTGTCGCTTCCCCTAGATTCGTGGCATGCACGTCAAAACTTCAATGTTATCAAAACTCATCAACCAGATGCTGGAGAGCTCATTCCTCACATCAATATTGTAAGCTCTAACATCCCACATCACATCTAGTAGTAGTCATCACATTCAGCTTAATTGTTCTGGGGTAAGCCCGCTTCCCATGCCTTGTGCTGCATTTCTCTCGCTTTTTGTGCTTTCTCTTGTCGGAGTACTATTTTCTTGATTTCTTTGAATGCTTGCTATTGTTTAAACATATACTAGCTTTTTCTAGCTCTTTGTCAGTTTTCTTTGCTATCTCACTATTTTCTCACACATGAAACTGTTTTGCACGGACGTTTGTATAACCGGCAAACTACCTCACCCACATGCATGTTGATCTGTTTACTGAATCTTTCCTTCATGTTTTGCATGCACTATTAATAACTTCTGCTATCACTTAGTGTTGCCATGCATTCATTGACTTACTTGCTTTCAGTTGCCCGTCGGTGAGTCGGGCCAACCTTGGCCCGGGCTTTGCCTTCACCAAGACTGCATTGTGCAATATGGGAAAGGAAGGCTCACCTTCCTCTCTAGATTTCCACATTCCTACCCAACACTAGACTCCAGGACTATTTTGCGCATTCCTGGAGGGCAGTGGTTGCTTGGCCCAAGAAATTATGTAAATATGTCCTTGGGCTCGCAGTCCTTCCCAGCTAGAATTGCGCATTATGCTATCCCACCAGTCAGCAGTGAGACTGGACTATGCATTGCATAGTTCCAGCAGTCAGTTATTCTCCCAGTAGCCCAAAATGTGCCTTGTGTAGTCTTGGTAGTCGGTCTCCTGACCTCCTAGCCGAAATTGCATAACCTTCATGATCATTCACCCAGGTATGTTGTAAGTCAGTTCTCATGTTCATTTTTCTTTTCGAATGATGGATTGGTTGCTATGAGTGTTTCCATTTCTGCAGGTATCACAGGTTTTCATCTACCTCTTAGCAGTATAGGTACAATGGTTTCCAAGGGAGTAGAGACTAAAGACATCGTTCAGAGCATGCTTGGGGATGCAGTCGATCAAGTGTCCATGGGCTTACCTACTCATGAATACATCAAGTTGTTCGTGGACAAGGACATCAAGAAAAAACATCACAACGAGCAACATCATGGACAACAGCTGAAGTTAGCATACCGAATGTAGCAAATGCAATGAATGCAAGAGGAAGGTTGTTGACAACATAGAGGCGAAGCAAAGTTGCAAGACCAAGTAGATCCACTGATAATGAAAACAACTTTGGAGACTTAGGCTATGAAGTGATGGCATGACATGAAGATCACATGAAGGTAGAAGATGGAACAAACAAGGAGTTGCATGTGCTGAAGCAACAACTCAGGAAGAACATGAAGCTGCACAGACAGTCCAATGAGTTGTAGCAGGAGCAGGAATAGTAGTGGGTGCAACATGCACTCACGGATGAAACTGCACAAGTACGAGCTAATGATCCATCCCAGCACCTAACACAGAGAAAACATGGTGAGCAATGTTGTTGATCACATGCAAGGGATCTAGTAGCATGCATGTTGTTGAGCGCACGCATCCAATCCAACCCATTCAACACACTCACCAAGGTGAAGACAAGAAGCAAGTCCAACTGCGACCGAATATGTACTTTGGCAAGTTAATGCACATGACCACCAACACACATTTGAAGATCAGCACAGACACTATGCATTAGTGTGTTTCTGGTTCAACCGTACCTAAGAAGACCATGCACATGTTAGCGGACGAGTTGGATGAAAGGGGCCCAACCAATGCACCGGTTGCAACGGAGGTAAGAGTTCGCTTTAGCAAGATGTCACTATGAGGTGCATGCACACCATCATGGACAACCAAGCTTGGCATCAACTCACCAACTTCACCATCACAAGCATGTCAAAGAGTTGGTCCCACCATAGTAGACCGAGTGTTAGTGATGTCTTGCAAGGCTTGCTCAAGCCATGTTGTCTCACATGAGTACATGTGCATTGTAATGTTGAGTCATGTCAAGTGTCAATAGCTGGATGTAACAATCATAGAGTAAGTGACGAGTCATGAGGATAGTTGAACTATCACAAAGGGGAATGTCAAGGGTCACCCTACCTTTTTCTATAAATAGTCCCTCATAACTCATGTAAGGGATTTTGTACAACCAAGCTTCTATTAAGACTATCTTGAAGAAGGCTTGGATGGTATTGTAACACACCTAGACTTCTCCACTGCATGGAGCTAGTACATCTCTTTGGAGGAGCAGGTGGATGTGGCTATAACATTCCACCGTTGGGGCTAGTAGGTTTACATGGTGTATTATATGGTTGTGACTTACACTTCTTTAATAATAAGAGCCAGCACATTTTCATGCATATGTTGTTATTGTAGTTGGATTGTTCCAGTTGCCTTAATGATATATGTTGTTTAACTTACGTACTTGTATATGAACTGATTTGTATGCAATTATATGAATCTTGTTGTTAATGTGTTGCATATGTTGTTAATGTTGTCACCATTTGTGTTGATTGCTTTGCTGGACATCAGATAAACCTTTCTCATGAACCGTACTATATCAACCGTCACACTCGTCTTGGACTGATCTGTGAGTGTTGTTCGTGTTATATTACCTTGTTGTTGTGACTGCCACATCTGAGTGGACTGCTCTACCGAAAGCTATGTATTTCCTTTGTGTGGTGTGTTCCCACCTGAGTTGGGCTTGATCCCTTTCAACTTGGAACTCACCTTCACCTTCCTCTCCCTTCAAAGTGTTGGAACCTCTCATACACATTCCTTGACTCTCTGCATTAGTCACACCCTTGCTATTGATAGAGTTATCTTACATGCCTCTGTGTGACATTGCGTTCAAGGAATTAACTTATGACCCACTGCTGGGACTCCTACACCAAACGATCTAAGGTCTAATTGGGACTTCTTACCAGGGAGACCCCCTCGACATGTTGGTGGGTCTAGTACCATCAACATTTCTGGCACTAGAAGGAGGGCTTGATGATAAGCAATGTCCTCTCATCCAGTTTTGAACCTTTTCATATCTTTTATGGAGTCTTGCATTCTTCTTCCCTGGAGGTGTTTTTCAAATCATGAAGATGTCTCCATCTTGGGGAAGATTTCTGATCTCTTTTCCCCTCACATGTATGATGGTGAAGGCGAGGTGGCATGGCTTGAGCACTTACATAACTTTCTTTCCATGATTTATGAGGAAAATGAGTTTACTGATGAACATGTCGATTTGATGCTTGCATACACACTTGACGAATCTCCATTTCATTGGGTTCTTAGCCTACCGGTTGACACTGTGCACTCATGTGAGCACTTCTGTGAATCCGTTATTGATTTTTGGCAACACTTCTGTGGCTTGCAGTTTCAAGCTCCGAGGAGGCAGATGAAGTTTGCTTATCTCTGGGACTCGTTCGGGTGTTGTCTTAAGAAATCTACCCATCCCAAGAGAAAGCTTGATGCAAGCCTCGCTCAACCTTCTTCGTTGACGGAACTGCACAATCTCATGTGGGAACAGGCGTTGTCTTGATGGACTGTCCGCCTCCCTCTCATTCAATAGTTCCACCATCGCCCAGTGATGTTGAGGATCATGTTTGCACACCTGTTCATCCTTTACACTCTCTCAACATCACTCCACTCAATTTTCATGCAGATTTGGTTGTGAGTCCTTCGAGTTCCCATATGCGTTCTTTTCTTCGACCTTCGTCTTCACACTCAAGTGTTCCTCCAGATGATGTTGTCTTGTGTTTGTCCACTCTAGACTCTTCACTTCTTGTGAATGAGGAACAACCCACTGATGGAGTTGGTGTTGCACAACCAACATGCACCGTCATTCATGAAGAGTATGAGTGGGAGCTTGAACATCAACACTCGCCGAAGGATGACTCCCTTTCGTCCGAGCCCCCTCCCTTCTTTCCTAGCTTCTTTGGTGAGCTTTCCATTCATGATTTTGCATGTGTGTCTTTGTTCATGGATGCATCCATTGTTGATCACTCGTAGGACTCACCAGATGCTAGTCCATCATTCAACAATAGAGAGGATAAGTTATTCATTGAAGATCCACTTGATCCTTCATCTTTCTTTTTTGGAAACACAAAGGATGAGTTCATTCACTTTTCATCTACCCCTTTGTTTGATTCATCTGATCATGAGGATGTTGAAGGATTCATTGATTTTTTTTTATCGTGGCAATCGTGATACATTTGCTTCCATTTTTTTATCACGATCATGAATCTATCGCAGTTGATTTTTTGAAGTCACCGGTTTATGATGATCTACTTGATGATGAAGTTGAGACACCCAAGACTATCGAGGCACTTCGGCCCGAGCTAATGGATATGTTAGGCCCTCGCTCTCTTGGGGTTAGTCTCACTTTCGATCATGAAATTTTTCAATCAACCAAGGCTTCTCATCACTCGTCTGTATTCATTGAAGATCCATCTCACACTTAGATCACACTTCCTCCACTCAATCTGCATGATCTAATTGCTCATGCATTGGGGGAGTCTTACATTGTAACCACTCGTTTGCAATGCAAGTTATCTCTATTTCTTTTGTTTGCTTGAATGTCTCAGTCAAGAGTGTGATTTTACTTCAAATTTGCACATAGTGTCACACAACACCATGATAAGTTCACAGACTGTTTGTCATGCACATGCACTCTCTTATGTCCTATGGGAACTTTGAAACATGAAGTGTGGATGTCTTCACAGTTATATCTTTCTTGTATGCTGGTCCGCACGACTGGGTTACTCACGGACCAAGCCTTCACCCACATGGTTCTACCAATGCGTCGATGGCTACATTGGAAGTATCACTTCACGCGATCAGGCCCATGCACCATTAGTGTAGGAGTAGGAGTAGTGTTTTGTTTCAGTTATTTTCTTGCATGCTTGCTTGCTTTCATGCTTTGATTTCTTGATTGTTTGCTTGCTTGTTTGTTTGCTTGCTTTTCTCTCATTTTTTCTTCTACTTTTGTTTAGCTTTTTTGTTAGTTTGTTCACTTGTTTCGTTCGTAGGTTAGTTTGCATGAAACCATGTATGACTCTAGAAGCGAGTTGGGTAAAGTACAAGAGGGCTTGTACATCTATCACTACTTGGTTGTTTGTCATCTTGCCTCTGTATGATGAGCTTGTTACTTTTACTCCATAATACGTGAAAGGAAAATATGTACTGTTTGAAGTGAACCTTGGTGTAAACACAATGCTTGCACGCTAGCTAGTGTCACCTTCTCTAGTCAATTGTTTTTGGGTTAGCCCTTGTCAGCTCAGTCAAGTAGAGTAAGGTAAAGGGGAAAACCTTAACAGGCACATCATAGATACAATAAACTACTTCTATGCTAGAACAACCTCTTTTTCTCTCAATAAGTCGAGATCCCTCTTCTACCTCTAAAATGAATAAGTGCTATGCACAGTGAAAAAAAAAGAAAAAGTCAAAAATTCAAAATGAAAAATGAATAAGGCAAAAGAAGAGGTTGGTTGCTTACTGGGGGGTGTGACTTCCTTGTTGGTTGCTTACTGGATACTTATCTATAGGGAGGCTGCAAAGCCTATGTACTTGCTTCTTGTGCAGGAAGGTGATGCAAGTAACTTAGTCGGGCTACTGACCAGGCTCGTTGGTAGCAGATCCATGCTTGTGTTCCTATGTGACTCCACTAGGGTACTGTCCAGGCCTCCTGGCAGTGGATAAACACTAGAGATGAAACTAAGACTCTGACGACTATATTGCTTGTGCACCTATATACCCCTCAACCCCAAGTAAAACAACCGTGTTGTCTTGGCTTGGAATGTGTGTCAATTGACCAAGGGTTTGGTATATGCTACATATTACAATCAAGTTAGTGTGAAACCAAGATGAGCTGAAAACTAAACAATACTTCTGGAGGTGTTAGACTTGCTTTTCACGAACAAGGTCCATTCAGAGAGCTGGAGTTCTACCAGTGTGTCCCTATGTGTTGTGGCGGCTACAACCACCCTCTAAAATTTTTCCTTATCCTATTTTGGATCCTCCCTATCAACCTTACACAACAATTTGTCTTACCTCGTCAAGTACTCAAGCTTCATGTGTTTTCCTCACACAAAGGCAGTGTGTTGATCACAGTTGATCCATTCCCCTCAAAGGCTGCTCACTCGGACTTAGTCCAGCTATAGGCTGAGTAGCTTCCCCTTGAAAATTGCGCATTTTTGCAGGGAAACCAGCCTTTCCTCTAGGAATTGTGCAATCCTCTCTGACACCCTACTGGGCTCCACAATTGTGCAATCCTGTCAGCTAACCCTCCCAGCAAGATTTGCGTAAAGTTTCCCAGCAACAAACTATCTAACCTAGGATTTGCACAAATCTGGGCAGTAGTCAACTGCTCTACCTAGAAATTGTGCAAATCTCCTGGGCAGCCAGGCAAACTCCCAGCCAGAAATGCACATTTTTCTCCATAGTCAAGCATTCTGTTGGATGTGCAGCTGAGTTGACTGGTTCCCTGAGGGAGTGAGAAAAACAAACTTGCATGCATGGGCTACTTCTCCCAAGGCATCCCTTGTTTCAGGGATCTATGTTTAGCAGTTGGAGGTTACATACAAGGATTAATTCCGAAACCTCCCACCAATTTTCGTTTTCCCTAGATTTGTGGCATGCATGTCACAACCTCAATGTTATTAAAAATCATCAACTGGATGCTGCAGAGCTCATTCCTCACATCAACCTTGTAGCTTTGGCATCCCACATCATATCTAGGAGTAGTTGACACATTCAACTTAGTTGTTTTGGGGTAAGCCCGCTTCCCATGCCTTGTGCTGCTTTTTTGTCTCTTTTTGTGTTTACGATTGTGGGAGTACTATTTTCTTGACTTCTTTGAATGCTTTCTGTCATTTACACATATACTAGCTTGTTCTAGCAATGTTTCAGTTTTCGTTGCTATCTCACTGATGTCGCATGCGTGAAACCATTTTGCACATACGTTCACCCAATCGATGAACTACCTCACCCACATGCATGTTGATCTATTTTTTGAATATTTCATTCATGCTTTTCATGCACTATTAATTACTTCTACTATCACTTAGTGTCGCCATGCATTCATTGACTTACTTGCTTTCAATTGCTCGTTAGCGAGTCGGGCCAACCTTGGCCCAGGCTCTGCCTTCACCAAGGCTACATGGCGCAATCTGGGAAAGGAAGGCTCACCTTCCTCTCTAGATTTGTGCATTCGTACCCATCACTGGACACCAAGACTATTTTGCGCATTTCAGGAGGACAGTGGCTACTTGGCCCAAGAAATTACACAAATTTGTCCCTAGGCTAGCAACCTTTCCCTGATGGAATTGTGCATTATGCAATCCCAGTAGTCAGCAGCTAGAATAGATTGTGCATTGCGTAGTTCTAGTAGTCAGTTAGTCTCTCAGTAGCCCGGACTATGCCTTGTGCAGTCTTGGCAGTTAGTCTCCCAACCTCCTGTCCAAAATTGTGCAACTTTCATGATCATTCACCCAGGTATGTTGCAAGTTTGTTCTCATGTTCATTTTTGTTTTCGACTTACAGATTGCTTGCTATGAGGTGTTGCCATGTCTCTAGGTATCACAAGTGTTCATCTACCTCTCAGCAGTACAGGTACAATGGTTTCCAACAGAGCAGAAACTAAGACACCGTTCAGACCACACTTGGGGATGTAGTCGATCAAGTGTCCATGGGCTTACCTACTCACAAAGACATCAAGTTGTTCATGGACAAGGGCATCAAGTAGCATCATGAATAACAGCTGAAGGTAGCATACCGAATGTAGCGAATGTAGTGAATTCAAGAGTAAGGTTGCTTATGACATAGAGGCGGAGCAAAGTTGCAAGATCAAGTAGATCCACTGATAATGAAAGAAATTTTGGAGACTCAAGCTATGAAGTGACAGCACGACATGAAGATCGTATGAAGGAAGAAGATAGAATAGAGAAGGAGTTGCATGTGTTGAAGTAGCAACTTAGGAAGAACATGAAGTTGCATAGATATTTCAATGAGTTGCAGCAGGAACAGGAACAACAGTGGGTGCAACATGCACTCGTTGATGAAACTATGCCAGTATGAGTTAATGATCCATCCCAACAGCTGAAAGAGAGAAAACATGGTGAGCAATGGTGTTGATCACATGCAAGGGATCCAGTAGCATGCATGTCGTTGAGTACGCATGCAATCCAACCCATTCAACACACTCACCAAGGCGAAGACAAGAAGCAAGTCCAACTAGGGATGAACATGTACTTCGAAAAGTTGATGCACATGACCACCAACACGCACTTGAAGATCAGCACGGACACTATGTATCAATGTGTTGCCAGTTCAACCATACCCAAGAAGACCATGCACATGTTAGCATATGAGCTGGATGAAAGGAGCCGAACCAATGCACCAGTTGTAATGGAGAGAAGAGTTTTCTTTAGCAAGATGTCACCATGAGGTGCATGCACACCATCATGGATGACCAAGCTTGGCATCATCTCACTAGCTTAACCATCACAAACATGTCAAAGAGTTGGTTCCACCACAATAGACCGAGTGTCAGTGATATCTTGCAAGGCTTGCCCAAGCCATGTTGTCTCACATGAGTACATGTGCATTGTAATGTTGATTCATGTCAAGTGTAAGTCGAGTGTCAATAGTTGGATGTAACAGTCATAGAGTAGGTGAAGAGTCATGAGGGTAGTTGAACTATCACAATGGGGAATGTCAAGGATCACCCCACCCTTTTCTATAAATAGTCCCTCATAACTCATTGTAAGGGCTTTCGATCAACCAAGCTTCTACTAAGACTATCTTGAAGAAGGCTTGGATAGTATTGTAACGCGCCTTGACTTATCTATTTCATGAAGCTAGTACATCTCTTTGGAGGAGCATGCAGATGTGGTTGTAACGTTCCACTATTGGGGCTAGTAGTTTTACATGGTGTATTGTATGATTGTGACTTACACTTAATAATAAGAGCCAACACATTTTCATGCATATGTTGTTATTGTAGTTTTACTGTTTCGGTTGCCTTAATGATATATGTTGTTTAACTTACATATTGATCCATGAGTGTTGTTCGTGTTATCTTACCTTGTTGTGACTAACGCAACCGAGTGGACTGCTCCATCGGAAGCTATGCATGTACTTTGTGTGGTGTGTTCCTAGCTGAGTTGGGACTGATCCATTTCAACCTAGAACTCACCTTCACCTTCGTCTCCCTTGAAGAGTTGGAACCTCTTATACACATTCCTTGACTCTTTACATCAGTCACACCCTTGCTACTAACAGAGTTATCTTACTTGCCTCTGTGCAACATCACATTCAAGGCATTACCTTACGACCCATTGTTGGGACTCCTACACCAAATGGTCTGAGTTCTAATTGGGAATTCTTACCAGGGAGATCCCCTCGACATGTTGGCGGGCCTAGCACCATCAATAGATCCTAAAACATTTCTTTTTGAGTTTGAATTCTTGTGTAGGTATTATGACTACTTTCTTGATTCCCAAAAATTGAAAGTGTTTCCAGCCAGTCTCAAAGACAAAGCACTTAAATGGTTTATGGGATTAGGAACACATACCATAAGAACATGGGAAGAAATGAGAATGTGTACTTAGAAAAATACAAAGACTATTGTATGCTCCATAACCTTAAATATGAAATCTTTAAAATGATGCAAAAATAGGATGAAAATATTGAGGATTTCGTTGAAAGATTTGCTTATAATGTTAAAAGGGCTAAAATGCATAATATAGATGAAGAAAATTTGAAATATATTTTGCTAAAAGCCATTAGATATGAGTAGGTAGATATTCTCAATTTAATGGGAAAAGGAGATGTTCCTCAATTATCATTTAGAGAAATTTGTGAATTGCGTGTACACATTTCAAGAGGAAAGGCTGGAATTGGGAAAAATCCAAAAGACATGTTTAGGATTAATAAATCTACAACTGGGACAATGACCAGAGCATAAATAAGCAATTTGTTTGAAAACTTCAAGATATATATCTTAGGAAGTATTAGTGAACAAATAGATACTCTGAAGGTTCAAAACAAGCAAAAATCTAAAAATGTTGCATTATCAATTTTTTGTCCTAAATGCAAGAGGAAGCATGCTCTAAGAGAATGCCCTCTTGACAATGTAGAAATATGTTCTATCTATGAAGAAATTCATATCACAAAGGAATGCCCTTCAATTCCTGGACTTAAAACAGTCTTGAGAAATGAAGTTGAAGCAAGCAAAGCTCAGTCGCTATGTTTTATTGGTAAAAGACCATGGCCACCAAAAAAACCAAATATGGTACAAGGTCTTAATTCTCCATATCAATCATTTTTCACAAACACTGAACAATTGGAATACTCTAATGCCTTGGCAAAATTTTCCACCTCAAAATTCATTATGGACACAAGGGTGGCAGTATCCTCCTAGGAATCCTCAGTATAATCAATTTCAACAACCATTTATTCCATATCAACCTCCATATTACCCTCCTCAATCAATTTTTTTTCCAAAATTTCAAAATCAAACTCAACATTCTAATCAACACTTCAATAGCATCCACATCATACCCTAAAAAATCTAATCAACTACTTTCTCAACCCCTTCCAAATCCGAATAATAAAAATTCAAAACCTATTTACAATATAGAAGGTCAGAATTTCCAAGCTTACCTGATAGCTCCATTAGATCTAAACATTGTCTAACTTAGATTTGGTGGAGTTTTGGAACATAAGTTACATTCTATTGCTATTAAGGAATTTGGAGAAAATGAATCGCTTGAAAAGGAAACATCTCTTAATCAAGAAGAAATTCCTCAGAAAGAGAGCACCCCTATACATGATACTGCAATAAACTCAACTCCCATTGTAGAACAACCTTCTGTTAAAAATACACCTTTTACTAAAAGGCTAAAAATTGACAAAGGAATAGGAAAAAATTTGGGTTTCCTGAATATGATATGTTAGATGAGTTGAATAATGTTTGCATCAAAATTCCTTTGTTACAAGCTATTAGGGAAATACCAATATTTTCAAAAACAATTAGGGAGTTGAGCATTAAAAAAACAGGAAAAAAAATAAAATAAGTTAAAAAAATTTAGTTAGTTGGAAAAATTGCAGATATTATGTTGGGCAAACTAACAATTCAAAATTATCTAGATCCAGGTAGTCCCATTGTGAAAACACACATTAATGGTGTGGAGATTCCAAAAACATTGATTGATTTAGGAGAAACTATCAATATCATGAGTAAACAAACCATGGATCAATTAAAACTTTCTAATCTTCAATACACACCAACATTACTACAATTAACAGATAGATTTATTATCAAACCTGATGGTGTATTAGAAGATGTATATGTCTCCTTAGATTCTTGGGAATATGCTATTGATTTTATGCTTTTAACTCCCAAGAATAATTTATGAGGACATCCAGTGATTCTAGGAAGACCATGGTTAGATATGTTTGATGCTTTTATAAGTTGTAGATCTGGTGATATGTTTATCTCTCATGGAAGCTCTACTAAGAAATTCACACTATATCCTCCTGCAAAAACAACAATAGAAGTAGAAAGTGAAGTTTGGATAGATGATGATAATGAATATTTTGACATACAACCAATATTTTCTACTTCACAAATAGATGAAGAAAATTAGATTTTAAATCTAATGAATAATAATGATTCTTCCTCATATTGTGAACAAAACCAAAATTTTCAATAAAAATACAATGTTGAATATCTATCATGACATCAAATGTCTTTATATTCTATGGAGAAATTTGGAAATTCTTTATTTGAAATCTTTCTAGGGAAAGCTTTGAACATTAATGATAATTTGGAAGATGTTATAGAATGTTCCTATGCTTATGCATGGGAATAAATTGATATGAAAGGAATTGATCCTAATATTTGTATACATCATATCTATATTGAAGAAAATGCTAGACCAATTTGACAACCCCAAAAGAGGATGAATCCAAATTTAAGGGAAGTTGTTAAAGAGGAGTTACAAAGAACGTTGAATGTGAATTTCATTTACCTAATATCAGATAGTTAGTGGGTCTTACCATTAGTGACTGTTCCAAACGAAAATGGAAAATGGAGAGTATGCATCGATTATAGGGAATTGAATAAAGCTACCTTGAAAGTTCATTTTTTGCTTCCCTTTATAGATCAAGTCCTTGATACATTAGCAGGGAAAACATATTTTTAATTCTTGGATGGTTTTAGTGGATATAAACAAATCCAAGTAGCTCCTACTTTTACCTGCCCATGGGGAACCTATTCTTACCAAGTACTTCCTTTTGGATTATGTAATGCACCTGCAACATTCCAAAGGGAAGTTCTAGGCATTTTTTCTGATTTAATTCATGATTGTGTGGAAGTTTACATGGATGATTTTACTATCTATGGTAATTCTTTTGAGGAAACTCTTGGAAACCTAGAAAAATATCTCATTATATGTAAAGAAACAAATCTCTCATTAAGCCATGAAACATACTTTATGATGTTCACTAACAGAATTGTTTTAGGACACCACATTTCAAGAGATGGAATTAAAGTGGATTCATCTAAAGTAGAAGTTATTTCTAAATTATCAATTCCTGATTGTCAAAGAGATGTTAGAATTTTTCTTGGTTTTACTGGTTATTACAGAAGGTTCATAAAAACATTCACAAAGATAACCTCTTCACTTTTCAAATTACTTACAAAAGACTGTGAATTCATTTGGAATTTTGATTTCCAAAAAGCTTTTGAAACATTGAAAGAAAAGATTTCTGAAGCACCTATCTTAAGAGGACCAAATTGGAGTCTTCCTTTTCATATTTCAATTGATGCTTCAGATACAACTTTGGGAGTTGTATTAGGAAAAAAATATTTGACTCCTTATGCCATTTATTACAAAAGTAAAAATTTGACTCCTGTAGAGTTAAATTATACTGTAACAGAAAATGAATTTTTAGTTGTTGTACATGCCATTAATAAGTTTCGACACTATATCATCGATTATGAAACTTTTGTTCATATGGATTACTCTGTAATTAGATATTTAATGAATAAATCAATTACTAATGGAAAATTTACAAGGTGGTTATTATTATTACAAGAATTCAATATTACTATTTCGGATAGGCCTCGAAAGGAGAACGTAGTTGCTGATTTTTTATCTAGAATCCAAAATGATAATAAGGATGTTCCTGTAAGAGATAATTTTCTTGATGAATACCCTTTTTTAGTATCTATTAAATCTCCTTGGTTTGTGGATATTGCTAAGTATTTGGCTACAAGCAAGTTACCATTGTACTTATCTCCTTGAGAGAAAAGGAAATATATTCAAACCAATGCATCTTATTCATCGATAAATGGATAATTGTACAAAAGAGGGCCTGATTTAATCATTTGAAGATGTGTCAGAGAAGATGAAGTACCAGAAATAATAAAGGCTTGCCAAGATGAGTTGTGTGGAAGACACTTTGTTGATAAAAGGACTACCTATAAAATCCTTCTCTTAGGATATGATTGGCCTTCTATTTTTAAAGATGCCAAAGAATATGTTGAGATATGTGATAGTTTCTAGAGAATGGGAAAGCCTTGTACTTCAGAGGAGATGCTTCTACAACGTCATGTAATTATTGCAACCTTTGAAAAGTTGGCTCTAGATTTTGTTGGTCCAATCAATCCACCATCAAGACAAAAGGGGTACAGTCTTGTTTGTACATATTATGTCACAAAATGGGTAGAATATAAAGCACTTCCTTTTGCTACTAAAAATGTTGTAGTTTCATTTCGTTTTGAGGATATTTTCACTCATTTTGGTTTTTGTTGATCGACAAAAATGTCCTCTGTCAACATTAGGGGAGACCACCTAGTTGTGAACTTAAAGTAGCTCCCTGTCCTTTGAATATAGTGGTTTCAACTAGTTATGGGTCCAGTTACCCTGTTATCTAATACTAACCTAAAAATAATCTAATCTAAAACTAACCTAAACTAAGAGTTAATAGATTTACACCTATATTACATCATGTTACATTTCTTTTATATTGATCTTTAAAGATGTAAGTTAAAGGAATATATCAACACAAAGGTTTTATCAATTTAAAGGTTGATCAAATTGCAATTAAATGATTTGTTTTCCTCTTTAAGAGAGGACTTGATGCAAATTAAGATGTAAATTTAGAACTAATCTAAAACATGAAATCCTATCTCAAACTAGGATGGGATAGCCCTCTCCTAATCCGAGAGAAAGTTAACTAAAACAAGGGGAAATAATTGATATAATTCATCATATGATTTTGTATTAATTAAAGATTCACATTAACTAATACAAGTGAAAGAAAAATAAGCCTGCAAATGAATAATAAATAGTTATCAGTCACCATAAGAATACTTCAATGAATTAAGATTGATTTTGATCTCATTCTACCCTGCAAAGATAGCTTTAACAAAGTTTCAACAGAAAAATGCCAGTGACACAACAATAGTGCATAATATCAAAGAAACATAATTTTTAGAATAAATATCAGAACCAAAAATGAAACTTTAACAGTGAGACAATAATCCCACATTCTGGTAATAGTACACAAGAATAAGAATTAATTAGAACCATGTCAAAATTTTATTACCACAGTTTGGAGAGTAGCTCTGACCCTTAATAAAATTGTCTATATTAGTGCAAATCAATTATATCATAGCCATAAATCCTCTACAATATCTAAAATAAAACTATTTGTGCTCTACAATAGTGCGAAAGAACAAATTGAATTATTACAGAGCCCCCCTGTGTGTGATCGTGACCTCCCCAATTTCATTGAAGAGACAAGTCTTTATAGAGAGTTTCAAAGTTAACAAATCCCTTCGGTTTCTCAACAAATGAGGAATAAAAAGTAAATGAATCTGGAGGTTTTTTATTTTCTTGAATTACAAGCTGAACTTAGAAGATCTTGGAAGCTTCATTTGGATTAGGTTCGAAAAATCTTCGAATGAGTGGAAGGGTAGTTTCCAACAAATTATTTGAATAACATTTTTCAACAACCTCTATCTTTATTTAGCACTAAAGTGGTTCAAATGTTCAATTAAAATCGAAAGAGGAAGCTCTTTCAGAATTGACCCTACGTTTATCCCTGCAATCAAAATACAAAAAAGCAGTGAGGATTTTGTTAAAAATCACTTGAATATTAACAAATCATAAAAAAAACCATAATAAAAACTTGAAAAACTTAAAAAAATGACTATTTAGACTTTATAGCGGTGACCAAACTGAAGTGTGACAAGTGGTAGACGTGGATGGATATCAGAGGTTTTGAGTATCAAAGATTTAACATGACACACTCTGAAAAAATTGCAATATACAGATGTGATATTATATTAAATCGCTATGATAAAGCCAATCAGATCCACAAACATATCAGTGATTGGAAGATTAGGTATTATCAGACTATCATCTCAAAAGTTCTAATATGGGAGCAGATGCGATTTTATAATTAATCAAAACTTAAATAAAATCAAGTCCGGATATCGGATATTGGAGCATATCAAAGGGTCAGAGGTTTTGATATATCACATATAGGAGATCAGTGGTTATATGATATCGAGAGGAGGTTTTAAGATATCACAACTTTTAAGTAGTCACACACTCTGCAAAATTTCGATATGTGTATTTCTCTGATATTGTTTTATTATATGTGTTGTGTGTTATTTACATTTTTTTTTAACTTTATATTCATCAACCTTTGGTTATAAGTATTTTCAACTTTGATAGCATAAAGTTCCGCTATTTCCACATGTTATAACATGAGCTTGGTCTTGGGGGCTATCTGTAGCTTCCCTTCTCCTCTCTGCAACTTCAACCTTGTAATCATAACAACAATTGAAACATATTAAACCCTTCAAGCAAATCAAGAAAGCAACTCCATGAGCATGTGATTGTTGATTCATCTAACTTGGTGAAATTTAGTGTTTTACATGAACTTAAAAGCATGAATTTAAATGGCCAAAAAAAAGCATATAAAAAATAGCAAGCACAAATAACAGAGCTCAAAATACTTTTTTCTGTTGAAGGAGTTTACCCCTTGTTCACCCCTCCTGGGCTACATCTCCTTGGTCTAGCTTCATAGTGTGGGCCTTTGTATTAGCTTCAATAGTGCTCAAATTTATATTACGTGCATCCAATGCTCTTGTAACCTATTCCAATGAGTTTAAAACATTCAAATCTATCATAAATGACTATTTTTTTACTCAATTTGGTTACTAGCTGCTCCATGAATGGCCTCAAACACTTGGTGGCCATAGGCTTCAAAAATATTAAAGTGACGAAAAACACCTATAGATTACCTCTTATGCCTCTGCCACCTACTCCAATGAGTTCCTAGCATGCCAATTAGCTAAAATGACTATTCATTTTTTGAAATTTGGCTGAGAATTGTCTCAGTTATGGCAAAACCAATTTTTCATAGAAAACCTCTGCTAAATCTGGAGAGACTCCAGTTAAGTCCGCCAAGTTTGGTGGCGGTTCTGGATTTGGTGGCTCTGCCACAAATTTTTCCAAATTAATCAATTGTTTAATTAAATGCTAAATGAAATTAATTAATATTAAGTGCAATTACTGCGCCAAGCACTTCCCATTATTCTGTTGGTCATTTAACACATATTTAAATATAATTTCATGGCTATCTTATTCAAATCTGCCCTTGGAGGCTTGTTGGTAAGGCATAGAATTTGGGTGAGGGAGGTCACAGGTTCAAACCTTCCTCTTCCCATCCCATTTCCTTTTACCATGTAATACATATGCCGTATAAATTTCAGACTTTGACCATACAACTGTTTAACATATGCTGGGATATATGTGAATTATGTAATACATATGTAAGGCGTAGAATTTGGGTGACGGAGGTCACAGGTTCAAACATGCCTCCACCCATCCCATATCCTTTTACCATGTAATACATATGTAAGGTGTAGAATTTGGGTGACGGAGGTCACAGGTTCAAACTTGCCTCCACCTATCCCATATCCTTTTACCATGTAATACATATGTCGTATAAAATTCAGACTTTGACCATACAACTATTTAACATATGGTGGGATATATGGGAATTTGGGGTTATAGTTAGAAACTATGGTTGGATATGTATTATGCCAATTTGATTTATTATTTAATTAAATATATTTCAAATCATATATATATATATATATATATATATATATATATATATATATATACACATAGATATATATATATAGATATATCTATCTATCTATATATATAGATATATATATATATATATATATATATATATATATAGATATATCTATCTATCTATATATATATAATTTGAAAAATTTATATATTATAACATAATAGTTATATATAAAATATAACCGAACCCTTGTTCCATTGCGCGGCTCTGTCCATTTTCTCGTCTTCGGCTCTGACGACCCAGGGTTGGAGGTCTGCACATCTAGGGTTCTGAGATCATCTTAAGTGTTCTCGGGGACTAGCTTCGTGCATTAAGTCGGGAGGCGGCGGCGTGTGTTTTTTTTTCTTGGTTTTCGGTGGTTTACTGCTCGACTTTCTGCGCTGCTCTGCTTTGGCGGACTAACGAAGGCGTTGGCTTTTGGCGTTACTGATCTGAGCCGCGGCCCGGGTGTGGGGTATTTCTGGTCTCTAGATTTACTCCTCATGGGGGCGAGGTGGCTGCCCTAGCCGGCTCTACCCCCGGATCACCTCTGCTCTGGTTGGGACCTGATGGGTTCCCTTACTGAGGCTTCTGGTCCTATTTTTGGTCACTTGCTGGCATACCTCTGCAGTTATCTGGAGTGTTGAGGGAACTGGGTGTGGAGACTCTCTCAGCATCATTTCGTGCCACTTCATCATGGCTATTTCTAGTTGTTTCTCTGCAGGTTGCTGAGATGTATGGGTGGTATCTTCCTTTGGTTTCTTCAGTTTCAGGAGGAGAGTTTGAGGGGGTGGGAAAGGAGTGGCTACCTTCGCTGTTCTCTACCTCATTTCGTGCCTCTCCTCCTTGTCTTGGTGGCCATTAGAATTTTCTACACATTCCTCAGAGCTATTTTCTTTCTGTTGTTTTGTTTGTCATGGGTATGGCTATCCTCCTGGTCTATCTGCAGACTGGTTTGGGGTTTACATACCCTTTTTACTTGCTGCCCTGTCTGAGGGCTTTTCTCTATACTTCTCTTGAAGTATAGTTATTGTAAGTGGCTTGCCCATACTTCTGCATATGTGTTTAGCATCTACAACATGTAATTTTATGAGATTAATGGAAATTACGGATTTTTTCCTCGGAAAAAAAAAATTATATATAAAATATATATAATAATATTTAAATAAATAAATAAATAAATAATCAAATTCCACCTTAGAGGCCAATTAGGAAATTTCGCTTTCACACAACCACACTAGCGAATCTAAAGATGACACTTGTCATAGTGTCACCGGCTAAAACTAGATAATATTCTTTGCATGCTAACTGGGCATCTAGTCAACCCTAGTCAAACTTTGACTTTGACTCGTTTTAACAAACTTTTAGAAGCTCTAACTTTTGCATACGATGTCGGTTTTTTGAACTGTTCATGGTGTTGGAATCCTAGCGACAAACACTATCTAGTCATTTATGTTTGAAGCAATTTTGAGCACTTTCATTTTTTAGCTAAAATACTGATCCCTAATCACAATGTCCTATCTATTAGGAATAAATGCATAGTTGCAGAAGATCATCTTAAAATTATTTTAATGTCAACCAAAGATCATTGTCTTGGCTTGGTAACTAGCTAACGAAAATTCCATTCACAAAATCTAAAATGGTGAAGAAGTCGGCTTGTGATGAGACCTCTTATCCTTCAATCTTGCAGTCGAAAGCCATCACCTTGGCTTGGTGACCAATAATGGTAATTTCATAATGTTAGAACTTATGATCATGGTAGGTTAGATCGTGATGAGGTCTCCTATCCTTCAATAGATCATTTTTGTTTTTTATGTTTAACTATGGTTATATTTAATCTCATAGATATTACTTAATAGATGGGTTGGCATACTACCCCTTAAGAGTAAGGGATGGCATAAAAAGATTTATGCTAACTACTATTCACTTGACTAAAATTGTTCACCAAAAGAACTCATGACCTTAAGTAACTGGTATTAAATGTGTTTTACTTTCTTTAAAGATAGGGGTTAAATATAGTTCATTAACAAATAACAGAAAGATTTAAAACTCAAAGAACAAAAACCAGGGACTCTACTTGGTTAGGAAAGCTAAAAATGAACATAAACAAAATCATCTTCACTGAAGTGTTCCTTAGAGATTAGGTTCCGTTAATAAATTAGATCATCAAAATGACTCACCCAATGATTATGCCAAGCTAAAAGAGAAAACGTTACTCCATTGTATTGTGAAATTAAATGAAAAGACAGCCCAACTAAGCCTAAAATGCTTATCAAATTAAAAAGAAGGAAATCAAGAGAATTAACCTTGAGATACACCTTACAAGATAAATAGAGGATTAATGTAAAAAGGATATTATGTTGATTTTGTCTTGTATGATGATTTCTTCATAAATCTCTTTTGTTTTAAAGCATAGTTATTTATTTAGATTTATTTTTGTATGCTTTGACAGGGGTTTTCTTACTTTTGCAAATCTTGCTTAAAGATAGTTTGCGAGTCTTTAAAGATTCAATTTTAAGAATAAGACTGACAATCAATTTCAAAATGTAAGCAAAATTAGAAAAGAGAAAACTCCCTAATGTCATATGATGATTGTTCTTTCGAAATGTTAGTTGCCAGCAAAGCTGAATCTACAAATCAAATCCATGGGAACCTGCAAGAAGAACAACAAAATATAAGAAAGGAATAATGATTAAAATAAAAAAGAAAAGCTGAAAATAAAACTCAAACCAGATGAGGATGAACATATAAATGTGTACCTGGAAGAATTCGATCATAATTTTACCTAATGAATCTTCATTTTCTTCCATGTATTAATCAAAGTTCCAAACCATCTTCTTATTTAATTTAAACAAATTTCTAAACTAGTCCTAATCCTAATCTAAACAGTAGGCTAAGACTAAGTGAAATCTTGATTCCAATGTACCCATTCAAACATTTTATTTTCTACATGAATATATACATCAAACATTAATAATAAAAGCATTAATCTAATTAATCCAAATGAAATAAAACTAAAAACATGATGTACATCTATTGTTAATGTATGTACAAGAAGTAACTTAATTACAGTCACCTCTCTTGGAGATTTTCTTCCAAGAATATCTCGATGGGATCATAAAAATATGGATGGATATTAGTTAGAGATTCAAAGTGATCTGAAGAAGAGGATAATAGGTTAGATTGTGAAAATATTCTTTTAAATGAAATAACCTGCATCAAATTGTCATTTTTACGTACATATGATTGAAGGTCATGAATTGTGTTAGATGGCTGGTCATATTGTAAAGGTACACACTCAAGTGCAAATTTTTGTTGGAAATTCCTTAGAGAAGGAGAAGAAAATTGAAATGGGATAAACATCAAGTAAAATTTAAAAAGAAATGTTTCTTGATATTTAGGATTAATATTGTGAATTACATATTCATTATCTTCTGTTAATGAATCTCGAGGGTGTTCAATGTTGAGATGTTGAACATGCTAGTATAAAATATCCAAAGGTTGAAAAATAAAATATGAAAATGAATTTAAATCAAGCCAAAAGGATTGAAAAAGAATCAAATAATTATTTACATAAATATTACAGTTATTGTTACACTACAATTGGGACATGTTTGAAAAGATTTCTTTCTTATAAGAATTAGCCAAAATGAAATAGGAATGGTTATCGACATCATCTTATGCATGAGATAATGGACCAGGAATATAAAAGGTAATGTGATCATCAACAAAATCATAGATCAGGATGAGTTCTTGATTAGTGAAATCATTATAATGATTGAAAGTTTGAAAATGAGAAATGATTGGAACAATTTTTGAATTAGATATTTATTCGTTTTCAAATATAATTTTACTTGGATCATGAAGATTTAATGAATAATGAGTTGAATCAAGATCCTCATTGTGAGCGTATTCATCATAAATGAGTTCACAAATTTCCTTAAAATTTTGGCATTCCCATGAGACACATCAAAGGGAGAAGAAGAACTGGGCACATTTTTTTCAAAATTGAAAGAATGATTATTGAATATTTCTGTATCATGATGAAAATTGAATGCAAATTCATTTTTATTAAATTCTTTGATCTTTGAAATATTATTAATATAATTAGGAAATGAATTGTTATCAACAGAAATATTAGGATAAAGATAGAAATGAGACTTAAAAACAATACACCTGAATATTTCTCTATTGGTAGATTCCTCTATGTATTCTCCATTGCTGATTTTAGATTCTTTGCTGATCATACTTTCATGCTGCCTTGAATTTTGCATGTGATCATTATAACCAAAATTAGAATTTTCATATTCAACGATTAGTATTTGAGTTGCCTGGTAATTTTCTAATTTTGGGATCATTGGTTCTTCAAATCTGTTGATGTGATATTCTTGCAAACAATTATCAACTTGTTCCATGTTAGTTGGTTGCAAATCATTAACATGTGAAAGTGAATCTGAATTATCATTAACACTATAATAAGTATGAATTAAATGGAGAATTCTATCACATATATTTACATTTGTTTCATCGTAATTAACATGTTCCTCCATATTATATTTTACAGTCATGTTAATGGACGTTGAAGATGATTCATTAAATCTTGGAATTGTTTCATATGGGTTAGGAATGCAAGGAAAAGAAATTAATTTATCAAACCATCCAATAATTGAAATTCTAGAGGTAAATCATCAGGTTGAAATTGAGAACAAATTAATTTGAATCTAATAAGAAAGTTATCTAATGATTCTCCTTCAAAATGACGAAGCTTTTCCAATTGATCACATATCATTTCAAAGTCGTAATCTTGAAAAGTGTGTAGGAAAAGAATTATAAAACCATCCCAAGTGCGTATGGAAGAAAATGGTAGGGCTTTACACCAATCTTTTGTGATTCCTGCCAAAGTAAGAGCAAACAACTTGCACATGACACCTTCATCAAGAACGTATTGATTACAATTTAAAATAAATTGATAAACATGTTCATAAGAAGAGGCATTATTCTCACTATTAAACTTCTTCTTTGACAAGAGTTTAGCTACTATTGGAGTCGAAGTTGGTGGAAGTCTATTAAAGAAACTACAAAGTGGTCTCTTAAGAGGAACCATTGAAATAGAATAAAACTTTTAAAACAAAAGATCTCAAAAGAAATGAAGAAGATGTTGGCCCTCCTTCTAGCGCCAAAAATGTTGATCGAAAAACATGTCCTCCATCGACATTAGGGGAGACCACCCTGTCAGGAAATTAAAGTAGCTCCTTTTCCGTTGAAGATGGTGGTTCCGACTGGTTACGGGTCCCGTTACCCTGTTATCTAATATTAACATAAAACTAATCTAATCTAAAACTAACCTAAACTAAGAGTTAACATATTTACACCTATATTACATCATGTTACATTTCCTTTATATCAATCTTTAAAGATGTAAGTTAAAGAAATAGATCAACACAAAGGTTTAATCGATTTAAAGGTTGATCAAATGCAGTTAAATGATTTGTTTGCACTTTAAGAGAGGACTTGTTAGGTCCCTATAATACTAGTGATTTCCCCATTACTATTGTCATTGTAGCCCTTATTGTTATTGTTGTGCACTATTGTCCTCATATTTTTATTATTGTGCCCCATAGAAGCCCACTATTATTATTGTTGTGCCCTTATATTATTATTGTTATGTTGACTTTGATTATATTGTGACCCCTTAGACTCCTATATATATAAAGGAGGTTTTGGTCATTTGAATCATCCAATAATTGTTCATTTGTGTAATGTAAAGGAGGTTTTTCCCTCGAAGAGGCTGATTTCTAAGGCATTGATCTTTCTTTTCTATCTTTTTATGAGCTGGTTTCATAACATTTCGTATCAGAGCTTTGGATTCTAGGGTTTCATTGCTCCAAACAGGTCATCGTGGAATTTTCACTATAACTTTTTTCTGTGACATTTCATAAGCTAAAACAAAAAACCCATTTGAGTCAAAAGCATTTTGAACCTCGTGTCCAAATTTCAGATATTGTCTTGCTACAGTTTCGGAGATATGATATGAGGAAATTAGGGTTTTTACAAACTCTCGAATTACATTCCAAATAGGTGATATTGGGAAAATCATCATAACTCTCTCTAAAAATCAGATTTGAATTTCATAAAAAGTTACAGAAAGAGGACAGACTATAGTTTTTTGTGCATAATTTTTAGATCTGAAGGTCGAAACAATGACATGTGGAATGTCGTACAAGTTCCCTCTACTGAAAAATTACATAATAAGGTCATATTAGGAGATTTGGCATAACTCTTGCTTGGAAAATTCAAATTTGATCAGACTGGTGGCATTGGAAAGAGGATTTAGAGGGCTATTACAAGACAAAATTTTAGACCTTGGAGATCTACAATTACAGATATACAATAGATTTAATATCAAGATTCTACAAAGTGAAAAAACGTGTGTAGTGTTTCTAAAATTTTGCATGAGTTTGGGTTGCAAAATTAGGTTGAAGTTCAAAGGGCACAGTGAAGCATAATTATCATTAATTGATGCCCTGAAGAAAGAAAATGGAAACACCTAGTAAGCAACCTGAAATCTCTAGCATGACTCATGAAGAAGAGGAAGAAATGCAACATGATATATCAACTTACGAAACCAAGTGCAACAAATTTCACTCTCACAGAAGGTAACAGAAGCTAAGATTGATGGCTTAAAGAAAGGCGTGGAAGCTAAGATGAATTGCGTGGAAGCTAGTTTGAATGGCATGCAAATTAATATGGATGGCATGGAAGCTAAGATGAATCGCATGTATTCTAAGATGGATGGTATATAAGAAAAATTGAAAGGCAACATGGAAGATTTGAAGATAGCTTTGACTAAGTTGCTACAACAAATTCTTACTAATGATGAAAGGGTAGTAAAGGAGACTCATGATGAGAACAAAAGAAATGTTAATCATGATTTCATAGACTCTAACATTGAATTGAAGACCCACCATGTTCCAAATATTGATATGAGGAAGTTTGATGGCAAGGATCCTGCAACATGGATACTACAAATGGAGCATTTTTTTGGTCTCCATAATGTGAAAAACACACAAAAGGTACGCATTGCAACTTTATATCTGGAACCAAATCAGTTTGTATAGTATCAATGGCTTCACTCTTGTAAACAAATTGTCACTTGGGCAATTTATATGGAAGAAATGATAGCACATTATGAGGATAGAAAAAGCAACACGTTAGCCAATTGATAAACCTCAAACAAAAGGGTTCAATGATGGAGCACATTGAGGACATCGAAAACTTGATTATAAGGGTAAAAGATATTCCGTGGGAGCATCGGATTGATGTGTTCATAGGGACTTTAAAGGATAACATCCAACATGAGGTTCATCTTTGGGAACCTGACTCACTGGAGAAGGCATTTAGGTTGGCAAGAAAAATGGAAAGAAAAATTATGGCAACAAGGAATCCTAGCACTCACAACTATAAGGATGGAAGTGTTATTTCCCCTAGCCTTCCACAACCTACAAGGTTGACACCCCAACAATTGGAAGAAAAAATAGCAAAAGGGCTTTGTTATAGTTGTGATAACAAATACACTAAGGGTCATAAGTGTGTTGAGAAGAAATTATTTTACATATATTGTGAAGAGGAGGAAGAAAAGGAACAAGAAACGTCAAAAGAAGTGGATATACACCATGAAAAAACCCTAGAGAAAGAAGAAATGAGTCTGACCATATCTTGTAATGAATTGGAAGGAATTACCACTCCTCAAACTATCAAGATAGAAGGACATATCAAGAAGAAAAAGGTAATAGTGTTGATTGATTCAAGCAGTACCCATGATTTTATTCATTATAAGATAGCTAAGGAATTGAATTGCTTCCTATATCTAGAACCAGAGTGTCAAGTGATGGTTACAAGTGGAGGAACCATAAATTTCTCTGGAAAGTGCCATAATATCAAGCTATCCATGGGATAATATGTATTGAATAGCCCAATTCTTTCCATTCCAATGGGTGGTGTTGATGTTGTACTAGGAGTCCAATGGCTACAATCCTTGGGTACAATAGCTTTTAATTTTCAAGAACTTTTCATGAAATTTTCTTCGGAAGGAAAGGAAGTTGAATTAAGGTATCACAAGGAAAGCAGGAAAGATAATCAACTGTAATGGAATGACAAAGCTTCTAAAGAAATAACAACGAGGCCTAATTATGCAATTATGTTCACTAGAGGTCCTGCATCGAAATCATCTTTTTCTCCAAATCTCCAAAAAGTCTTGGACAATCATTCCAAGGTATTTGAGACTCCCAAAGGTCTCCCACCTATTTGTGATCATGCTCATGTTATTCATTTGGTTCTAGGAAGTGTTCCTCCAAACATTAGGCCTTACAAATATACCTATGCCCAAAAGAGTGAAATTGAACATATGGTTGCAGAAATGCTAGAGTCTGGTATAATTCAACCTAATCAAAGTTCTTTCTCTGCTCCAGTAGTATTGGCGCACAAGAAGGATGGATCATGGAGCATGTGTCCGAGTTATAGGGAGCTCAACAAGCTCACTATTATAGGTAAATTTCCCATTCCTATCATTGATGAACTATTGGATGAATTGCGTGGATCAATTTACTTCATCAAGTTGGATCTTCGTTTAGGGTATCATCAAATCAGAATGAAGACTGAAGACATTCCGAATACAACATTTAGAACTCATGAGGGCCTTACCAATGCACCTTCTACATTTCAAGGTTTGATGAATTCCATTTTCAAACCCTTCCTTAGAAAGTTTGTGTTAGTATTTTTTTATGATATACTAATTTATAGCAAGTCTTGGAAGGACCATGTTCAACATGTTGACAGGGTGCTCAAGCTATTGGAGGAGAAATAGTTATATGAAAAAAGCTCCAAATGTTTCTTTGGAGTACAAGAGCTGGAATATCTAAGCCATATTGTATCTCATGAAGGTGTTAAGATAGACCCTAGAAAAATTAAAGCCATTAAGGAATGGAAAATCCCCACATCCATAAAGAATCTGTGAGGATTTCTCTAGTTGACAAAGTATTATCGCAAGTTTGTTAAGAATTATGAGAGAATAGTAGCACCTCTAACAACATTATTGAAGAAAGATGCATTTTTATGGACTCCAGAAGCAACGAAGGCCTTTGAACACCTTAAAGATGCAATGTGCCAAGCACCAGTCTTAGCTACGCCAGACTTCACAAAAATCTTTATTGTGGAATGTGATACCTCAGTAAATGGAATTGGTGTTGTTTTAATGCATGAAGAAAGACCCATTTCTTTCGAAAGTCGTCCAATCAAAGGAAAGTATTTACACAAAGCTATTTATGAGAAGGAAATGTTGGCAATACTACATGCACTTATGAAATGGCGACCCTACCTAATGGGAAGACAATTTAAGGTAAAAAAGGATCATAATAGTCTTAAATACTTTTTAGAGAAAAGATTATCTTAAGAAGAGAATCAAAAATGGGTCACAAAGATGTTGGGTTATGACTTTGAAATCATATACAAAAAAGGGAAGAAAAATGTTGTGGGAGATGCACTCTCAAGAAAGGATGAGGATGTCGATGCATTACTTTGTGCCATTTCTATTATCCAAAAATATTGGATAAACGAAGCAAGGGATGAATGGAAGAATGAAGAATTGTGGGCACTCATTCAAAAGATACAAAAAGATCCCAATACATCTGATACATTTAGCTGGAAAAATGATTCATTATGGTACAAAGATCGCTTATACCTATGTCATAATTCCCAACTCAAGCAAAAGATTCTTATGGAATTGCATGCCTCTCCCTTAGGAGGGCACTCGGGATTTTTAAAAACTTACCACAGGGTTAAGAACGAATTTTTTTGGGATGGCCTTAAATCTGATATTCAAAATTTTGTGGCACAATGTTTGGTTTGCCAACAAAATAAAGTTGAAACAATTAAGACCCCGGGTCTATTACAACCTTTATCCATTCTAAGTCAATGTTGGGAGGAGGTTTCAATGGATTGTATCACAGGTTTACCCAAGTCCAAAGGAAAGAGTATCATCATGGTGGTGGTTGATATACTTACCATGTATGCACACTTTTGTGCATTATCTCATCCATTAAAGCCAATACAGTTTCTACTGTATTTATGGAAACAATTCAAAAACTACATGGAAACCCAAAGATTATGGTAAGCGACAGAGATCCCATTTTCACTAGAAATTTTTGGACATAATCATTTTCTTGTCTTGGTACTCAGTTATCTCATAGCTCATCTTATCATCCTCAATCTGATGGGAAAACTGAGATAGTAAACAAATGTTTGGAAGGATATCACTGTTTCTTTGTATTTGATAAACAAACACAATGGATCAAATGGTTGCCTTTGGCTGAATGGTGGTATAACACTTCCTTCCATACTGCAACAAAAATGACCCCATTTATGGCACTTTATGGATATCACCCACCATCCATCACATCATATTCAAGAGAAAATTCTAAGGTTCAAGTAGTGGAAGATCACATCGAGCATCAACAACAAGTTCTCCAACTCTTAAAGGATAATCTAACTTTGACATAGAATAGAATGAAACAACAGGCAGATCAACATCGTAGCAAAAGAAGTTTTTATATAGGTGACTAGGTATTTCTATGGCTACAACCATATAAAAAAATGTCCCTCAAGCAAGCTAAGAAGGATAATAAATTATCACCAAAGTATTATGGTACATACAAGGTGTTGTAAAATATTGTTACTATGGAATACAAATTGGAGCTTCCTGAGCGCACCCAGTTTTCCATGTTTCATGCTTAAGAAGGTTCTTGGTGACAAGCTCTCAGTTCAAACAATATTGCCAGAACTTGACGAGGAAGAAAAAATCATATTGACACCTGAAGCAGTGACAGAAACAAGAACTCGACAATTGCGAAATCGGTCAATTTCAAAGTATCTTTTCAAGTGGAAGAACTTACCCGCTGAAGATTCCACATGGGAGGATTAGAATTTTATACAAAAGCATCCAGAACTACTCAAGCATTGAGGACAACACTTTTTCCAAGGGTAGGGGCATGTTAGGTCCTTATAATACTAGTGATTCCCTAATTACTATTGTCATTGTAACCCTTATTGTTATTGTTGTGCCCCATTGTCCCCCTATTGTTATTATTGCACCCCATAGAAGCCCAATATTATTAGTGTTGTGCCCTTATATTGTTATTGTTATGTCAGCTTTGATTATATTGTGACCCCTTAGACTCTTATATATAGAAAGGAGGTTTTAGTCATCCAAGAATTTCTCATATGTGTAATGTAAAGGAGGTTTCCCCCTCGAAGAGGCTGATTTCTAAGGCATTGATCTTTCTTTTCTATCTTTTTGTGAGCTAGTTTCATAACAGGACTTCATGCAAATTAAGATGTAAATGTAGAACTAATTTAAAACATGAAATCCTATCCCAAAGTAGGATGGGATATCCCTCTCCTAATCTAAGAGCGAGTTAACTAAAACAAGGGGAAAGAATTGATATAATACATCATATGATTTTGTATTAATTGAAGGAAGTAGTTCGCATTAACTAATACAAGTGAAATCAAAATAAGCCTGCAAATTAATAGTAAATAATAAATATTTATCAGTCACCATAGGAATACTTCAATGCATTAAGATTGATTATGATCTCATTCTACCCTGCAAAGATAGATTTAACAAAGTTTCAACAACAGAATGCCAGTGACACAGTGATAATGCATAATATCAAAGAAACATAATATAGTTTAGAATAAAGATCAGAACCAAAAATGAAACTTTATTAGTGAGACAATAATCCTACATTCTAGTAATAGTACACAAGAATAAGAATTAACTAAAACCATGTCAAAATATTATTACCACAGTTCTGAGAGCAGCTTTGGCCCTTAATAAAATTGTTTGCAATAGTGAAAAGAAATTATAGCAGAGCCATAACTCCTCTACATTCTCTGGTCCATACTTGGTTCGGCTCCCGCTCTGCAACCTGAGATCCGCAATCTGTGGGTTTGGAAGTCTGCATGCGTGTCCGCCCTCTGTGTATTCAGATCCCTGCGGGTGTGTCCACTGAGGGCTCTATTTCAATCTGCGGTCGATCAGGGTTAGATCTGCTGGCCCTTCATGGAGGAGCAAACTCCCCCCCAGGGTTCTTCCTCCCCTCCTCTGCCCTCCACCGCTGAGGCCTTCAGATCTTTGTTGGCCTCTCTGCCCAAGAAGAAATGCGTATAAGTTGCTAAGTTCGTGAAAAAGCTAGAAGATATCCCCGAGATCGCTCTTCCTCCTGAAGGTCTGATTTAGGTAGCTTTATCTTTGGCAGATCGTGCTCTGGTCGATCAGTTCATAGGTCTCTGGCCTTCCTTGAAATCAACGGAGAACTAGGTTGCTAGGAACTGGGCTTGACTGATAAAGAACAAGGTAACCTCTTACTTCCTCGGAAGAGGATATTTCTTGTTCGAATTTTCTGAAAAAGAGGAAAAGTATCTCATTTTCAGGAATGGACCCTACTTCATGGGCCCCCAAGGTCTGTATTTAAATAAATGGACGCCAGACTTTGATCCGGCGGTGGACGTGCCTTCAGTGGTCTCGGTATGGGTAAGGTTCCCCAACCTCCTTGTTCACTGTTGGAATTGGGACTCTTTGAAACATATAGGAAACACTCTTGGGAAAGTCATAGACAAAGCCAACAACAAAGATCAATTCGATTGTGCCATAATTTGTGTGGAGGTAGATCTGGAGGTCAGACTACCAGAAGCCATCAAAATAATTTTAGATCCCTAGAAGAATGTACAGAAATTGGACTATGAACAACTGCCGTTCAAATGCCGGAAGTGTCACGTCTACAGACACTTTGCCAGAGACTGCCCATCCAAAGGGGTAGAAGAAAAAAGGAAGGAAGAAGATTGGAATCAGGCAAAGTGACCCAGAACTTCACTTAGGAAGAACACAAATTCAAATGCTAAAGCTCCCCAAGTGGGGCCTGCTCATAAATTAGCCATGGAAAGCCAAGGGAACAAATTTGAGATCCTGGGATCTGAAATCATGACTACGCAGGAGCAAGAAATTCCGAAGGAGATCTCTCCACCTAAATCCTCAAGTGTACCAGAGAGATCCAAAGGGAAGATATCAGAAGAAGAAGAGGAAACCTAAGAGTCCGAGGATTCGAAGGAAGAAGGGGAAATAGGGGAATCACAATCTACCCCTAGAATATCTGCAAGAGGGCGAATGTCAACAAAGGAAAAAAGAGATCAAGAAACATACAAAGACAAGATTTAGGGCAGCCAGCCAATGCTAGAGAGACTTCTAGCAAAAACCATGAAGATGAAGAGGATCCAAACCCAGAGCTCTAAAGGAGCTCATCACAACAAAAGTAAATGATGAAGATAGTCTCCTGGAATTATAGGGGAATGGGAACCAAAGACAAGGAAGAAGCTATGAAGACCTTAATAAGACTGGAAGCCCCGAACTTTCTTCTCATCTAGAAGACTAAATTGGAGGATTCAACCTTCCTCCAGGTAAGCAAAAAAATTTGGCAAAAAGACAGAGCGCAAGCATCCTCTACCCATGGAGCATCAGGAGGACTTGGGTCACTCTGGAATCCAAATAAGTTCTCTTTAATCTCTGAGTCCCTGAACACTCATTGGATTTTGTTAAAATTGCAGCACTTAGAATCTAAGGAGATTATTTTTCTGGTCAATGTATATGCTCCTAATAATGCAGGTGAGAAAAAATCATGTTGGGACTCCATCAAAGACTTGGCAGATCTAGAAAATTTGGAGAATATAATGATAGCCAGAGATCTCAACCTTACCCTCCTCTCGTCAGAAAAAAGAGGAGGTAGTATAGTTAGCGATCCGGTAAGAGAATTAGTGGAAGATCTCATGAAATATTGGGATCTAATTGACGTTAAACCAACTAGTGGCAAGTTCATGTGGTCAAGCAAGAGAGTTGGCCCGGGTCACATAGCAGCAAGACTTGACAGATTTTTGGTGCAAAGCTCCTTCCCGCTTCTTGGTCTAGAAGCTAGAATGCGCATTCTTCACAGAAGCATATCATATCACAAGCCTATTAGCCTAGAGTTGCTGACTCCCAAGGATCTGGGGCCTATCCCATTCAGATTCAGCTCTCTCTGGATCAAAGAGGCAGACTTCATGGAAAAGGTCAGAGACTGCTAGAAGGACCCAGTCAAGGGATCCGCCTTCTTTGTTTGGGAGGAAAAAATCAGAAGAATTAAAGCCATGTTAAACAATTGGGCTAAGACCCTGCCCAACCCTACTGTGCAAAGGAAAAAAATTCAAATCGAGCTAGAAAGTCAGCACCTTCATCTTGAAGCAGCTGAAATTATTAAAGAAGAGTTGGAAAAGGAGTCCAAGCTCCAGCAAAGTTTCCATAAGGCCTGCCTGGCAGAAGAGGAATATTGGAGGCTCAAGTCCAAAAGTCTTTGGCTTAAATATGGTGATAGAAACTCATCCTTTTTTCATAAACAAGCCCAAGCCAAGAAAGGGCGTAATTCCATCATGGAAATAAAAGAAGAAAATAACATCTTGAAGGACTTTACATGCATAAAAATTGCAGCCTCAGAACACTTTGGGAAGCTGTACAAGGAGGATCTATTAGTTGAGAAAAACGGCAGCCTATTGGACGCTGTCCCTAGCCTTATCACCTCCAAGATGAACCAGGCACTTGAAAGCAAAATCACGCACAAGGAAGTCAAGCAGGCCCTTTTCGCAATGGCTCCTGACAAAGCCCCGGGACCAGATGGTTTCACACCTAGATTTCTCCAATCCTGTTGGCTGATCATTGAGAAGGAGTTCCTCAAAATGATTTAGAAGTCCCAAGACTACTAGAAGATTGGAGGCTGCACAAATTCAACCTTTCTCGCCATCATTCCCAAAGAGAAAGGAGCAAATTCTTTCAGTAGATTTCGCCCAATTTCCTTATTGGGTACAAAGTTATAACCAAAGTGATAGCTAATAGGTTGAAAAGAATTCTCCCCAAAATCATTCCAAATAACTAAGGCGGATTTATTCAGGGCAGACAACTGGTGGACAATTTCGTGTTGGTTCAAGAGGCGATCCACTCTAGTCTTCATCGAATGGAAAAAGGTATGGCTATTAAATTAGATCTAGCAAATGGATTTAATCGTGTTAGACATAAGTTTTTGTTTGATGTGCTATATAAACTAGGGTTTGGACATAACTTCATCAAGTGGATCAGAGCATGTATTTCAGAGCCTTGGATTGGCCCCCTGGTGAATCGTATGATAGCTTATTTTTTCAAAGCCTCTAGAGGGTTGAGGCAGGGGTGTCCTCTTTCACCCCTCCTATTCGTCCTTCAGGCCTTTGTCCTCAGCTTCTACCTAGATAAAAAGTAACAAGATCATGAAATCACTGGCCTTTGCATTGCAAGAGGGGTAAAAAACATCAATCATGCCCTTTTTCTGGACGATACATTACTGCTGGGGGTTGCTTCTCCTCATTCAGCTATTAAATTCAAAGAAATTCTAGACGAATATTGTAAGGTTTCAAGCAGCGTATTAAACAAGGAAAAATGCAATATATACTGCTGGAATATCCCTGCTTCAACTGCAAACTCAATAGCTAAATGCCTAGGATTCGCAGCCTCTGTTACCTTGTCCTAATTTAAATATCTTAGGCTGCCAATTTTCCATAGGAGGGCCTTGAGCACAGACTGGTGCCCACAGCTAGACAAATTCAAATCTAAAATGCAAGCCTGGGGATCCTCTTGGCTCAACATTGCCGGAAAATCAATGCTCATTAAAGAAGTGATCAGTAGTCTTCCGTTATTCAAATTCTCATTCCTCCTGGCACCTGTGGGAATCATCAAAAGGATGGAGGAGCTTATCAGACAGTTCTTTTGGAAAGGAGGCAAACAAAACGAGAATAGAATATCCCTAGTCAACTAGCAAATAGTCACCAAACCAATTTACGAGGGAGGATTGAACTTCAAAGATCTCAGAGTTCAAAATCTAGCCATGGAAGCCAAATTGATTTGGAAAATCATAGCTCCCAATCTAGGTTGGGTACAGGTTGCATTGTGGAGGAAATACTTCAGAGGAATGAGACTCAGATGCCTGGAACAGCCCAAAAATCAACTCAGAACTCCTCTCAGTATGCTCATCAATAGAATTGGCTCACTAATAAGAGATAACGCTTTCTGGATCCCAGGGAATGGTAAATGAATTCATCTATGGAATGATAATATTCTGGATAGACCTCCGTTGGAAGACCTGAGAGGCATGTCAGAGTTGAAGCGCTAGATGTCTGAGGAGAATATTAATACTCTGTGGGACCTTTCGACTTGGAAGGATGATGCCTGGGCGGGTTGGAAGCAGCTCCTTGTTCGTCCCACACTGCACTCAGAGATGGCTATGCTCACCATGAATTTACACGGACTGGCTCCCACTCATGCGTGCAGGCAGGACGTGAGAGGTTGGGGCTCAACTCGGGCAGGCTACATGGTAGCTCAGGGATACGCTAAGTGTCTAGAGCGACCCCATGTGCCCCCCAATCCTACCGCCTGGGTTGGCATATGGAAAATCCCTTCAATCCCAAAAATAGACCACTTCTGTTGGCTTTTCTGCCATCAAAAAATTCTCACAGAAGACAGGCTTCAGAAAAGGGGCATCTATCGGCCTTCTCGATGCATGTTGTGTAAAGAAAACTCAGAAACTAACTTACACCTCATGATCGAGTGCAAGTTCACAGCCTCTATATGGCAGGAGATTCTTGTTTCTTGGAAATACAAGTTTATCTTCCCCACCACAATTTCAGATCTGTTCGCAGGTTGGATGACCAGATATCTAGGCCCACTCTCAAAAAATATAACAATCAGGTCAGCGTGGAGTGCTCTGCCTAAATTTATCAGTTGGCAAGTCTGGTTGGAAAGAAACAGAAGGATATTCTGGAGCAAGGAAGAGGACTATAGAATAGTTGCAAATTCAGTGAAAAGTCAGCTAGTCGAGTGGCTGGAAGACAAAGGAGATGATCTAAATCTAAGTCAGTAGGACAGAGATTTGGGATCTACCCTCAATTTAAAATTTCAAAAATCGAGCAGCTCCCCTCCATCCCTCAAAGAATGGAAAATTAGGAAAAACGAAGAAGACTTTCAGTGCTGGCTGTCTAATCAACCACTTCCCTCTCTCTTCTTTGATGGGGTAGTAAAAGGGAATCCAGGAATTGCTGGAGCGGGAGGGCTAACCATTAATCCGGATGGCTCTGCTTTGCAAAAATTTGCTTGGGGATTAGGCCAAGCCTCAAGTATACAAGCTAGGGCGATGGCCCTTTTTCAAGGTATCAAACTCCTCAAAGAGTTGGGACTTGAGGAGGCAAATGTCTTTGGAGACTCCCAGGTTATCATAAAGGCAGTAGCAAACAATTCCAACCCATCGGATCTGCAACTAGCAAGGATAATTACAAGGATCAAAGGCATGCAAAGTCCCTAAATCTAAATTACTTTCATGTTTTAAGAAACAATAACAAAGAAGCTGACATCAAGGCAAACAAGACAGTCCACTTAGATGCAGGCACTATTCTCAGAGACAAGGAAATCCTTTGGGAACCAATCCCGTAAAGAGTCATGTTTTATTGCATTATGTTGCAACAGTTTGTTTGTATCTTTCAGCTCAGGAAATTAGCAGCAAAAGATCACTATATCAAATGTAAAAAAAGGAAGCTAAAAAGAGTAGGAGTTATATTCCTCTTGTTGGAAAGCCATGCAGAAATCTGCTCCTGCTTTTGTAACTGAATTTGAGGCTGTTAGCCAATCAAATAATGAAATCCCATAACCGTTCTTGTAAAAAAAAGAAAAAACTCCTCTACATTCTCTATAATAAAACTCTCTGCACTCTACAATAGTGTGAAAGAAAAAATAAAATTATTATAGATTCCCCCTGTATGTGATTGCGACCTCCCCGATTTCATTGAACAGATAGGTATTTATATAGAGTTTCAAAGTTAATAGATCCCTTCGGTTTCTCAACAAATGAAGAATAAAAGGTAAATGAATATGGAGGTTTTGTATTTTGTTGAATCACAAGCTGGACTTAGAAGATCTTGGAAGATTCATTTGGATCAAATTCGAAAAGTCTTCGATTGAGCAGAAGGTTAGTTTCCAATAAATTATCTGAATAGCCTTTTTCAACAACCTCTTTCTTTCTTTAGCGCTAAAGTGGTTCAACTGTTCAATTAAAATCAGAAGAGGAATTTCTTTCATAATCGGCCCTGTGTTTATGTTAGGTCCCCATACTACTAGTGTAACCCCTTATTTTTATTAGGGAAACCCTCTTATTGTATTACTGTGCCCATATATTCCCCATGTTGTTATTATTATGTCCCATAGAAGCTGACTATTGTTATTGTTGTGCCCCTATAATATTATTGTTATGTAGGCTCTGATTATATTGAGACCCCTTAGACTCATTTATATAGAAAGGAGGCCTTGTCATTTCTATCATCCAATAATTGTTTATTTGTGTAATGTAAAGGAGGTTTCCCCCTCGAAGAGGCTGATTTTGAAGTCATTGATCTATCTTTTCTATCTTTTTGTGATTTAGTTTCATAACATTTTGTATCATAGATTTGAATTCTAGGGTTTCGCTGCTCCAACAGGTCATCGTGACATTTTCGCAATAACTTTTTTTCTACGATTTTTGAGAAGCTGAAATGAAAACCCATTTGAGCCTAAATATTGATAAACCTCAGCTCCAAATTTTTTATATTGGTCGGTTATATATTTGAAGATATGATCCAAGGAAGTTAGGATTTTTGCAGGATCCCGAATTACATCCAAACAGGTGACCGTGGGAAAATCATCATAAATTTCTCTCTGAGCATCGGATTGAAATTTAGTAAGAAGTTATCAAAATATCATGGAATCTAGTTTGATTTATATCATTTTCAAGTTCTAAGGTTGAAGGAGTGACACGTGGCACATTGTACAAGTTGGATCTACTAAAAACATATATAATCAGGTCATCTTGGGAGATTGGGCATAAATCTTTCTTGGATAATCCAATTTTGATCAGACTAATGGCATTGGAAAGAGGACATAGAGGGATACCACAAATCTAAATTTCAGACCTTGGAGATGCAAAATTTCAGAGATACAACAAATTCAAGATCAAGCTCCTAAAAGAAAGAAAAAGAATGACTCGAAACAAGAAAATAGAAACGCCTAGTAAGAAAAATTGGAGGGATGATTTGAAGAATGTGATCAAAGATATGATAAATAAGATACATGGTATAGAAGAAAAATTGAATGGAAACATGGAAGATTTGAAGAAATACATGGAAGGTTTGAAGGAATGTGGGGCAAAGTCACTAAAATAAAGGCTTCCTAATGTCAAAAAGGTAGTAGAGGAAACTAATGATGAGAACAAAAGAAATGTTAATCATGATTTCATAGACTCAAATATTGGATTGAAGACCCACCATATTCAAAATATAGATATGAGGAAATTTGATGGTAAGGATCCGGTACCTTGGATACTACACAAGGATCAATATTTTGATCTACATGATGTGCAACCACCAAAAAATGTATGTATTGCATCTTTATATATAGAACCAAACCAGTTTGTATGGTATAAATGGATGTGTTCTCATAAACCACTTTTCACCATGTCAATATTCACGGAGGAAATGATAGCACATTATGAGGATACAAAGAGCAACACCTTCTTTAGTCAATTGATAAATCTCAGACAAAAGGGTTCAATGGTAGAGCACATTGAGGACTTCCAAAAATTGAATATAAGGGTAAATGATATTCTAGAGAAGCAAAGGATTGAAGTCTTCATAGGGGCTTTAAATGATGACATCCAACATGAGGTTCGCCTTTTGGAATCTTATTTATTAGAGAAGGCATTCATATTGGCAAGAAAAATTGAAAGAAAAATTATGGCAACAAGGACGCCTACCACTCATAACTATAAAGATGGAAGTGTTGTTTCTCCTAGCCTTTCACCACCTACAAGGTTGACACCACAACAATTGGAAGAAAAAATAGAAAAAGGGATTTGTTACAATCATGATAGAAAATGCACTAAAGGTCATAAGTGTGCCGAGAAGAAATTAATTTACATTGATGGGGAAGAGGAGCAAGAAAAGGAACAAGAAATGTCAAAAGAAGAGGATATACACCAGGAACCAATCCCAAAGAAAGAAGAAATGAATCTGACCCTATCTTGTAATGCATTAACAAGAATTACCACTCCTCAAACTCGCAATATAGAAGGGCATATCAAGAAGAAAAACGTAATAGTGTTAATTGATTCGGGTAGTATCCATAATTTTATTCATTGTAAGATAGCCAACGAATTGAATTGCTTCATATATCCAACACCAGAGTGTCAAGTAATGGTTGCAAATGGAGGAACCATAAATTGCTCTGGAAAGTGCCATAATATCAAGCTATCCATGGGAGAATATGTATTGAATAGTCCAATGCTTTCCATTCCAATTGGTGGTGCAGATGATGTACAAGGAGTCCAATGGATACAATCTTTGGGTACGATAGATTTTAATTTTCAAGAACTTCTCTTGAATCTTTTTTGGGAAGGAAAGGAAGTTGAATTAAGGGGTATCATAGGGAAATCAGGAAAGATAATCAACTCTAACAGCATGAAAAAGCTTCTAAAGAAAGAACAACATAACGTAATTGCACAATTATGTTCACTAGGGGTTCTCACATCGAAATAATCTATTTCTCCAGATCTCCAAAAACTTTTGGATAATCATTCCTAGGTATTTGAGACTCCCAAAGGAATCCCACCTATTCGTGATCATGATCATGCTATTCATTTAATTCTAGGAAGTGTTCCCCCAAACATCAGGCCTTACAAATATCCCTATGCCCAAAAGAGTGAAATTGAATGTATGGTTGCAGAAATGCTCGAGGCTGGTATAATTCAACCTAGTCAAAGTTCTTTCTCTGCTCCAGTGGTATTTGTACAAAATAAGGATGGATCATGGCACATGTGTTCGGATTATAGGGAGCTCAAAAAGCTTACTATTAAAGATAAATTACCCATTCATGTCATTTATGAATTATTCAATGAATTACACGGAGAAATTTACTTCACCAAGTTGGATCTTCATTCAGGATATCATCAAATGAGAATGAATACTGAAGAAATTCCAAAAACAACATTTATAACTCATGAGGGTCATTTTGAATTTTATGTCATGACTTTTGGCCTTACTAATGCACCTTCTACATTTCAAGGTTTGATGAATTCCATTTTCAAATCCTTCCTTAGAAAATTTGTGTTTGTATTTTTTTATGATATACTAATCTACAACAAGTCTTGGAAGGATCATGTTCAACATGTTGATAGAGTGCTCAAACTATTGGAGGGCAAACAATTATATGCAAAAAGCTCCAAATTTTTCTTTGGAGTAAAAGAGGTGGAATATTTGGGTACTCAGTTAGCTCATAGCTCTTCTTATCATCCTCAATTTGATGGGAAAAATTAGATAGTGAACATATGTTTGGAAGGATATCTTCGTTGCTTTGTATATGATAAACATACATAATGGGTCAAGTGGTTGCCTTTGGATGAATGGTGGTATAACACTTCCCTCCATACTGCAGAAAAAATGACCCCATTTATGGCACTTTATGGATATCCTCCACCATCCATCACACCATCTTTAAAATAAAATTATAAGGTTCAAGCAAAGGATTGAGCCTCAACAAAAAGTTTTCAAACTATTAAAGGATAACCTCACTTTGGCGCAGAATAGAATGAAAAACAAGCAAATCAACATTGTAGCAAAAAAAGTTTTGATGTAGGTGACTTCGTATTTCTATGACTACAACCATACAAACAAATGTCCCTCAAGCAAGCTAAGAAGGATAATAAATTATCACCAAATTATTATGGTACATACAATGTGTTACAAAATATTGGTACTCTGGCATACAAATTGGAGGTTCTTGCATCTTCCCGAGTCCACCCAATTTTTGCATGTTTCATGCTTAAACAAGGTTATAGGTGAGAAGATCCCAGTTCAAGCAATGCCAGAACTTGACGAGGGAGGAAAAACCATATTGTAACCTGAAGCAGTGAAAAAAACAAGAAATTGAAAACTACGAAATCGATCAATTTCAGAGTATCTCATCAAGTGGAAGAATTTACCCATTGAAGATTCCACATGGGAGGTTAAGAATTTTATACAGAAGCATCTAGAACTACTCAAGCATTGAGGACAACACTTTTTGAATGAGAGGGCATGTTAGGTCCCTATACTGCTAGTGTAACCCCTTATTGTTATTAGTGCAACCCCCTTATTTTATTATTGTGCCCATATATTCCCCATATTGTTATTATTATGCCCCATAGAAGCCCACTATTGTTATTGTTATGCCCCTACAATATTATTGTTATGTAGGCTCTGATTTTATTGGGACCCCTTAGACTCCTATATATAGAAAGGAGGTATTTTCATTTGCATCATCCAAGAATTGTTCATTTGTGTAATGTAAAGGAGGTTCCCCCTCGAAGAGGCTGATTTTGAAGTCATTGATCTATCTTTTCTATCTTTTTGTGAGCTAGTTTCAGAACAACTTATCCCTACAATCAAAATACAACAGAGCAGTGAGCATTTTGTTAAAAATAACTCTAATCTTAACAAATCATAAAGAAAAACATAATAACAGCCCAAAAACCTTAAAAGAGTGACTGTTTAAACATTATAGCAATGACCAAACCAAAGCATGGCAAGTGGCAGACACTAATGGATAGTAGAGGTTTTGAGTATCAGAGGTTTAACATGACACACTCTGCAAAACTTGCGATATAGAGATGTGATATTATATTAAATCATTATGATAAAGGTAATCATATCCACAAACATATCGGCGATTGAAATATTAGGTCTTATCGGAGTATCATTTTGAAAGTTCTAATATGGGAGCAAATGTGATTTTATAATTAATCAAAACTTAAATCAAATCGGGTCTAGATATCGGAGATTGGAGCATATCGGAGGTCGTAGGTTTTGATATATCACATATTAGAGATTATAGGTTTTAATATATCGCAACTATTAAGTGATGACACACTCTGCAAAACTCCGATATGGTTATTTGTCTGATATTGTTTTATTATATGTGTTGTGTGTTATTTACATTGTTTTTCACTTTATATTCATCGACCTTTAGTTAAAAATATTTTCAACTTCGATAGCATAAAGTTCCGCTATTGCCACATGTTTTAACATGAGCTTGATCTCAGGTGCTATATTTTATTAATTAATCTAATTAAAACAAAAGAATAATACAAGTTTATTAACTTTAAAAAAAATGAATATTTTAATTAACTTAAAAGTCTAAATAGAAAAACTAAGGCTAAATTATAAAACTAAAAGAAGTGTAAATGAAAAGAAAATTAGAATTGAAATGATGCAATCATAGTCAAAGCCTACATGGAATGAAAAAAATGGTCGCCATGTCTATTACGATAGAATAAAATGGGGATGTTGTGTTTTCACTACAATAGTGTCCCAAGGATTGCATAGAATAGTCCGACAATCAGCCTTGTTCTCCAAAATTGTGCAGAATATTCTAACACTGGGCTTTGGCTCAGGAATTGTGCAGACCTAGCTAGAGGCTTGTCTTCAACTGGGAAATTTCACAGAGCATCAGAGGCAGTTAGAGCCACTCAATGATCTGGATTTAAACAAGAACGCAACAAATCACGGAGATAACTATATACACAAAGATGCAGTGGAAATAATACTTCATTTCATTAATGGAAAATACTGAAATATGCTTACAACCAGAATTGGAAATAAACCAGCTAGGGCGATGGTAGCTTATCTCTGAGAAGAGATGTGATGGCTACATGCCTCTGAACTGTGTTACAATGAGGCTCGAAGGCCTATTTATTGTTGAGAAACAATGGAAAACCCTTAACATTCCAAAACCTAACCCTAGGAGATGAAACGCCAAAATGTGGGCCCCGTTTGGGGGTAAATTGGTACATCAACTTCCCGGGGTCGTAACTTTGGCATATGATCTCCGTTTGACGCGTACAATAGCTCATTAGAAAGATCTATCCGAGCACTATCATTGTTGGATTCCCCAAAAAACATCGTTTAGGGCCTCAAAATGGCTTCGGAAGTTCAGGACCCGAAAAACTGCTAAAATAGTAAGTTGTGCTACAATTAAGGAAACTGAAAATGCTGAGAAAGACAATGGTGGGGGTCCAGGTGGACTTGGCAGGTGGCCACCAATATCCACCTGGATCATTCCTCCCCCCTTAGGAAGCAATGGTCCCCATTGCGTTGAGTTCCTCCATGAGATGAGGAAACTTCTACTGAACTTGTTCCCTGGTGAGCCACTTGCCCTGCTGAAGGAGTTGGCCTACTTTGACAACTCGATACAGTTGGATATTCTGTTGGCGAGTGTTCTTGATATGTGTGTCCATGATCCGATCAGTTGCAGCTTGTTCCATGCAATCTGGATTTAATTCTGTGGGTTTGAGCTGTTCTGCAATGTCGGATGTGTCTAGCAATGGTGGAAAGTATGGCCGAAGGCAGTCCACATTGAACACTAGGTGCAGGCCAAGGAATGGGGGAATGCTGAGCTCAAATGCATTGTCTCCCATAGCCTTAGTAATGGTGTAAGGACCATATCAGAGTGGTCTCAATTTCCGATAGGCTCTAGTAAGGCGTTCCTTTTGCAAATGCAACCAGACTTTGTCGCCCACCTGAAACTTGTGTGGCACCCGGTGTTGATCATGTCGCTGCTTGTACTTGGCATTTGATTTCTCAAGAATGTCCTGGACCTGCTGGCGAATATGTTGGATGCGCTCAATGAAGCTGGTGGCCTTATCTGTTTCGGACTGGACATGAGTTGAATTCATGTGAGTAGCTGCAAGGGGCATGGCCACATCAATGGGGCATAGTGGCTGGAATCCCAAACCCACCTGAAAAGGGCTATGGCCAGTGGAGCTGTGAAGAGCTCGGTTGTAGCTGTGCTGAACATAGGGGAGGCTCTCGTCCCATGTGCGTGGATGCTTTGAGTTATACATGCGCAGAATGTGCACAATCATCATGTTGACAACCTCTGTCTGGCCATCAGTTTGAGGATGGAAGGCTGTGGACTTCGTGAGTTTGGTGTCCAGCATTGACCAGAGACTGGACCAAAATGTGTTGAGAAACCGACTGTCCCGATCTGAGATGATAGACTGTGGGATCCCAAAGTGCACCCACACTCGTTCAAAGAAGAGTTTAGCAGTGGCTTCTGCTGTGATATTCTTCTTGCAGGCCATCATAATGGCCATCTTCGAGAACCTATCGACGACCACAAAAACACAGTCATTTCCATGCTTAGTGGAAGGAAGGCCTGACATGTAATCCATGGAGATGGATTCCCAAGGTCGACTAGGGGTAGGCAACGGGGTATAGAGGCTGTGCTTCTTAATGGTCGGTTTGGCAATGGCACAGGCAGTACATGATCGGATGTACTTCCCAACATCCTGTCGAAGATTTGGCCAATAGAAATAATTTTGCAGTACTGCCACTATTTTCTCGACCCCGAAATGCCCAGCAGCCCGACTGTAGTGTGCTTCCCAAATCATCTTGGCACGCTTGCTTGAAGGAACACAAAGGTGACCGAGGTGGCATAATAGGGCATCCTGGAGGTGAAAATCTGCAACATGCCGACCCTGCAAGAGTGTCTGGTATGTGTGGCCGAATTCTGGGTCGCTTTTGTAGAGAAGTGGCCAATCAGCAGTCTCGTGCCCACAAGAGTTGAGCACGGTGGTTAGTGCCATGATCGGTGGCCGACTGAGGCAATCTGCAACATTATTGGTGCTGCCCTTTTTATACTTGATATTCAAGTGAAACTGTTGCAGGTATGTAGACCACTTCTGATGGCGATCATTCTGCAATTTCCCTTGGGTCTGTATGAACTGCAGAGGCCGGTGGTCTGTGTGGATGACCGTTTCCTTCCCCAAAATGTAATGCTTCCATTGTCGGCAGGCCTGTACAATGGAATACATCTCTTTATCATAAATGGGGTACTTCCGGACTGTGTCTGAAAGTGTTTCACTGTGATATTCCACTGGATGTCCATGTTGAGTAAGGACTGCCCCAATAGCATAGTCAGAGGCATCTGTCTCGACCTCAAATGGTTGTTGTAAATCTGGTAACGCGAGCACTGGTGCCGTGCAGAGGCGATCCTTCAATTCCCTGAATGCCTTCTGTTGAGATTTAGACCAAAAGAATTTTGCTTTCGCCCCGCCCTTGGTGACTTGACTCAAGGGCCGAGAAATAGGAGAAAACCCCAACACAAACCTGCGGTAGAAGTTGGCAAGACCTAGAAAGCTGCGGAGCTCTGTTAGAGTGGTTGGAGAGGGCCAATCCCGAATGACTTGGATCTTGGCTGGATCGACATGCACCCCCTGTTCATCAATGATGTATCCCAGATACTGAACCTGGGTCATGCCAAAAGTGCATTTCTCCAAATTGGCACATAGCTTGTGTTGCCGCAGTGTTTGGAGAACCTGTCGGATGTGGTGGAGATGCTCTTCCCAACTCTGGCTGAAGATCAGAATGTCATCCAAGTATACTACTACAAAGGAGTTGGTGAATGGCCGCAAGATGTCATCCATTAGCCTCATAAAGGTTGCAGGAGCATTCGTCAATCCGAAAGGCATGACCAACCATTCGAAGAGGCCCTCCTTGGATTTGAAGGCAGTCTTCCACACATCGGAGGGTTCGATTGGTACCTGGTGATATCCTGACTTCAGATCGATCTTGCTGAAATATTTCACCCCCTTTAGTTGGTCTAGGAGGTCATCAATCCGCGGGATCGGGTACCTATTACGGACAGTGATCTTGTTCAGCGCCCGATAGTCAATACAGAGTCTCCACGTCCCATCCTTCTTCTGTACCAACACAATCGGGCTTCCACAGGGCGATGAACTCGGACGGATGTGACCTTTCTGCAGGAGCTCCTGAATCTGCCTCTTGATTTCATTGTTCTCCAGAACGGAGCGCCGATAAATTGGTCCATTGGGTAGCGGCGCACCTGGGGTCAGATCAATGGAGTGCTTGACCTGACAGTGCAGAGGAACCCCTGCCGGGGAGGTGAAGATGTCCTCGTACTCCTCCACAACCTTGTCCATCTGTAGTTGTCGTGTAGAGGGACCCCGTTTGGAGGCCGCGGCCACTGTCTTCTTCTTTCCTTGAGGGCATATCATCAGGAAAACAAATTTCCTGGTTTTGGAAATGATCTTACTGCATTGTTTTGCAGTAATCAAAGAGATGGCGGCAGGTGGTGCTACCTCTGGTATCTTGAACAACTTATTTCCAAATATAATAATAACAGCACGGGGCCTTGATTCATACACAGCATGTCGCTTCCACAAGTATGGTTGTCCTAGTAATACATCACAAACTTCAAGGGGAGCAATGTCACACAATACCTCATCCGTGAAGGGCTTGATGTTGTATGGAAGGCGACACTGCTGGCTCACGCGAAGATCTCGTCCTTGGTGAAGCCACCCAATGGTGTATGGTTGTGGATGTGCTGTGGTCGGTAAGCCCAACCGCTTCACGACCTCTACCGAAATGAGGTTCTTTTGACTCCCGCTATCAACAATGAACTGTATCGGGGAGCCCTTTACCCACATCTGGGAGTGGAAGAGACGCTCCTCCTCCTCTGGATCTTCGGGTTCATTTTTCTGGATCTTTGCGGTAGCAACAGTGGCGCTGGGATCCGCATCAATGATCTGCTTCTCTTTTTCATACCCCTTATCGGGTTCTAACTCAGAGTCGGAACATGCATCTGATTCTGAAACCTTTAGCTCAGCCACCAGTGACTGCTTGGCCCGACACTCACTTGTGTTGTGAGTGGAGCTCTTATGGAACTCGCACCATTTTCCAGTGTCCTTTCTCGGCTTCGTGGCGCTGTTCTTTGCTTGCGGCTTCAGCTGGTTGTCTTGGGCTGTCCCGCCTTGGCTTTGTCCTTTGTTCTGTGGTTTAGGGGCACCTTTCCCCTGCTTTGGATTTGCAGATCCAAAGTCTCGCTTCTTTTGTTTAAACTTCTGCTCGACTTTGACGGCATATCGGTATGCTGCGCCGAGCGAGGGGATGTTTAGGAATTGTATTTCTTCCTGGATGTACTTGTGCAGCCAGCCACGGTATTTGAGTATCAAATGTTGCTCCGAATCCTTGATACCCAACTTTGTGCGAAGGGTATGGAAAAGATTGGTGAACTCCGCCACGTCTTGGTCCCTTCCCTGCCGCAGCGTGGTCCACTTTATGTATTCATCCTCATAGCTTCCGACAGGGTAGTACTGCTCCTTGATGGCATCCCGGAACAAATCCCAGGTGGGTGCGGCTGAAAATAGTGAGCCAGTACTTTCATCCTTCTGCTCGCAGTAGGTTTCCCACCAGTCCTTGACGTGGGGGGCTGTTTTGAGAAGAGCAAAAACAATCTTTTCCCGACTCGAAAATTCATGAACAGGAAAATAACCCTCTAGTAGATTTAACCATTTATCTACGGCATCCGCGTCTATCTGACCCTCGAATATGGGGATTTCAAAATTAACTTGTACCTAAAAGGGTGTGGTGTTTCCAGAGTAGCTGCTGGAAGCCGATGTGTTGCTTCTGGGTAGCCGTTGAAGGATCTGGGCAAAGTTGTCCATCATCGCGTTCTGTTGTCGCTCGAGGGCTTCTTCGAGCAAGATTTTGATGGGATCTCCTGCCCCCTCGTCTTTCTTCTCGTCCGCCATGGGAGGCCGTCAGGATTTGCGAGGCTGGTCTTGCAAAGGTTCAACCAGTTCAAGCCCTAACTCCTTATATCCCGACCTTGTTGGGGACATGCAAAGAAAAACAGAGAAAAAGCAGACCGCTCTGATACCACTGATCCGGATTTAAACAAGAACGCAACAAATCATGGAGATAACCATATACACAAAGATGCAGCGGAAATAATAATTCATTTCATTAATGGAAAATACTGAAATATGCTTACAACCAGAATTGGAAATAAACCAGCTAGGGCGATGGTAGCTTATCTCTGAGAAGAGATGTGATGGCTACATGCCTCTGAACTGTGTTACAATGAGGCTCGAAGGCCTATTTATTGTTGAGAAACAATGGAAAACCCTTAACATTCCAAAACCTAACCCTAGGAGATGAAACGCCAAACTGTGGGCCCCGTTTGGGGGTAAATTGGTACATCAACTTCCCGGGGTCGTAACTTTGGCATATGATCTCCGTTTGACGCGTACAATAGCTCATTAGAAAGATCTATCCAAGCACTATCATGGTTGGAACGGGCAACATTGGTCCATTCCATGACCCATGTTGCCCCTGGATTCCCCAAAAAACGTCGTTTAGGGCCTCAAAACGGCTCCGGAAGTTCAGGACCCGAAAAACTGCTAAAATAGTAAGTTGTGCTACAATTAAGGAAACTGAAAATGCTGAGAAAGACAATGGTGGGGGTCCAGGTGGACTTGGCAGGTGGCCACCAATATCCACCTGGATCACTCAACCCAAGAATTGCGCAGAAGCATTCCATCAATTGTTTTCTGATGCACGTGCTGGGAAGTTGCCTGGTTCCCTCCAAAACTACACAATTTCTCCATGCATGCATGGAAGCCTTTCATGAAAAAGAAAAAAGAATAAAAAGCATCCCTAAAAAATAAGGATCTATTTTTAAAACTGGGAGTTACACTCAAGTCATTTTTAGAAACTTCTCGCCACTTGTTGCTTTTTCCTAGATTTTTGGCATGCGTGTCATAAACCCTGAATATACCTAATATATTTAATGGATTCCACAGAGCTCATTCGACACATTCTATCTTAGATATTTGGCATTCTCGAGGCATCTAGGAACCATTTGCATAGTAGGCACAACTTTTCGGGGTAAGTTTTGCTTTTCAAACCTTTTTCTAATTTTTATGTCCCTTTTATTCCCTTGGTTTGTGTGAGTGTTGTTTTTCATGTTTTACTAAATGGTCATTGGCATTTTAGTTTGTTTGAACTTTTAGAAGTGTTGTTTCAAGTTTTTCATTATCTTTCTTAAGCGTCGCATGCATAACATTGTTTTTGCACTAACAGTTGTCGTTGTGGCAACTCTCCCCACTAGCTTTGTTGTTCGTCCATTTGAATGATTACTACATAGGCATCATCATTCACTCCTATGTGCACCATCCTTTTCTCATGCATTCATATCTACTCATCTTCAAGTTTCCCTTAGGTAGATCTGGGTTGTCTTGGCTTAGATCTTGCTTCTCCCAACATGCACTTCACATTCCTGGACATCAATGCTTTACCTTGGCTCCACGAATTGCACATAAGATGCCTTTCATTGGCCCCCAACTGTGCTCTACGTAGTTCTGGGAGACAGTGCCTATTCTTGCCCACTGGGATTGCGCAATGCATAGTCCCATCCAACAATCAAGCTGGACTGAACTGTGCATTGCTCAGTTCAAGTCCACAGTCAACCTCACTAGAATGCACTCTACATGGTTCAATTTAGTAGTAGGTCTCGCTTGCATCTCAAACTGCATAATGTGAAATTCTAGCTGATAGTCTCTCAGCCTCTGAGAGTCACTATTGTGCAATATTACCGAATAGTTACCCATTTTGCTACATGATCGATCCTTGAAGTCCTTTGTTCTTTTAAACTTACATTTTCTTGTTGTGGGTGTCTATTCAGTCTCCACGTACATTAGTTGTTGAGGAGTCTCTTAACAGCATAGGCATCATGGTTTCCATGAGAGTTGGATCAGAGGACACTGTAGAGAGTTGCACTGGAGACGTGGTTGAACATGTGCCAATGAACTTGCCCATCTATGGGGACACACAAATTTTCATAGAGAAGGACATGGAGATCAAATGTCAAGAAATAAAGGACATATTTACAGGTAGTTTCAAGGAAGATCTAGAAGATTGACAAGTCTATGTCAATATACAAAAGTCTGGCTTTTAGAGGGTTGCATGCAGGTACCTAGCCTTCCCGTGTGCAGACATAATTCATTAGATTGTCTCACATACTAATCCTGAGACGAGGACATTGAGAGATACCACTGGAACACAACTTTCCACCTTCAGTTCAGAAAAATACCATCAGATGTATCACTTTCCGCAGCCAGTGAACTACATGGATGCATTGTTCTTCACTCCCAACAACAATGTAAACATTAGAGATATCATGAAGTGTTGGGTAAAAGAGCGATCGAAGTTCAAGATGACACCCAACCAAGTCTACAAGATGAAGTCACTCAGGAAGGCTTACCAACTCCTGGTCATATTCGCATGTCTCTTGTATGGTCAATAGAGCACAAAGACATTCCCGCAAAGTTGGGTTCTTATGTTAGATAAGTTGGCAAATGAAGGAAGGCCTTCCAACTAGTTGTACATGTTGACTCTTCAGATAAAAGTGCATGTGTCTAATGCCCAAAATCTGCCTAAGGATGGACAAGCAATATTCTTTATGTTTGCGCACTTGCTTGATGCAATCTGTGTCCAACAATAGTACCCTGGAATGGGTTGGACATGGACACCATCTGAGGAAGCCGTGAGTGTCTATTGCAAGTTTCTCTTGAGTGCAGCTACCGAGGAGTCATGGCAAGGCTACTTGACCACTTCATCACCTATTGTATAGGATGCTATTTGAACAAGATCCATCTTGCATGTTCAAAGAACTGATGCATGAATTGCTTTACATTTCATATTAGTAAGCCTCACTCGATGGTAGCTTCATCAGGTTGTTGGGCACGGAGAAGCCTCCGTATGAGATATGAAGGTTTTGCATGGAAAATTTTGTCATGCAAGAGGTCATATACCTCATCTCCATAGGGTTATCAACAGGACTGCACAAGAGGAAGAAGGCACCATGGCCCGCTCCTCCTTTATGAATTGTGTTGTACGAGATCCGTACCTTGAAAGATGCAGATTTCGAGGCTAAGGACTTGAAGAAGTTTGGGTTCAACACCAAGAGTTTCAATCCATATGATCCTCACTACATATGCAAGAACCACTGTGTGAAGGTGTACTTCCCAGAGGACCATGGGGCATGTCCTTGGCCAGAGGAAGATCCTTGGAGGTATTCCTACAACTCCTCTAGGCTCAACAAACCGGTCAACATGGTTGTAGAATGGAAAGCAACACTCTAGACAATAGCACCACAGGAAGAAAAAACAACATCAACAGGGAGCAACAAACCAACACAAGAGAAAGGCAAGAGGAATATTTCTGAGAGCGTAGAGGCTGAGAAAAGATACAAGTTCAAAGAAGATCCACTTGTTGAGAGAGTAGCTTTGGAGATAGATGCAAATAGGTGACAATGTGAAAGGAGAGTATAATAGAAGAGAAGAGAGAAGCAAAGGTTGGAAGACATGAAAAGGAGATTGCAGGAGATGGAGAAGAAGTTGAAAGAAGAACAAGAGCTTAGGATGAGAGAAAAAGAAGATGATGAACAGGGTGAGAAAGTGTAGGTTTGGGAACTAGCTTAGTAAGTTGATAAAGTAGTTGAGGTGATAGACATGGAGATGGAATAGGAGCTTTAGGACCAAGACACCAATCTCATGCCGAGAGCATATGAGGTCGCACCACAGTCTCATCCACCTCCAGAATCACAACCATTCTCGAGAGAGTAAGGATAAGTTGTTCTCCTTGATGATGATCCGTAGATGGATGTGTACAATCTGGAATTTGATGAGTCGCAACAGAGGATTGTATAGGCACGAAGAAAGCAGCTCCTCGATGATCATACGTCACCTGCGCACATAAAAGAAAGGGTGATTTTACCATATGTTAGGAGACATCTAGTTGTCATGGAAGAGGATTCTAAGATGTATGCAGAAGCCATGATTTCAATGGTCAAGTTCATGATAAGAGAGAATGGTCGAATGGCAAAGGACTTCCAAGAGGCCAGGCAGGGAACAAAGCAGATCGGAGGATCCTCCATGACAGAGATGAAGAAATCAATAGTGGCAGAGATATAAAATTTGGAGGCCACCATGCGGACAGTGTATAGAAGATTTTTCACCATGCACAAAGTGGTTGTCCATCTATAGAACTTTCAAGAATAGTGCACACAGACAGTGAAAACCCTTAAAGACATTCACATTGTTATTGTGCTCATGCAAGAATGGACAATGAGGTATAAGGGAGCCCCACTATACTTGGACAAGAGGATGCAGCCAGAGGCTGAGCTAGATAAAGCATGGATTCGTATGTTGATCCGGAATTATGAGAAGTTCCCTCTACTCATCACTAGTATTGAGGCTTTCAATGCATAGTTATTCAGGAGTTTGGATGTCATAGTACGAACGCACAAGATCCTTTCCATCGTAACCCTCACCTAGGCCATGAGGAAGAACCAAGTCATGCTAGATGTCGAAAAGTACATAGAGCAGTCGATGCATGAAGCCACTAGTGGTGACTTGTAGCTCAGCGCAAAGAACATGCAAAGGTACATCAGTGGTCCAACCACACTCAGGACAGTGGTGCACATGCTTCAGGACGAGTTGGATAGAGTTTTCACAACCATATACCCGGAAACCATGGAGGTAAGAGTTCACTTTGACAAATATGTCACCAAATAGTATGGGGACACAATAACACAGTACTAAGCTTGTTATTAGTTCATAATCAAAGACCATCGCAAGGAGGTTACCGAATTGGTGTTTCCACAAGACCCCGAGTGATTTTGTATGGCTTGTCAGGCTAACTAAAGCCTATTTTTGTCCCACAAGGGCATATGTGGAAATTGTATTATTGTAAACATTTTGTAAGTGAAATTCCAAGTGTCATTAGTTGAATGTGAACAGTCACTATTGTAATGTGAAGTGTCATTAGGTTAGTACAAGAGTCAAAGGGGAATGTCAAGGGTCACCCAACCCTTTTCTATAAATAAAACCTCATAACTCATGGTAGGGATTTTGGGAGACAAGATTTTGGCTAGGCATTGCTTAGAGAAGGCTTGGAGAGTATTGTGACAAGCCTTGGCTTCTCCGTAGTGTAGAGCAAGTACATCTCTTTGGAGGAGCAAGCGATGTTGACTGTAACATTCCATTATTGGGGCTAGTGGTTGTCAATGGTGTATGTATGGATGGAACTTTCACTTGATAATATATATAATAGATCCAACGTGTTTTCATGCATATGTTGTTATTGTAGCTGTACTATTCTGGTTGCTTTAGCAATGTACGTTATTTAGCTTATGCATTTGTGTATGAATGATTTTGTATGCAATTGTATGAATCTTGTTGTAGACATGTTGTCATTCTGTTCATGTGTTCCTTTCAGGTTGCATACTATTATAGGATTCTAAGGGACCCACCTAATTTTCCCCTCCATGTGTTAGAACCCCCATGCATCTCAGTTGAATCGTTGCAAGGTCACACATTTTCTTCCAACAAAGATATCATACTTACCTCTGTGCGCTATCACAGTCAAGGCATTGCTTTACTAGCCATTGCTGGGACTCCTACTCCAAACGATCTGAGGTCTAGTTGTAACTTCTTACTGGGGAGATCCCCTGACATGTTGGTGGGTCCAACACCATCAACATTTTTGGCACTAGAAGGAGGGCTAGATTATAAGTTGAGTCCTCAAATTATATTTTGAATCTTTGCGCATATTTCATGACTTACATTATAGTTAATCCTCTGACATGTCTAGCTCATGGACGTGATTTTGAAGTTTCAGAGGATCTCCTTAATCATGGAGTTACGTTCACGGGCTTCTATGAAAGGAATGAAATCCATGAGGATCACATTGCCTACTCACTATTTGCATTCACGTTTCAAGTACATGCACTATAATGGTGTGTCACATTGCTTACACCATATAGTCACTATTATGATCAGGTTATCAGAGAGTTGGCCCATGATTTCTATCATTATGATCGTAAATCACTCAATAAAAATAATTCTAGAATTATGGAAAACACCTGGTGAATCCCTTTTCTAATTTTGGAAGCGCTTCCAAAATCTCACTTTTGAAATCCTAGAAGATGAAATCGATTGGAAATTTCTCATGGAAATATTTTAGTATATTCTTAACATATATGAAAACATGTGCTAGAATCATTTGAACCCCTCCCAGCATACCTCGGTGTTAGAGATGCCAAATCAGAGAAAGAAAATGTTGTTGTCACAAGTGACCCTCCGTCTGCTTCTCATCAAACAACTCTAGCTCTGTAGTGCGATGTGGGAGAGAATGTGAACCCATCTGTTGAGCTATCACATCCTCCCACCCCACCTACTCTGGAAATCTACGTAGATTTGCCTTGAAAGCCTATTGGTTGTCACGTGAACTCATTTTCTCAACCTCTTTCCTCTCATTCTGTTGATCCTCTGTATTTTACTGTGATGTGTTCTCCCGTTCGAGACTCCACATGTGTTGTTTACGAGGATCAAGTTGTCGACGGATTTTGTGTTGAGCAACCAACCTGTGTTGTCATTTATGATTAGTATGTGTGAGAATCTGAAGAATAACATGCGGTGAAGGATGACATCCTTCCGTCTGCAACTCATCTGCTCTTCCCTGACATCTTTTGTGAGTCTTCCATCTCTGATTTGTCTTATGAAAATCCATCCCTGGATATTTTTACTTCCAATCATCCACAGAACACACCGGATGTTAGTTTTTCATTTGAATGCAGAGAGGACACATATTTCTTTCCAAATCCACCCAATATATCATCTTTTCTTTATAGAAACTCAAAGGGTGAACATTCTTGTTTCTCATCAATGCCTCTGTATGATTTGTCAGATCATGAGGATGCCAATGAACATCTTGAATTCTCTGATCATGGTTGTTGTGATCTCTTTTCTCCTTCATTCGATCACAATGTTGATTCATTTTCTATTGATATTTCTAAGCCACTGGTCTTTAATTATCTACCTTCTAATGAAGTGGAAACCCCTCAAGCTGTCGAGGCACTTCTGCCCGAGCTAATGGCTATGTTAGGTCCTTATTGTCTCTAGGTCAGTTCCACTTCCGATCAGAAATTTGTTGAAGCACACCAGGATCCTCATCACTCTCCTATTTGCATTGAAGATCAATCTAGTTTACATATTTCACATCCTACACCTAAATCACACATCCTATTACTCATGCATTGGAGGAATCATACACAACGAGCACTCTTTCTAAGTGAAAGTTGTCTTCCTTTTTCATGTATTCTCATTTGTCATGGTCAAAAGAGTGTACATGCTCATCGATAGTGCACATTGTGTTGCAACACCATGGTATGTCAGTAGAATGTTTGTCTTGCACGTTTACTCTTTTCTTTTCTGTGGACACTTTCATACTTCAAGCGTGTTGGTATTCATCATTTTATATTTCTTTCATGCTATTTTACTTGTATATATTTCTATCCAACTGTGCCTTCACCAAAATGGGTCAACTAATGTGCTGGTGGCTGCATTGGGAATATCATTTCACATGAGTAGGCCCATACATTGTTTAGCGTAGGAGTAGGAGTAGTGTTTTTCTCTTGTTTTCTTTGCTTTCATGTTTTTCTTTGCTTACTTTTTTTGCTTTCATTTACTTTTTTCCTTTCCTTGTTTGTTTTGTTTGCTCATTATGCACCTAAAGGTTTAGCTTCACATGAAACCATGTTTGGCTCTTGAGACAAGCAAGGTGAAGTACAAGAGGACTTGTACAACTATCAACAATTGGTTTTATGTTGTCCTCTCTCTTTATGAAGAACTTGTTTTCCTCAGTCGATGTTACCATAATGGAAAATACATTCTATTCATAGTGAATCATGATGAAAACACAATGCTTGCAGTCTTAACTAGTACCTCCTACTCGAATGGGTTTCTCTATTTCCAATTAACCCTTGTCGACTCAGTCAGGTAGAGTAAGGTGAGGGGGAAAAACCTTAACAAGTATGTCAGTGGTATATATAGCATACTTCTTTGAAGGGGAAACCTCTACTTCTCTCAATAAGTCCGGATCCCTCTTTCACGTCATGAAATAAATAAGCACCTATGCAAAGTTCTTTGAAAATAAAAATAAAATGAAGGAAAAAGAAGAGAAAGTCTTCCTACACAGAGAGGTGATGCATGTAACTCCACCAGGGTACTAACCAGGCTCGTTAGCAACGGAGTGAAGCTTGTGTCCCTGTGTGACTCCGTCAGGGTACTGTCTAGGACTGCTGGCAGGGGAGCAATACTAAAGATGAAACTAAAACTCTGACAGTTATATTACTTGTGCATGAGTATACCCCTCTTCCCCAATCGAAACAACTTAGTTGACTTGGCTTGGTATGTCTGCTAACCGATCAAGAGAATGGTAGGGACTATATCTTTCACACAAGCTAGTGAAGAAGCCATGACGATCGAAGAATCGAGTAATACTTTCGGAGGAGTTAGACTCATTTTACATGAAACAAAGCCCATACAGAGAGTTGGAGTTCTACCAGTGTGTCAATAATGTTGTAGCGGCTACAACCACCCTCCAAAATTTTTCCTTTCCTTTATTTTCAAGCCTCCCTCCTCAAAATCTTAGCAGATTGTCTTACACAACTCAAGTACTTGTGTTTCACTCAAGTTTATCTTTCATTTTGCAACTTGTGTTTGCTTACTTGCTTTGCTGACTAACAACAAGATGACCCCATGACGTGGTTTACATCTAGTTCTTGTCTAGTCTTGGAAAAACTATGCAGTCCTAGAGGGTAGCTTGCCTTGCTCTCAAGAATTGCACAGAGCAGCCTGGAAGCTTGCCTTTCTCTTAGGAAATGCATAGAGTAGCTTGGAAGATTTCCTTGCTCTCAGGAAATGTACAAAGCAGCCCCGTAGTCAACCTTGTTCTCCAAAATTTTGTAGAACATTCTGACACTAGGCTTCGACTCAAGAATTACACAGACTGAGCTGGGAACTTGTCTTCAACTGGGAAATTACATAGAGCATGAGATATAGCTAGAGCAACTCAGCCTAAGAATTGCGTGGAAGCATTCCATCAATTATTGTCCAATGCATGTGCCATCAAATTGCTCGATTCCCTCGAGAACTACGCAATTTCTCTAGCATGAATGGAAACCTTTCCCAAAAAAAGAAAAAAAGAAGCAAAAGTGTCCCTAAAAAATAGGGATCTATTTTTAGCACCAGGAGTTACACTCAAGTCATTTTTAAAAACTTCCTGCCACTTGTCATTTTTTCCTAGATTTTTGGCATGCGCATCATAAACCCTGAATTACCAAACCTATTTAATGGATGCCCCATACCTCATTCTACACATTCGATCTTGGAGCTCTACCATTCTTGAGGCATATAGGAACCTTCGGCATAGTTAGCACAACTTTTTCAGGTAAGTTTTTCTTTTCAAGGCCTTTGGTACTTTTTCCATCGCTTTTATTTCCTTGGCTTGTGTGAGTGTTGTTTAGCATGTTTGACTAAACGACCACTTGCATTTTAGTTTTATTTAACTTGTAGAAGTGTTGTTTCAAGTTTTTCATTATCTTTCTTAAGCATCGCATGCATAACATTGTTTTTGCACTAACAGTCGTCTTTGCGGCGACTATCCCCACCAGCTTTGTTGTTCACCTGTTTGACTAATTCTTACATTGATTTTGATTGCATGCATGATAATTCAGTCCTAGTTTAACCATACTTCACTCATGCATTCATATCTACTCATTTTCAAGTTTCCCTTGGGTAGATCTAGGATGCCTTGTCTCATATCTTGCTTCTCCCTACATGCATTGCGCATTCCTAGACCTTAAGGATTTTCCTTGGCTCAAGGAATTGTGCAGAAGCTGCCTGTCACTAGCCCCATGCTGTGCTATACATAGTTTTGGGAGACAGTGCCCAGTCTTGCCCACTAGGATTACACAATGCGCAGTCCCAACCAATAGTCAAGATGGAATGAATTGTGCATTGCGCAATTCCAGTCCACAGTGAGCCTCATTGGACTACACTCTATGTAGTTCTAGTTAGCAGGAGGTCTCACTGGAAGCTAAGACTGCACAATGCACAATTCTAGCTGACAATCTCCCAACTTTTGAGAGTCACTACTACGCAATCTTGCCTATAAGTCACCCAGTTTGTTGCATGATTGATCCTTGAAGTTCTTAGTGTTTTTAAACTGACATTTGCTTACCATGAGTGTTTATTCTATCTCCAAGTACATTAGTTTTTGAGAAGTTTCTTAGTAGAACAGGCATCATGGTTTCTAAGAGAGCTGGATCAAAGGACACTATAGAGAGTAGCACTGGAGACATGGTTGAACAGGTGCCAATGAATTGCCCATCTATGCAGACAAGCAGTTGTTCCTAGAGAAATACATGAAGATCACATGGCAAGAAATAAAGGAAATATTTGTAGGAAGTTTCAAGGAAGATCTGGAAGATCGACAAGTCTATGTCAACATACACAAGTCATACTTGTACATGGTTGCATGCAGGTACCCATCTTTCCTGCACGTAGACATAATTCACTAGATTGTTTAACATAATAATGTTGAGACAATCACATTAAGCAATACCAGTGGAACATAGCTTGCCACCTTCAGGTCAGAAAACTACCATAAGATGTATCACTTGTCGTAGCTAGTGAACTACATGGATGCACTATTCTTCACTCCCATTAGTAATGTAAACACTAGATATATCATGAAGCATTGGGTAAAAGAGCCATCAAAGTTCAAGACACCCAACCAGGTCTACAAGATGAAGTCACTCAGGAAGGCCTACCAACTCTTGTTCATATTTGCATGTCACTTGTATGGTCAAGAGAGCACGAGGACCTTCCCGTAGATTTTGGTTATTATGTTAGATCAATTGGAAAATGAGGGATGGCCTTTCAAGTGGTCAGACACATTGTCTCTTTAGCTAAAGTGCATGTGTCTAATGCTCAGAATCCACCTAATGATGGCCAAGCAATATTCTTTATGTTTGCGTACCTTCTTGATGCAATCTGTGCCCAACAAAAGTTCCCTGGCATGGGTTGGACATGGACACCAACAAAGGAAGATGTGAACATCTATTGCAAGTTTTTCCCTGAGTGCAGCTACTGACAAGTCATGGCAAGGCTTTTTGACCACTTCATCGCCCCATTGTATAGTATGATATTCAAACAAGATCCACCTTACATGTCCCAAGAAGCTATGCAGGCATTGCTTAACATTGTAGATTGGTAAGCCTCACCGGGTGGCACCTTCACTGGGATGTTCGGCTCAGAGAAGCCTCTGCATGAGCTACCAAGGTTTTCCGTGGACAAGATGGTCATGCAAGAGGTTGCATACCACATTCCCACAGGGTTATTAGTAGGACTGCACAGGAGGAAGAAGGCACCATGGCCCACTCTTCCTTTGCAGATTGGGTTGTACAAGATCCGTACCTTGAAAGATGTAGATGTCGAGGCTAAGGACTTGAAGAATTTTGGGTTTGGCACCAAAAGTTTCAAGCCATATGATCCTCACTACATATGCAAGAGCCACTATGTGAAGGTGTACTTCCCATGTGTCCACGGGGCATGTCATTGGCCAGAGGAAGATTCTTGGAGGTATTGCTGCAACTCCTCTAGGCTCAAACTGGTCAGCATGGCTGGAGAATGGAAAGCAACGCTGCAGTCAATAGCACCAGAGGAATCAACAACAATGATAGCAGTGAGTAGAAAACCAGTGCAAGGCAAAGGCAAGAGGAATATTTCTGAGGGCATAGAGGCCGAGAAAAGTTACAAGTTAAAAAAAGGTCCACTTTTTAAGAAAGTAGCTTTAGAGATAGATGCAAAGAGGTGACAACATGAAAGGAGAGTGGAAGAGAAGATAGAGGCAAAGGTTGGAAGAGATGGAAAGGAAATTGAAGGAGATGGAGAAGAAGTTAAAATAAAAACAAGAGCTCATGAGGAGAGAAAGGGAAGAAAGGCAGAAATAATAATAGGAAGAAGGACAAGGTGCACTGACAGAGAAAACTGTGAAAATATAGGTTAAGACAGTAGAGAAAGGGTGAGCAGGTGCAAGTTCAGGAATTGACTCAACAAGTTGAGCAAGTAGTTGAGGTGATAAACATGAAGGCAAAATAGGAGTTGGAGGACCAAGATATTGATCTCATGCCAAGAGCATATGAGATTGCACCACAATCTTTGCCACCTCTATTGAAAATGCAACAAGATGATGGAGCTTAGTGGAAAGGAGTCGCCTTCACTAAGTGGGCCCACAGGCTATTTTTGGCACAAAGTCTATTTTTAGACATATGGATCATGGTCTATGAGTTGCAGGATGCTGTTTATGGATGATTGGTCATGTTACGAAAAATAGATGGACTTCTATTCTTGGTTCACAGCGGAGTGATCAAAGTCTATTTTTAGACTGCCAGGCTAAAAATAGAAACAGTCAAATATTATTAGCCCTTAGTAATATTTGGACTCTAAACATTATCTTATTCTCTTGGAGCACTTTAGTTGGGCTACAGATGTGGCACATGCAGCTGTCAGAATGAAATACACTTTTCTTGTGGGTCAGTTGAGCTATTGCATGGAGGACTTCAGTTAGAACTCATGCATGTGAGTTCTGTGGAGTTGGATGTGGAGTTGATAGAGTTGTGTTCAGTTTGACATGGTTGAACTAGTTGTATTTTAGTCTAACTAAAAAATACACTAGTGATCAGTTGTGTGAATTAAATATTAATTAATTCACTAATTATTAACTCATAAAGAAACTAAATAATACATCAGTTAACTCAGTGCATGGATAGTTCAACAGAGATAGGTGTTAGAGGTAAGTGAAAGGGTGAGTTGTGACTATCAGTTGTGCATGAGATGCACATGCATGGATTGAGTAATGCCAATGAGGACTGGTAGTGTGGGCCAATATCAAGAAAATTGTAGCTTGTGCTCACGTGATTTTCACTTGGTATTGTGCAATAGAGGTAGGCAAAGCAGCGGAGGAGATTTGAACCTGTGACTTGTTCGGATTTGAGCTAGTTTTGTGTGTAACAGGTGGAGATAGTGCTGGATACTTGTGAGGAGTATTCTACTATGTATTGTTACATGTTCTCAATCATTAATATACAAATAGTGTGGGGTTTTCAACTGTAAGCTTTCCCCGGGTTACATACTGTGTTAATGTGTTAATGTGATTGATGTTTCATTGTTTTTAATGCTGCTAAATTGATGATCAACATAGAGGAGGTTATGTATTATACATGTATTCCGCAATAGTGTATAATCGAGATAATCTCTTTGAATAAGTGTTTATTATTCAAAATTTCTATATGGAATCGGAGCAGAGTTTATCATCAGACTATTATTCAGAAAGTGTTTACATCTTATTTCTTCAGGCAGAGTCTGTAATCGGGCCAGGTAGCCTCTGGATTCATCCTTCCTTTGGAAGGTGAGATATCTAGTGAATGCCCATACAGTCAATCTCTATAAGAGAAATAATTTTTTCTCACAAATTTTAGATCAGAAGTGGTTGAGTTTTGAACTGGTGGAATTTGAATTTGCAGCAGTGTTTTCTTGGTGTCAAAGTTGAAATGTCTTTCAACGGATTGCGATTGGAGTATGTTCTTGAAGGCAGCTCGAATTATATTGCATGGAAAGATAGGATGGAGGTTGTGTTAGATGATAATGGGCTGAAGGAGTTCATAGAGGCTGATGTCCCAAAGCCTGCTGATACTGCGCAAGGTGATGCTTGGAAAAAGAAGATAGCAAAGTGTCGAAGGATTCTGTTGGAGGGCGTGTGTTGAGCTAATTTATGGTCCTAAATTAACACAATTATTTCTTATCAATCCGGGTTGTTTATGCTTTGAGGCAAGTTCACTATATGTGAAGATCAGATATAACCAAACCTTGAAAGATAAGTTATTCAAAAACTAAAGATAATACATCTTATAACTCTAATTCAATCAGCTCAAAAAGAGAAAATTATTGAAAGGGTTCTTGACCTCAAGAAGTCCACCTTCACCTCAATTATCACTTAATGAATCAGAGATTGAAACCAAAAGCTCAAGATGCATAAATTATAAATGAAAGAAGCTCTTAACTTAAGAGACACATAAGATATTCCATCATAATTCATTCATCTCAATATCTAAATCTAAATGGAAATAAAACTGCTTGCATGTAAACAAAAAGGAACTAGTTTTGATTCATCATTTAGCAGAAGGGATGTCCAACTTGAACATCTGTTTTTCCAACTCAATAAAGTGATGAATAAGCTATTAACAAATGAAATCAATCACTATGCATAAACCATAAAACAAACTGAAATAAAGCTTTGAAAAACTAGTGCTACAATCAACCAAATTGCAATGAAATAAAACTAGTTTATCATGGAAGTGTACTTAGCTTGGAGTGGGGGCCCTCCACCCTTGCCTTGCACACTTTGAGAGGTGATATCAGAAGCTTAGATCAGTCACACATCCATAGCATTGCACAACAAAATAATAATAACACAAGTCTTCAAATTACTTCTCAATCCAAAAGATGTCTCAGCATAAAAGTATATCAAAAATCAATACATAAGCCATCAAAGTTTTGGCTTTAAATAAGAAGTCTCATGAACAAACTGATCTATAATCACTCAAACAAACCCATCTACTCTCATCCACTTATCCAAGTTGAATTCATTATCCCCAACCCAAGAAAGATGACCATTCCTATGAAAACTCAAAACAGCCCTATTTCTATGGGATTCCTGCATGACTAGTGATGGTTGACTAGCACCAAATGGGCCTAATAAAGCTTGTTCAGTTCAAACTAAGAATTTCTGGCTTAGTCCTAGTTCCCAAGCTGTCCATCCATGCATTCCATTTGTGCCCAAGTGTCCTGCAACCATATCAACCATAGAGCTATTACGGGAATTTCTGAATCTGCCAATTTTGCACTAAAAACCAAATTTTCATAAAAACTTTAGAAATTGCAAAATTAAAATTAAATACCTGAATGGATATCAAATATACATCAAAATGGGATAAATGAAGGGAAAATGGATGGAAAATAGATGAATAAGTAAGTTTCTTTGAGCAAAAATAAGACCAAAACTAAGGCTCAACATCTCTCCCTTGCTTATCATCAAGCATGTCCCCATGCTTGCTTGTTCCTCTTTGACCTTCGCCTTTCTGAAGTAGATGTTGTACCTGTAGATGCCTCCTGCTGTGCTGCCCTGGCCAAACAGTCCAAACCTGTATCATGTCTCTCCCTAAACAAAGCTGCTTTGACCTTTTGTTTTTCATATTTTTCCTGCCACATGTTCTTTTCCTTTAGCCACTTAAATGCTTGCTTAGAGAGTAGATCATTTTTCCTCTTTAGCCTCCCCAATTCTTCATTCAGTTTCTCATTTTATTTGACCAATTTAGCATTATCTTTCTTATTTGCCTTATTTTCTTCCTTTAATTGCTTCTCTAAGATTTTGCTAATTTCCAATTGGTCAGTTAGATCTCTGATTCTTCCTAAGTTAAGTTCTCTCTCAAAATCCTGTGTTGTTTTCATAAGTGATGCTGCTGCATCATTATAGGAAGAATCCTTCTCAAATGCCTCTTGTGCAAGATCATTTTCTTCTTGTTGTCTTGGGGAGTATGTTTCTACTTCCTTCTCTAAGTCAATAGGACTCTTACTCCTAAATTGCCTAGGAATAGACATAACAGATGTTTCATTTTCTTGCATGGCCATGCTGTTCTGTTGTTTGGCTCTTGTTCTAGGATATAAGGGTGAGTTCATTACTCCTCTGTTTTCCTGCTCTGTTTTGTCCTGTACCTCATGAACCTGTTCAATGAATTTATTTTTAGCTATGAATTCTCGCCACACTATGCCCTGTGATCTCACCTGATACTCAACTAGGATTTTGATTAATCCTTGATGGTACATCTGTCCTGCTTTAGGCCTGTTTTCATGTTTGACTGTTTCTATCATTCTCAAGAGGCTCCTGTATAAGAAATACGACATGTTTATCCTATCATCCCCTTTTATATGTTGCAGAAGTCTGACATGATACAAGTGAGCCATGCTATACCCCCTATCACAGGTCAAGAATTTTTGGATAACCAAAACCAACTCACCCCATGGTTCATTAAACCATTCCCTGGGTATCCCTTTTGTCCTGTCAAATGTCCCCTTTCGGTTCTTCTCTAGAAAGAAAGTCCAAGCTTTCTCTTTAAAGTGCAGGCCTTTGTAATACTTCTCACCTATCATGGGCAGATCTAAGGCTTGGGAAAGATATTCCTGGGTTACTGGAATGATGACATCTCCCACCCGTGTCTGGTCTTGATTGAAATTGTTTATAAACTCTCTGGTTATTTGTTCAGAGTGGCCATCAAATTTTTGTAGGAAACTGATCATCCCTGCTTGATAAAGTTTTTCTATTGTTTCCTTCCCCCAACTCTCTATCTGGAATTTTGGCTCTACTCTGTTTGACATTGCTTCTGTAAACCAATGAATAAATTCCTCTGCTGTTACTAATTTCATTTTGAAAGAAAGATGCAATTATTTGTTTGATTTCGAAATGAAATTTCTGAAGGCGAAGAACCTTACCTTCCTTTTTCAATCAACTTAATTCACCTCTGTTTGACTCTTCCCTTTGCAACAGCACTGTTTTAAACCCTGTTCAATGCAAGAAATATCTGTATACCCTGTTAATATACTGCCCCCTGTTTTTGAAAACAAAAATATACATGCAAACGATGTTCATTCATGTTCCTGATTATTTTTATTTTGCCAAAATTCAAATCATTGATGACTGTTTATGTTTTAACAGTGAAAACTATGTAATGCACCTATATTTAGCTCTCGGCCTCACTGACAGATGTGCAAAAATGCTCTCGGCCTCACTAACAGATGTGCAAAAATGCTCTCGGCCTAGCCCAATATATCATCATTTTTTAAAAAACATTGACTGTGTATTATGCAACAATGATGCGCACGGCCTCGGCCTTAACTCAGGTGCAATCAGGGCTATGAGCACGAGGGCAATTCAGTCTTAGCATGGCAACAAAAAGGGCTATTCACATACGCTCAGCCTTTGAAAATAAACATAATTGCATTTGAAATCATGCTCATGGCCTTAAAAACAAATCACAATTTTTTTTTGGCAAAATACAATCCTGGGCTTATGAAAAATTTGCAACACCGCTCTCAGCTGTCTCGGCTCAAAACAAAACGTACACAGCATATGCAAACAATTTGATATACATTCCCTTCATAACAACCCTCTGTTTTAATCCTCTGTTTTGATATGAATTAGCGCGCAGCAAGGGATGCATATGGTGCTTGACTGCTTGTTTTCATTCGGCGCACAACTATATGTCAACACACAGCGCTTCTATATATCAACACAAATGAACAACGCGCATTTGATAATGGCATTCTACAGTATTCCTATTAACATTCACCGCCATTCCACATTTAACAACACGGCACTGTGTTTTTCCTTAGTTTATGGGCTATGTTTGACACGACACAGTCATACAAGTCCATATTTATTGCCAAAGCCTACGTGTTAACCATGCAAATCCGTCACATTTAAATGAACACTGATCCACTAAGGATTCATTCCTCTTCCTATGCAGAAAATCACCAAGTTGGGGGCTATGGTTGTGGCTTACCTTTGATCACCGAGCACCTGGAGGAATATCGGCGCTCCAAACTTCAGTTTAACCGTTTCAAATGGACTGGTGGCAAGACAAACGATTGTTATTAAAAACAACTGCGAGTTTAGCTTTGGTTCATTGTGTCAAGCTTGTAAATCAATCATACCTTACCTCAATAGATCCCTGGAAATCCGTTATGCAACCATTAATTTCGGAACAGCTATCCTCTTTAAATTTCCTGACTCAATGCGCTTTTCTTTTTCACTGGGCGGCAGCCTCAAACACCATTTCTGAGCTTATGCAGCGATGAGGAATTCGGTTGAACACAACACAGGGTTATAGTTTAAACTATTCATGGCTCGGTTGGTGTTCATGACCGTTTTCGACTGTACCGTAATGTGTTTCATTGGTGGTTGAATGGTCATGGCTTACATGGCCGTCCTCTTGACCAGTCGCCCGACTGTGTCATGACGACGATGAGTCGTGGCTTGGTATGCACGATCCCTGCGTATTGTGTCAACCAATGGGTGCATAAATCACCATGCCACTGTGTAAATTGCTGACCGGTTGTCGTATGTGGTTGATTACCATGGTTCATTGTTACACCTACCGTCGTATGCTCCACTACCCCGTATTCCTTTGCCCACTGTGTAATGATTCCGTGCTATGATGTTTGGATGCCCACCGTTCCATCGTTTGTTCATGCTCGGCCTTCCACCATGTCTCATTATCGTTCATCAACCTTTGCTTTGTAACCATGTTATATGCCTTTCCATATACCATATGCGCAGCCTTTCCATATACCATATGCGCATTAAAAAAAAATTTATATATGCAACATGAATACATACCCTTTACCATATAGCTTGTGCGCAGTTGATAATGCATTCGTTCCCTTTGTCAACCTTCGGTCTATGTATTATTTGATATGTCCATATATATTATGGTATATATATATGTTTTGATTTCCACATAGCGCGTAGGTATATATGTTTGTTGATTTCCATATAGCGCATAGGTTTTGCTTTTGTTTTGACTTGATATAACATAGTTTTATAATTTTAAAATGACCATTGGGGTCATGTTTAAAATTATTCCCATTACTAATGCTCTGAGTTGCATGAACTTGTATGTGCAGGTTGAAAGTTGTCCTAGTTTGGCCTTTTTAAGCTTGCAAAGAAAACTACTTAGGGGTATTAGGGTTAGTGAAAAGAGGGGAATGTATGGAAATAAAAGGGAATAGGGTTATATGTATAGGGGTTATAGGAATATAGGATGTAAATGATAATGAATATCCTCAGGTACTAATTCCAACTTTAACAAAAACTAAGAATTTCTACAAAAAATTTGAATTTTTAAAGTACAAAATGACCATGTATGTATACTTCCCTGGATGATAGCTGTGCAAGTGGATGAAATTGTTGATGATAGCTGTGCAAGTGGATGAAATTATTGATGATAGCTGTGCAAGTGGATGAAATTAATTGATTGTAGATGGATTCCAATGTAGACTTTATTGCTGCTCCTTGTTCTTCAGGTTCTAATCTTGGCTTGATAATCAGGTCCCTCTGTAATGATGCATTGTTTCAGGTCCCTTGTTCTGCTTGCAAAAGATGCACATGTTGTGTTGACATTGGTAGGTCTTTCAGGTCCCCTGGCAATGAGTTGGTATATCAGGTCCTTCTATTAACAATACAGGTCTTGTTTCCAGCTAAAGAACTGATGGTTGCAACTTCAGCTGTCCACTTTAAAAGCAAATGCAAGTCTCCCCCCTTGTTGAAGAGTTGACTTGTCCTCAAGTCATTGGTTGGTGGAGTGTACCTGCAGTAAAGAGATCAGAGAACTGTAGAACAAGTAGAAAGAATTCATAGAGTCCAAGTTTCCCTGGTTTTCCCCTATGAATTCATGCTTGCAATGTGCCAGTTGCCTGGTTTTCACTTGCAAACAGTTTATTTATTTTGATGTTTTTTTTTATATATTTTTTCTCGTTTTTTTTTATGTTTTTTTCATTTTTTTTTGTTTTTTTTTTTTTGTTTTTTTTTTTTTTTTTTAATTTTATTCAACTATTTGACTGGAAGATGGCGCATCTGGCGCCATGAGTTCCAGTTCTGAGTCTTCGATCAGTTGTTTCATAAATGCTTCTTTACTGATAAGCCTATTGTAAACTTTGAGCCTATGTCCATTCACTGTAAATGAGGTGAAATCCTGGTCGATTGTCTTGATTCTTACTGCTCCATTGTCAAAGATTTCTTCAATTTCATATGGGCCTAACCAGTGTGTTGTGAACTTTGCTTTGAAGTCTTTGAATTTGGATTCGAAAAGCAATGCCCAGTCTCCCTTGTGAAATGTCTTTGTTTTAATGTATCTGTCGTGCCACTTCATTCTTTGTTGTTGCACTAATGTAGTATGTTCCATAGCTTGCTGACGATGCTCATCTAGCTGATTCAGTTCCATGATTCGATGCTGTTGTGCCTCTGTCAAGTCGAGTCCTAACTCAGCTGCTAGCCTGTATGTATGTATCTGAAGCTCTATAGGAAGTAAGGCTTCCTTCCCATATACTAACTGGTATGGACTGAAACCAGTTGTCGTTTTCCAAGTAATCCTATAGGCCCAGAGCGCATCCTTTAGTTTTTCAGACCAGTCCTTTCTATTCATGTGTACTGTCTTGGTCATAATATTTTCCAGGACTTTATTTGTTGATTCGACTTGACCATTTGCTTGTGGATGATATGGTGTCGATTTCCTGTGCTTGATCTTGTATTTCTCTGTGAGATCTCGTACCAACTTTGATGTAAACTGTGTTCCTTGATCTGTTACAATTTGTCTAGGTACTCCATATCTGACAAAGATTTCTTCAAAAAGAAAGGTGACCACTGCATCTTCTGTTGCTCTGTTGACTGCTTTTGCTTCTGCCCATTTGGTTACATAGTCTGTACATACTAAGATGTACCTCTTCCCATTTGATGGTGGATTGATAGGTCCAACAAAGTCAAGTGCCCACTGCTCAAATGGTTCTATGAGAACCTGTGGCTTCAGTGGCATTTCATCTGATGTTATTGGTCGTCCTGTTCTTTGGCAGCTATCACATTGCTTGACATACTTCTTAGAGTCTCTGAAGATGGATGGCCAGTAATAGCCTATCTGCAGCACCTTATATGTCGTTCGTTTATCTGCAAAATGGCCACCACAGGGTTCATCATGACATGCTCTTAGAATGTCTAATATTTCATCTTCTCGTACGCATTTTCTAATTATTAGATCTGAACCAGTGTAAAATAGATCACCGTTGACCCATGTATATCTAGCGCTTGCTCTAACAATTTTGTGTTTTTGCTTTTTAGTGAATTGAGCTGGAAACCTTCCAGATGACAAATAGTTTGCAATATCTGCAAACCATGGTGTTTTAACTGTGATGGCAAACAGGTGTTCATCAGGAAAGTTATCTACAACTGGATTGGGATCAGAGGGTGAGTGTATGCGGGACAGAAAGTCAACCACTTGGTTTTCTCTTCCTGGTCGGTCTTGTATTGTGATATTAAATTCTTGTAATAACAGTAACCATCTTGTTATTCGTCTATTAGTGATTGGTTTGTTCATCAAATATTTGATTGCTGAATGATCAGTATGGATGAAAACTTGATATCCTGTTATATAGTGCCGGAATTTATTGACTACATGTATAACAGCTAACATTTCTTGTTCTGTGACTGTGTAGTTCATTTCTGCAGGTGTTAGATTTTTGCTGATGAAGTATATTGCATAAGTAGACAAGTTTTCTTTCTGTCCTAAAGAGGCACCTATTGCTATATCAGATGCATCAGTTGAGATATGGAATGGTAAGGACCAATTTGGTCCACGAAGAATGGGGGCGACAGACAATTTCTCTTTCAAAATTTGAAATGCATTTTGACAGTCATTTGTCCAATGAAATTCGATGTCTTTTGCTAATAATTTGAACAAAGGTTGGGCTATTTTACTAAAGTTTTCAATAAATCGTCTATAATAGCCTGCATAGCCTAAGAAACTTCTAACCTCTTTCTGTGTTGTAGGAGGCATTAAGTTCACTAAGACTTGGATCTTGGCTGGATCCACCTTTATTCCTGAAGCAGAAATGTGGTGTCCCAGAACTATTCCCTCTGTGAATATCATATAGCATTTTTCATTGCTTAATGACAAATTTGTTTCAATGCATCCCTTTAAGACTTTCTCAAGGTTGTTTAAACAATCATTGTATGTGTTTCGGTAAACTATGAAATCATCCATGTATACCTCTACACATTCATGAATTAGATCAGCAAATATTGCAAGTACTGCTCTTTGAAAAGTTGCAGGTGCATTGCATAAACCAAATGGAAAAACATTATATGCATAGGTTCCCCATGGGCAAGTAAATGTTGTTTTGTCTTGGTCTTCTTCTGCTATTCTGATCTGATTGTATCCGCTAAACCCATCTAAGAAGGAGAAAAATTTCTTGCCAGCTAATGAGTCTAACACTTGATCAATGAAAGGTAGAGGAAAATGATCTTTGAGTGTAGCTTTGTTTAATTCCCGATAGTCTACACATACCCTCCATTTTCCATTTTTCTTTGGCACAATAACCAGTGGAGAAACCCATTGACTATCTGAAATAGGATAAATGAATCCAACTTGCAACAATTTTTGTAACTCTTCTTTCACTATTTCCTTCATCATTGGATTCATTCGTCTTTGAGGTTGTCTTACAGGTTTAAGATGGTCATCTGTGTAGATGTGGTGGATACATGTGCTAGGATGAATTCCCTGCATATCAGTATAATCCCAAGCAAAAGCTTTTGAATATTTCTGTAATAGTGCAATTACTTCTTGCTCTTGTGCTGATTGCAATTGATTTCCAATGTTTAATTGCTTTCCAGGATATACCTCAATTGTTTTTGTTGTAGGTGTGGAGACAGTGTTTACAGGAAAGATTTCCGTAAAAGATTTCTGCAAGGTTTGAATAGTACAGGTTTCCTGAAAACATTGATTCAAAAGTTCGTTTGCAGCTTCATATTGAGCTTCTCTAAGCTGCTCTGAGATACTTGGTTCTGAGATAAAAAGGTCCATCAAATCTTCATTCGCTTCTTCTTCTCTAAAATCAAAGAATTGATTGATACTTAAAACTGCTTTTGTTTGCTGCTTTTCCTGAGTTTCAAGTATTGATTCTAAAGAAGTGGTTTGTGCAGGTGAATAAAGAGTGATATGTTTCCTTTCATCTCCATGTGAAATTATCATACTTCCAGATCTGCATCCTATGAAGGCATCAGCAGTGGCTAACCATGGTCTGCCTAAAATCAGAGGATGTCCTCCCAAGTTTGTCTTTGGTTGCAAGATCAAGAAGTCAACAGGATACTCCCATGAATCCAAGGAGACTATGATATCTTCTAACATTCCTTCAGGAACAACTTTAGATCTATCTGCTAATTCCAATACTGTTGAAGTTGATCTAATGTTGTTCAATTGCAAAGTTTTCATTGTCTCCATTGTCATTACATTTATAGCTGCTCCCAAGTCTATTAATGTGTTTGGTACAGAGAAATTATTTATTGATATGGTAACCATTGGGATACCAGGATCAATATATTTTTCTACTATAGTTTGAGTAGACATGAGACTTGCTAATTTACCAATGACTTGGATGGTTATAGGATCCTTTTTCTTTCTTTCTTTCTGAATGCACAATTCCTTTATTGTTTTTGCATATATTGGTATTTCTTTAATTTCTTTTAATAAAGGAATTTTGACATATGCATTTTTTAACTCATCTAAGATATCAAATTCAGGAAGGGTTATTTGGTTTTGTTGCTCCACCAACCTTTCAGGATAAGGTGGTGTTTGTGTTGTAACATTTGTTCCTTTCTGATTTTGTACCTCAGCTTGTGATGTTTCAGATGATTCTCCCTGTTCAGCTGGTTCTTCTATAATTGGAGGAGAATCCTTCTTAAGTACTTTTCTAGACCTTAGATGGACATCATCAAGAGGAAGGATCGAATATGTAGGATAACATGCTGCTTCCTCTACAGTGTATGCAGATTTGTCCACCCTGTTATTTGGATTGGCCATTGGTTGGGCTGGCAGTTGAGTTGGTCTGGGTTGATTTGCAGGTAGCTGTAATTGTTGTGGTTGGGTCAACAACGATGGAGGATTCTGTTGTGGAAATGGGATGGATGGCGGATATACAGAATGTTGTTGTTGAAAGGGTATGGATTGCGGATATTGTGGATATGCAAATGGTTGTTGATTTTGTTGCTGGTATTGTTGTTGATACTGTTGAGGTTGCTGGTTTCCATAACTATATCCTCTCCAACCTTGTGCAGGTTGTTGTGAATATTGTTGTGGAGGCCAAGCTTGCCATGGCATTGGAGGGGTCCAAGGATTATAAGGTGGATAAGCATAATTTTGCTGAGGGAATTGTGGCTGATTTGGTGGAGGCATTCTAGGTGGCCATGGTCTCCGTGGTGCAACATAATAGAAACCTTCTGTTCCTGGCACTTCTTCCATTGAGTTTATTTGTAACTCTTTCAATTTTACACAACTCTCTGTGGAATGATTGCCTGTACAAAGACCACAAACCTGAATACTATCCAAAGGACAGTCTCTCAAAGGATGTTTCTTTTTACATTTTGAACAAAATATTGCTAAGGCTTGTTCTTGTTCTTCCTTTTTCTTGTTTGCCTTTAGCACATCCACTTGTGTTCCCAATGTACTCAAAAGATCTGTTTTGAAGTTTTCCAATAGACTTCCTATTTCAGCTCTTGTTATCCCTCCTGCAGCTGACTTTCCTGCTTTGGAACTTACTTCCCTTCTTCCGGTTTTTGATCTTCCTCTAGAATATTTCTGACATAACTCGACAATTTCATCGAATGGAAGGTTTGAAATATCTCCTTTGCCCATCACATTCAAAATGTGAAGGTATTCATCCCTTCCACCTTTGAGAAAGATTGTGCAAACAGTTTCTTGAGTTAGAGAATGTTGTTTAGACTTCTGAAGGTTATATGCGAATCTTTCTAAATATTCTTCTAAATTTTCATCTTCTTGTTGTGTCATTCTAAACACATCTTCCTTTGAATCTCTAGATCTACAATAAGCTTGATATTTCTTAAGGAAGACGGTTCGCATATCATCCCAGGAGGCTATTGTTTGTTCTCCTAAACTCATAAACCATTTCAAAGCTGCTGCTTTTAATGTTGCAGGAAAAAGACAAAGCTTATGAACATCATCAGTATAGCCATATGTTCTACATAAGATATCAAATTCAAACATGAATGAATCAGGATCTTCTGTAGACATTCCATAGAAGTTTGGCAACACAGAAGGTGGAATGTTTTTCATTTTTACTTCTTCTCCCAATATTGCACTTGTATCTACTATCGGAAAACCGAAAGTAGTTTCTTGGTCAAGTCCATCTTCTTGTCTTTTCCGGTCGTTTTCTAGCTTCCTATCATTTTCGTGTTTTGCCTCTTCCTCTCTCTTCCTTCTCCATTCTCTCTGTTGTCTTTCAAATTCAGCTCTTTGTTGTTCAGGAGTAAGAATAACGGATCCATGTCCCTCTTCTGCCATTGTTTGATTTATTTCAATTTCAAGCGGAATTTCAAATTGTTGGAAGATAGGAGGATCGATGGATGGAAAAACAGGTTGTTTTCCTTTCTCTTTTTGTTTTCCGGAAGTGGAGAATTTTTGTTTTGCTTCCCAAGCTAACAAAGTTTGCCTTTCAATCAAGGTTAATCTTTGGCCAGTTCTTTGCTTTTCTACCAACTCCTCAATTGTTGTATTCCCAGTAACAAGAGTGTGTGATGATCCTATTTCTATTGTTGGGGGGTTTTTAATAAATCTACCTTGAGGATCTCTATATCTAGGCATAAAGAAACATAACTAAAATGGAATGTAACTAATGTTTTTGTGATTTTGAATTTTTTTATCTTTCTATTGACTATGCCGATATTTGCCTCCCCGGCAACGGCGCCAAAATGTTGAGCTAATTTATGGTCCTAAATTAACACAATTATTTCTTATCAATCCGGGTTGTTTATGCTTTGAGGCAAGTTCACTATATGTGAAGATAAGATATAACCAAACCTTGAAAGATAAGCTATTCAAAAACTAAAGATAATACATCTTATAACTCTAATTCAATCAGCTCAAAAAGAGAAAATTATTGAAAGGGTTCTTGACCTCAAGAAGTCCACCTTCACCTCAATTATCACTTAATGAATCAGAGATTGAAACCAAAAGCTCAAGATGCATAAATTATAAATGAAAGAAGCTCTTACCTTAAGAGACACATAAGATATTCCATCATAATTCATTCGTCTCAATATCTAAATCTAAATGGAAATAAAACTGCTTGCATGTAAACAAAAAGGAACAAGTTTTGATTCATCATTTAGCAGAAGGGATGTCCAACTTGAACATCTGTTTTTCCAACTCAATAAAGTGATGAATAAGCTATTAACAAATGAAATCAATCACTATGCATAAACCATAAAACAAACTGAAATAAAGCTTTGAAAAACTAGTGCTACAATCAACCAAATTGCAATGAAATAAAACTAGTTTATTATCGAAGTGTACTTAGCTTGGAGTGGGGGCCCTCCACCCTTGCCTTGCACACTTTGAGAGGTGATATCAGAAGCTTAGATCAGCCACACATCCATAGCATTGCACAGCAAAATAATAATAACACAAGTTTTCAAATTACTTCTCAATCCAAAAGATGTCTCAGCATAAAAGTATATCAAAAATCAATACATAAGCCATCAAAGTTTTGGCTTTAAATAAGAAGTCTCATGAACAAAATGATCTATAATCACTCAAACAAACCCATCTACTCTCATCCACCTATCCAAGTCGAATTCATTATCCCCAACCCAAGAAAGATGACCATTCCTATGAAAACTCAAAACAGCCCTATTTCTATGGGATTCCTGCATGACTAGTGATGGTTGACTAGCACCAAATGGGCCTAATAAAGCTTGTTCAGTTCAAACTAAGCATTGCTGGCTTAGTCCTAGTTCCCAAGCTGTCCATCCATGCATTCCATTCGTGCCCAAGTGTCCTGCAACCATATCAACCATAGAGCTATTACGGGAATTTCTGAATCTGCCAATTTTGCACTAAAATCCAATTTTTGATAAAAACTTTAGAAATTGCAAAATTAAAATTAAATACCTGAATGGATATCAAATATACATCAAAATGGGATAAATGAAGGGAAAATGGATGGAAAATAGATGAATAAGTAAGTTTCTTTGAGCAAAAATAAGACCAAAACTAAGGCTCAACAGCGTGAAGGATCACATAGTGTCCAGCCTACATGGAAAGGCTTATCCATACTTGATGTGGAAAGCATTGACAGATCTATTCCAAAGTAAGAGCAACCAGAGGAAGTTGGCGTTGAAGGATAAACTCAGAAACATTAAGTGTGAGAATGGAGACAGTATGCCCCAATATCTCATGAAGTTCACCCAATGCCGGGATGAGCTGGGAAGTGTGGGGGTGGCTGTCGATGATGAGGACTTGGTGAGCTTGGCTCTCCTTGGTCTTCCGAAGAGTTGGCATTCCTATCAGGACTCTGTCAATGGTCGGGAGAAATTTCCACGATGGGAGAGACTTTGATCGGATCTTGTGCAAGAGGAGATCAGACGAAGCAGCAAAGATAGTTCTTCATCCATGCATGATGAGGAGAATTGTGCCTTAGTGAGTAAGGTGAAGAAGGGTAAGGAGAAGGGTTCTCTTTTGGAATCCAGTTCTTCCAATGATGGGAAGAAGGTTGACAAGTCGAAGGTGAGATGCTTTCGTTGTCATGAGTTGGGCCATTATGCTACTAATTGCCCAAAGAAGAAGTCCAAGAAGGGATCCGGGGAAGGATCTGAAGGTGAGGCACTTGCTTCACAATTTGAGTTGGATTTCACACTCTTCACATGCATGGTTTCATCCATGGTGGGAAGTGGTTGGTTTCCTGACAGTGGAGCTTCTTTCCACATGACCGGTGACAAGAGTTTGTTCAGTACTTTGGAGGAGAAAGATCTCTAGATACTCATAGCGATGGGTAATGATGAGAAGTATAATGTCTCATGTGTAGGCACGGTTATTTTTCAGAGGGAGTACAAAGCTCGCCTTACCTTGATCGATGTCAAGTATGTACTAGGACTGAAGAGAAACTTGGTGTCGATCACGATACTAGAAGACAGAGGCTATGATGTAGTCTTTAGTAAGGGAAAGGTTTTCCTTAGACACATCATCACTAGACAGGTGAAGCAGATTGGTTCGTGGGTCAAGAACCTGTATGCTCTTGAGGTTCAAGATGCATGCAAAGCCTTGAGCATCGAGGCAACTGATGGAGACTTGGTGGTTGAGAGGGAGCATATATTACCACTCAACAAGCAGAGCCAGAAGAAGTCTCAGACGATTGTGGAGGAGCCACAATTGGTGCAGCAGCTTCAGGAGGTTGTGGAGTAGCCACAATAAGGCAAGCTGAGAGGAGATCGAGTAGAGACATCCACCCATGCAAAGACCTCCAGTAGGGGGAAACTTCGAGCCAGGTGGGCTGAGGGATCGTATGTAGCCATACCTCCAGGTAGGAGGTGGGGTGATGTGGATTGATCGTCCCAAAGAGGAGGGGCAAGATCCTTGAGGTACCCAACCTCTTGGATGAGACCTTGCTACGAGAGCCCTGATGTGGAGTAGCAGGAACTGACTGATTGGGTAGAGACAGATGTGGATGGAGCGGCAGAGAGAGCGACAGTGTAGGGAATCCCAGGACAGCGCATAGCTAGCAGGCTACAGCAATGCGAGAGGCACAAGTGTTTTGCACAGTGCTAGGTGGCACAGAGAAGTGTGCAATGGTGCGAGATGCATGGAGATGTTATAGTAGCGCAGATGTCAGAGAGGGAGCACTTGTCAGTAGAAGGTAGAGCTTCAGCATTAGAGTATGTTCCTAGCCCAACAGAGTGGTCAATTGGGAGTGTTTTTTTTCCAAGTGTTGTTGGAGCAAGTGGACCAGGAAAATGTGTTGCATGCAGAACATTCCAGAGTTGCAAGATAGGGGTTGCAGATAATACATATCTTGTTGAGAGGGAGTGTTGAAAATTCAACAAGATGATGGAGCTTAGTGGAAAGGAGTCGCCTTCACTAAGTGGGCCCGCAGGCTATTTTTGGCGCAAAGTCTATTTTTAGACTATGTCTATTTTTAGACATATGGATCATGGTCTATGAGTTGTAGGATGTTGTTTATGGATGATTGGTCATGTTGGGAAAAATAGATGGACTTCTATTTTTGGTTCACAACGGAGTGATCAAAGTCTATTTTTAGACTGCTAGGCTAAAAATAGAAACAATCAAATATTATTAGCCCTTAGTAATATTTGGACTCTAAACATTATCTTATTCTCTTGGAGCACTTCAGTTTGAGCTACAGATGTGGCACATGTAGCTTTCAGAAGGAAATGCACTTTTCTTGTGGGTCAATTGAGCTATTGCATGGAGGACTTCAGTTAGAACTCATGCATGTGAGTTCTGTGGAGTTGGATGTGGAATTGATGGAGTTGTGTTTAGTTTGACTTGGTTGAACTAGTTGTATTTTAGTCTAACTAAACAATACACTAGTGATCAGTTGTGTGAATTAAATATTAATTAATTCACTAATTATTAACTCATAAAGAAACTAAAGAATACATCAGTTAACTCAGTGCATGGATAGTTCAACAGAGACAGGTGTTAGAGGTAAGTGAAAGGGTGAGTTGTGACTATCAGTTGTGCATGAGATTTGTACATGCATGGATTGAGTAATGCCAATGAGGACTGTGTAGTGTGGGCCAATATCAAGGAAATTGTAGCCTGTGCTCACGTGATTTTCACTTGGTATTGTGCAATAGAGGCAAACAAAGCAGCAGAGGAGATTTGAACCTGTGACTTGTTCGGATCTGAGCTAGTTTTGTGTGTAACAGGTGGAGATAGTGCTGGATACTTGTGAGGAGTATTGTACTATGTATTGTTACATGTTCTCAATCATTAATATATAGATAGTGTGGGGTTTTCAGCTGTAAGCTTTCCCCGGGTTACATACTATGTTAATGTGTGCATGCGATTGATGTTTCATTGTTTTCAATGCTGCTAAATTGATGATCAACGTAGAGGAGGTTATTTATTATTCATGTATTCTGCAATAGTGTACAATTGGGATAGTCTCTATGAATAAGTGTTTATTATTAAACATTTCTACAACCTTTAGAATCACAACTAGCCTTGAGTGAGCAAGGAGACATTGTTCTCCTTGATGATGATCCAAAGAAGGATGCGTACAAACTGACATTTGATGATGCACAAAAGAGGATTGTACAAGCATGAAGAAAACAGCTCCTAGACAATCATATATCACCTATGCACACAAAAGAAAGGGTGATTGTATCGATGTTAGAAGACATCTAGTTGCCATGGTCAAGGCTTCTAAAGCCTATGCAGAAGCCATGCATTCAATGGTCAAGATCTTGATAGAAGAGAATGATCAAATGGCGAAGGACTTGCAAGAGGCTAGGAAGAGAACATAGCAGTCCACAGGATCTACCATGATAGAGATGAAGAAATCAATAGTGGAGGAGATATCAACTTTGGAGGCCACCATGCGGACATTGTATAGAATATTTTTCACCTTGCACAAAGTGGTTGTCCATCTATATGAATTTCAACAGTAGTCCGCATAGACAACCAAAACTCTCAAAGAAATTCACACTTTTATTGTGTACATGCAAGAATGTAAAATGAGGTACAAGGGAGCCCCACTTTACTTGCACAAGAGGATGAAGCTAGAGGCTAAGCTTGATGAAGCATGGATTTGGATGTTGATCCAGAACTATGAGCATCTCCCTCGACTCATCACTATCATTGAGGCTTCATATGCATGGTTGTTCACGAGTCTTGATGTCATAGTGCGAATGCATAAGATCCCTTCCATCAGAACCCCCACCCAGGCCATGAGGAAGAGCCAAGTAATGCTAGATGTCTAAAAGTACATAGAGTAGTTGATGCATGAATCCACTACTGATGACTTGCAGCCTAATGCAGAGAACATGCAAAGGTGCATCGGTGGTCGACCCACACTCAGTATAGTGTTGTGCATGCTTCAGGATGATCTAGATAAAGGTTTCAAAACCATATACCTGGAAGCCACGGAGGCAAGAGTTCTCTTTGACAAAGATGTCACCAAATAGTACGGGGGAACAATAGGACAATACCAATGTTAATATCATTTCATCACTGAAGACCATCATGAGGAGGTTACTGAGTTGGTCTTTCCACAATACCCTGAGTGATGTTGTTTGTCTTGTCAAGCTGACTCAATCCTATTTTTTCCCACATGGGTATATGTGGAAATTGTATTATTGTAAACATGTTGTAAGTGAGATTCCAAGTATCATTAGTGGAATGTGAACAGTCACTATTTTAATGTGAAGAGTCATGAGGGTAGTCCAAGAGTCAAAGTTGAATACCAAGGGTCACCCCACCCTTTCCTATAAATAGAACCTCATAAGTCATAGTAGGGGCTTTTGGGAGCCAAGATTTTGGCTAGGGAATAATTAGAGAAGGCTTGGAGAGTATTGTGACGAGTCTTGGATTCTCCATAGTGCAGAGTGAGTACATACCTTTGTAGGATTAAAAAGGTAAAAATATTAAAAAATAATAAAATAATAAAACTACTTTCTCAAGTTGTATTTTAAACTTATCTCCCTAATGTTTTACTCAAATTTCGATTAGGAGTACTTATTGGATGAAAAATTTAATTCATCATCCAAGGAGTACCCATGTTTCATACTTTCAATGGACCATGCTGCACAAAAAATGATAAATACATGAAAAACTGTGATTGTTGTTGGGTTGTGTTATATTCTTTCTACGACTAGCCCACGTAGTTAACTAGGGGGTTAGAAGGGGGGCGGAGCCTCCCCTTCGCTACGCCAATTGCATAGCGGGGGGAGTCATAGGGGGTTTGAGGGGTGCAAGTAACCCCAATCTATGGGGTATGGGGCAGTGCCCTGGAAAATTTTGGTTTTGGACCCTATATTAGGTTGGGCGGACCTACCTATGGTTTTGTGCATGATTTTCGCACATGGTTTTGGATGCGATGGTTTTCAGTCCATATTTCTAGATGCGATGGTTTTCGGTGCATGTTATTGGATGCTTTGGCATGTATAAATATGTATTGTAACAATGAAAGGAACAAAAAATGAAAAATCAAGCTGGTAGTCCTGATTTTGCGATCTAGGGGAAAATCTCTATGTAAATTTATTTTATGTGTTATGCTCTCGCATTGTTTATTTTCTATGTTTTAGAATTCGTATGTAGGTAATTTCTGTACAGGGTTAAAACTTACATTTGGTATTAGAGTTGTTTTGGCTTCAAGGGGATACCTTTGTTGCTGAGGGGTTTCGCTCGAGCTTGTGGTAGACCCTGTTCAGTGGGAGATCTATGAGATCGATTCTAGTGATGAAAGAAGATGGCGAGCGGTGGAAAGATAGAGATCGAGAAATTTAATGGTTAGATTTTTGAGTTATGGAAACTGAAGATGGAGGATGTGTTGGTTGATAAAGATCAGTGGATCATGATAGATCCAAGTACTAAACCAACAGGAGTGTCCAATGAAGAATGGAAGAAGTTGGATCGGCAGGCAAATAGCACAACAAAATTGTGTGTCTCAGATTCAGTATTGTTGAATGTATCAGGGAAAGCTACGATGAAGGCTTTGTGGGACAAGTTAGGGACTTCACACCAATCTAAGTCTCTGGTGAATAAACTGTTCCTACGGAAAAAGTTGTATAACCTGAGGATGAAAGATGGAGACTCAGTGATAGAGCATTTGAATGTGTTTAATACTGTGGTAAGTCAGTTATTGTCTGTTGATATCAAAATTTTAGATGAAGATAAGTGCATTAGTTTGTTGTGTTCTCTACTAGATTCGTGGGATAGTTTAGTTATTGCAATAGGTAACAATGAAACCGCCTTGAAGTGTGATGAAATAGTCTCATCCTTACTAACGGAGGAGATGAGATGGAAAAATATGGAGAGCCAGAATGGTGATGCCTTGTCTGTACGAGGACAGTCCTAGAACAAAAACAAAAATAAGTCATCGAGTGGGAGATCTAAATCTAGACGGAGATTTAAATCTCTAGGAAAACCTATAAAGGTGGTGTTCTGGAAATGTGGAAAGGAAGGGCACTACAAAAGGGACTGTAAATCTAAAGCTCCTGACAAGGGAAAGGGATCTGATGATGCTCCTTCTGCACAGACGAAAACTACCTCAGATGAAGGTGGGGATGTGTACTTGGCTTCTTCAAGTACACATGTAGATGATTCATGAGGCATGGTTGATTGACTCAGGTGCATCCTTTCACTTCACTCCCCATAGAGAGTGGTTCTGCGAGTATGAGAAATACTATGGTGGTAATGTCTTCTTAGGGGATGATAGGAAGGCTAGAATCATTGGTTGCGGAAAAGTGAAGTTGAATTTGTAAGGTGGAAGGGTTAGAACACTTCCTGGTGTCCTACATATTCCTACATTGGCCAGAAATCTAATTTCTGTAAGCAAGTTGGACGATGCAGGTGTAAAAATAGTGTTCAAGAAGGATACCTGCAAGATGGTTCGGGAGCACTGGTATTGATGTGGGGAGTTCAGATTGGAACTTTGTACAAGCTACAAGGTAGCACTCTTGTTGATGGGTGCAATAGTTCTGTGGTTCGTGAAAGTGGAGTAGAAAATCTAGTGGTATCTGGAGAGAAGACCATGTTGTGGAATCAAAGGCTTGGACATATTGGTGAGAAGGGCCTTCGACTACTTCATGGTAAAGCTATAGTAGAAGGGATGAGTAATAGCTCTCTGGATTTTGTTTTCTGTGAAAATTGTGTATATGCGAAGCAGAATCGGGTGAGTTTCCCCTTTGGTGGTAAGAGGGCGAAACAGATATTAGAGCTTGTGCACAATGATGTGTTTGGACTTGCGAAGGTTCCATCACTGGGTAAGTCTATGTACTATGTATCATCTATAGATGACTTCTCAAGGAATAAATGGATATATTTCCTTAAGAAGAAATCTGAAGTCTTTGACAGGTTTAAATAATTTAAGGCCCTGGTGGAAAACCAGACATAGAAGAAGAAAAAGGTGTTGAGGACAGATAATGATGGAGAGTTTTGCAGTAAGGAATTTGAAGAATTATATAAGAAGTGTGGTGTAACACAGTAGAAGACTACTCCATATACACCTCAGAAAAATGGAGTTGCAGAAAGAATGAACAAGAAGTTGATGGAAACGGCAAGAAGCATGCTCAGTGGTGCTGGGTTAGGACAAGAATTCTGGGCAGACGTGGTGGAGACAACATGTTACTTGGTAAACGAATCACCTTCATCAGTGTTGGAGGATAAGACTCCACAAGAGGTATGGACTGGTAAGAAACCCTCTCTTTCACATCTGAGGGTATTTGGATGTGATGCATATGTACATGTTCTAAAGGAGAAACGAACGAAGTTGGATAGTAAATCTGAAAAGTGCATCTTTATTGGGTATAAGGATGGTTTAAAGGGTTATAAGCTTTGGAACCCAGTAACAAGGAAGGTTGTGTATAGCTAAGATGTGGTGTTCAGAGAGGTGAAAGATGTTATTAAACATGAAGTCCAACCAAAGGAACTTGAGAAGATAGAGTTTGATCTAAAGGAGGAAGAATCGGACTCTACACTAGAGGAGGAATCAGAAGATGAAGAGCCACAAACTCTGGGTGTGAGAAGATCAGTTCGAGAAAGAAGGTAGCCAGAAAGGTATAGTCCATCTACTTTTCATTCAAAATTTTCTTTATCTATTGTTGATGATGATCCCAGAACTGTGAAGGAAGAAGTAGATTCAGAGGATGGAAAACTCTGTGAAAAGTCCATGGTTGATGAAATGGCATCTTTGCATAAAATGAGGCTTGGGATCTGATAGAGTTGTCGGTTGGAAGGAAACCCATTGGCAGCAAATGGGTGTTCAAGAAGAAGACAAATGTAGAAGGAAAGGTGGAGAAATAAAAAGATCGGTTGGTAGCAAAAGGTTATTCCCAGGTGTCGGGAATTGATTTTGGTGATATATTTTCTCCTGTTACCAAGGTAACTCCTATTAGATTACTTTTATTTATTACTGTTGCTTTTGATTTTGAGGTAGAACAGATGGATGTGAAGACGACATTTCTTCACAGGGATCTGGAAGAGGAGATCTACATGAAGCAACCTGAAGGCTTTGTGGTGAAGGGTAAGAAAGAACTGGTATGCAAGTTAAAGAAGTCTTTGTATGGGTTAACATAGTCACCAAGGATGTGGTCTCAGAAATTTGATACATTTATACAGGGACTTGGCTTCACTAGAAGCAAAGTAGATCACTATGTGTATTTTAAATTAATTGGTGACCATGTTGTTTATTTGGTCTTATATGTGGATGATATGTTGTTGGTTGGAAATGACAATGAAATTATCTAGGATTTGAAGACCCATTTGTCCTCCAAATTCTACATGAAAGATCTTGGTCCTGCAAACTATATTTTGGGCATGGAAATTAAAAGAGATCAGACAAAGAGGAAGCTCTGGTTAAACCAGAGGAAGTATGTTAAGACAATATTGCAGAGGTTTAATGTGCAGGATAGTAAACCGGTGAAGGTTCCCATTCCTGTAGGTGTAAAGTTATCTGCTGAACAGTGTCCTAAGACATAAGAAGAGGAAGAGGACATGTCCCATGTTCCATATGCAAGTGCAGTCAATAGCTTGATGTATGTGATGGTTTGTACTAGACCAGACATTTCACATGCGGTGGGAGTATTGAGTAGGTTTATGTAAAAACTAGGGAAGGAGCACTGGACAATAGTGAAGCGGGTTTTCAGGTATTTGCGTGGCACTAGTGATTATGGTTTGTGTTACCAAGGAAGACCAGGATTGGATAGAGTGTTGGATATTCATGGCTTTGTTGATGTAGATTGGGCTAGAGATCTGGATCAGAGAATATCTACAAGTGGGTATGTGTTTAACCTATTTGGAGGTGCAGTCGGTTGGATGAGTAAGAAACAATCTGTAATGGCACTATCAACTACTGAGGCTGAATACATGGTAGCCACTCATGCAAGCAAGGAAGCAGGTTGGTTGCAAAGACTGTGTTCAAATATGGGGTTAGTGCAGGGAGCTATAAGGATAGACTGTGATAGCCAAAGTGTAATTTTCTTAGCAAATAATCCTACATATCATTCAAAGACAAAGCACATTGATGTTTAGTATCACTTTGTGAGGGATATGATAGAAGACAAAAAGGTGTTGTTGGTAAAGGTGGACACTTTGAAGAACACTATAGATGCATCGACAAAATCTGTGAGCTCTGAGAAGTTCTCTTGGTGTAGAGAAACAATGGGCATTGCAAGGCTAGATAAATGACTAAGCTCTCTTGTGGCACCCTATGGAAAGAAAACAACAAGTGGGAGAATGTTGGGTTGTGTTATATTCTTTCCACAACTAGCCCACATAGTTAACCAGGGGGTTAGAAGGGGGGCATAGCCTCCCCTTCGTTGTGCCGATTGCATAGCGAGGGAGTCACAAGGGGTTCGAGGGGTGCAGGTAACCCCACTCTATGGGGTCTGGGGCAGCACCCTAGAAAATTTTGGTTTTGGACCCCATGTTAGGTTGGGTAGACTTACATATGGTTTTGTGCATGATTTTCACACATGGTTTTGGACCCGATGGTTTTTGGTCCATGGTTTTAGACGCCATGGTTGTCAGTCCATGGTATTGGGTGCTTCAGCATGTATAAATATGTATTGTAACATTGAAAGGAACAAAAAATGAAAAATCAAGCTAGTAGTCCTAGTTTTTGGATCTAGGGGAAAATCTTTGTGTATATGTATTTTATGTGCTATGCTCTCGCATTATTTATTTTCTATGTTTTAGGATTCGTATGGAGGTAATTTCTGTATGGGGTTCAAACCTATGATTGCAACCACAATTTTCATGTATTTTTCATTTTACATGTAGCAGGGTCCATCAAAAGTATGCAACATGGGTACTCCTTGGATGAGGAATCAAAATTTTCATCTAATGGTTGTTTTTGATTGAAATTTGAGTAAACCCATAGGGAATAAGTTGAAAATACGAGTTGAAAAAATAGCTTTTCTTTTTTCCCTCTAAAATTTGATGATGTAATCTAATCTTATTTTATTATTTCCACTATTATTTTATAATTTCCTTAGGAGGCCCATTTTAGACCTCAAAATTCCCTTAATGACTGGGACTACTACTCCAAATAGTCTGAGGTCTAGTTAGGATTTCATACTGGGGAGATTCCCTAACATGTTGATGGTCCAACACCATCAACAACATGTTTATATATAAAATATAAGTTGAAAATGAAGAATTCTTGGCAGCATAGATTTTCTTTTAATTTCCCTATTCTTGTCCCATTTCTTTTATTCCTCTTTGCAAAAATAAGACAGTTACATAATTGTCAATAATGTACAGCTCTCATGAAATTCTACAGTTGACTTGACAGATCACAACCAAAGCGAATGAATATTATGGTCAAATAAATCTAAATGGGGATCACAACTAAAGTAACCTGATCAACCTACAAAAATAGCAAATTAGTAAAGCAGAATGAAAGGTATGTAAATATTAGTTAAATAATTAAGGATCAACATTGGGTTATGAAATTAAGGGATGATTATAACCGTTGCTTGCACCATATTATGTAATGATTACCTTTGTCATAAGATAATATTTTTTCCTTCTGCCATTCAATGCATAAAATCACGAAATACGAATGACATTTAAACCTTACTAATGTTTAAATTCATTCACCTTTATCCATATATATCCCATTTTTGTTTTACAAATCCTATTTCCTTTGCATTATGTCTCATGTCCCTCAGCTCTTTTTAATTTTCTTTGCTGAAAACCCCTCAATTGCTACCTAAATTTCGTTCTTGTCATTTCTACACTCCATAATCCTGTCAAAAAGGGGAATTGCATATTGAAGCTTCCTCACAATGGGAGTTATTATGTGTTCTGAGCCCAATGGTGTCAAGTTTCTTAAAGTTTATCCACAGGTTAAAGACCAATTGCAAGAGGCACGGTGGTTACAGTTCTTTGAAAATTTTGATGGGCATGATAAGGAGGTTACAAAGTCATTTTCGCATGCATATGATGGGATAAAAGTGGAAATTGGAGATATCAGGCTAGTCTTAACAAAGTCGTTCATGGCAGAAGCTACAAGATTGTCGAGAAATGGGGAAAGTTGGTTTAAAAATTGAAAAATCAAAGAGAAAGATTGGGAAATCTTCTTGAAAAATGGACATCTCCATTTTTAAGAAGGGAATTCCAATAACAACTTTAAAAAGTAAATGGAGGAATTTATTGTTAATTATTCAAAAATTCATAACCTGTGAGGGTAGGTTTGGAAATATGTTCTTTTACCATGCTCAGTTAATGATGCATTTCATTAATGGCTACAAAATCAATTTTCCATATTTCCTGCTCTGTATTTTAAGAAAAATGGCCGCTAATATCCAAAGAAAAATTCAGTCTAATGACAGTGCTATGTATCATCATGAGTTAGTAAAAATCTTAATTGAAGCCCATTTGAAGAGTAAAAGGGATAATTGGGAGGATTTTCTGGTTCAAAATCATTTTAAGGAGGTTGAGGAAGATGAGTCTGGTTCCAAGATAATCATAAGTCACCGAAAACTTCCTCAAACCCTAAGATGAAAAATGAAACACCTGCATAGGAAATTCCAAAAGATGAGCACATACAAAATGATTCTAATAATGAAATTCCCCTTGCAAATGTTTTATAAAGTCTTGAAAATAAGAATTTTTTTGACACACATGAAGGTCCATCAAAACAGGGAACATAGCAAAAAAAAAATAGCAAGATAAAATGAGCTGTCACTACTGAAAAACCATCAAGAAGAAGTGCACGACTTATGAAATTGACCATTAAACAATATCTAGATTTTGTCAATTTAGAAAAATAAGAAGCATATATTATTAGTCTAATTGCTAGTCCAACAAGGAAAATTCTAGAAATTATTAGTCCAATTGCGAGTCCAATAAGGGACACCCAAAAATTGACCCTATTCAACAAGAGATCTATGATTGTATAGAATCTCTCAAATAGAAAGAACAAGGAAAAGTTATTGACTTATCCTCAAACCAAGAATAAATTATGAATGAAGAAGTTCATTTCAGCCCTCCAGAAGAATCCAAAGTTGAAAATGTTCTTAAACAGGAAACTTATGAATTAGAAGTATCAAACAAATTTTTTAAGCAGGAGAATGAAGCAATGAAGGTACATAATGACATTCAAAGGACTCAAAATGATAATATCCTCTTACATATTTGCCACTGGTACAAGAAAAACAAGAAGTTAAAGGATCAAAATAAACTTCTCAAAGGTAAAATCAAGGGTTTACAGTGCAGGATTTTAATGAAGAAACCAAGGATGGCAACCAAAAGAAAAATCAGAAAAGATAGGAATACTAACTTAGATGTTCTTGATCAAGCCTCGGAGGTAGCTCAGTGACAAAGTGGGTCACAAATTTTGAATTTTTGTGCATGATGACATGCAATATCTTCTATGCGGGGGAATGTTTAAGACCAAAATTATTTCTTTTTGACACCTTCCTTAAACTCCTTACATTCCATTTTCTTCCTTTTCATCATAATAACCCCAATAAGGTGTCATCTTGCAAGATTATTGGCAAAAGCAGTTACCTAATAATATTTTATTCATGGTTTCATTGTTTCCTTATTATTTAATTTAATATATATATGAGCTACTAGATTGCACCAATTTTGTAGCTAATGATCGATTTTGCAACTTACTTGACGACTATGTAGGTTCCGAAATACCAATTCAAAAGTGAAATATATGGATAGATAGCTAACAACCGGCATAACAATATCCACCTATCTTCATGATCCAGCAGGATGATAAGGGTGTCATATAACAAGGTCAACGTGGAAGTCAACCCAGTGGAAAAGGTGCCTAAGATGAATCGAGCAAGAGAGAAGATCGATGATAAGGACGAAGCTTATATTTTGCCTCATGATTTGCTTCTCCGATAGAAAATCATGAATAATAACTATATCACATTATCTATGTCATTTCTAGGATTTTTGTCAAGTAGGATAGATGTAAAAACCTTTAAATCTATTAAAGGAGGTTATAAAACCTACCTCTCGGCACAACTATGACAGACCAGTTATTATTTTCAAAACACTCTTTACATTTATAAATTGAAGCTTGATTACTCCTCTGTGTATTGCGTTGATGCATTTTTAATATTTGATTGCTACTTACCTTCAACTCAAAGCAGGACCCCCCAAGCACTGTAAGTTCTAATTTATTTTTTAATTAGTATTTTAGTTTTACATATTAAATTATGTAGCACTAGTTTATTGTTACTAATCTTTCAATTTTGACTTTCAGTGAATGCTTATGACAGTGAGAACATAGTTTCGTGACAGAGTTTTATGAAGACTTCTCTTATATACTTAATCATTTTGTTATTTGAAGGATGAAGGAAATTAATCAAATAGGGACCTATGGTGCACATGAAGAGTATAACCATTTGATTGCAGTTAGAAGTATAATTCCTCCAAGGCTTTATGAGTGTGATTCAGACTTGACAATGTGATATTTTATTTTATTTTTTTACTTACTAATATTTTCATGTATTTCAGTAAGAATTAGATTTGATTGTGCTGGTGTGATATTTGATTTCTGCAATTTTAGATTAGTTTTAATTTCTACAAACATAAAGAGAATTTGGGTTTGGTTTTTCTATTTACTTCTGCATTTTTTTATTTTATTTCTATCACTGTGATATTTTCCTTTCTTACAAGAGTGATAATTTCATAGATAAATCATGTGCATGAAAACATCCTAATTCCATTTGATAATTTAATCGTACAATAAAGAGTCCTAGCACAACTGGTGCACATACACTTCATCAGTTTACAAGCGTTGGTCAATAATTTATGTAGTAATTTAAACTCAATTAAATTACCAAACAACTTGTATTAAGGAGAAAAATTAACTATAAAATGTACAATTGTATTTATGAGTTCATGTTGAAGGCTTACTATAATTTTACACTTTGATTCTATATGTCTGGCAACTGTAGGAAACATGAGAGGGGACAGAGAAAGGTAGGAGTGATTAAATTATGAATGGGTGTAATATTGTTAGTGGAAATTTTACAATTGTAACAAAGACATGCACAACTAAATAACACAGAAAATTTCAGAAATGAATACACATAAACTAGAAATTTCTCCAAATCCGCAAACTATCCAAATTTTATTAATAATATTAGTTGTGGTACAAATGAGTTGGAGAAAGTGTCCCGACCAGGTGGAGAGTACAAGAAAGCCCAATTGCTGCAATAACCAGCTCCTCCAGAAAACTGCGTTGCTGCTCCAAAACTACATTGTTCCCTAACTTCACCCCCTAATTTTCCCACTCTAGAGTGCCTAGAAAATTCTAGGAATTTGGGATTGTGATCCTTGCCCAAAACCCAGAAAAACCCAGAAAGGGTTTTCCTTTGGTTCCAACCTTCAAAAATTGACCCTTCACAACTTTGCCCTCCTCCAAATGCGAATTTTGTTGTTGTGATAGATCCTATCAATATTTTCACTCCCAACTCCAAAAATCCTCCTAAAATGGCCCTCCAAATGATCTCCTAGAACCCAAAATCCAAAATTCCTGGGATAATATTGCCCCAACAAATCTCACTCCAATGACTACATAGTGGTGGCTACTAGACTACGTGTTATGCTCCAAAAATTCATATGACTTGCAACTGATGTTTCTTTTGGTCACGGTGCTGAAGGAAAGCATTCCTTAGGTGGCACTCGAAGTCCATTGAAGAAAGGTTGAGCTTCTCTCCTTGGGAATCTCTTGTGCTAAACAACACAATGTTGGCTCAACTTAACAACTAAGGCAATTTCTATTTTCAAATAGACAAAAGACCCCTCTTGCTCCCTCATTCCTTCCTTTTATAAGTTATGGCCATGCATTCCTTGTGGGTCCCTCCATAGTTTTTATTTTTTCCTTGAGGAATTTGAATGCCCTTCCTCTCAAGTGTGTATTTTGTTGGCATTATGAGACAAGTGTTGTCCTTGATGGCAAACCACACTGATGAGAAATCATAGTGCAGAAGGACAACAGCAAGGAATTGATGATCAGACTATAAGAAGAAGAGAAAGTTCATACACGCAAGTTCATTAAGCCCAAGTCGCGTATACACGCTAGTTCACTATATACCAAGTCGCGTATACGCAGGTTCGCTATATACCAAGTCGCGTGTACACGCTGGTTGGATTCAGTAAAAGCACGTGTATGTGGAAAACTTATCTTTGGTCCACGGCGGTTATTCCTTGGAAGTTGTGCCTATGGTTTTGGACCTTGGTGTCTCGACGGACGTGTTGATCCCTAGTTTTGAAGATGATGGAATTGGATTTCTATGGTTTTGGCCTTTGGTATTGAACAAGGCCTAAGGCTATATAAGGAGAAGGAAATCATTAGGCAAGTGTATCTGAAAAGGCTTGAATATCTGATGAAGTATTAGATCCAGTATGCAGGTTATTGGTTGATGATGTATTGCTTGATCTGAGCTAAGGAGAGATCTCATCGGTTGATGGAGAACAAGATCTAAGGAGAGATCGGGATCAAATGGTTTGAAATGAACTATCTTTATATGGTTGATTATGCTTATTTCTAGATCTACATACTGACGCAATGTTATGTTCTGGGTATAACTGATATCTGGTACAGCTTCAAGTTATGAAAAGTTATTTTTAGATCTGTACGCAGGTTGTCTTCGGTAAAACCGCGTGTATACGCGGGTTGCCTTCATTGAAGTAGCGTATACATTGTAAAGCTTGATATTTGAAGTTGCAGATGGGTCTGATGGTTATTACAGAGTTCTGTGTCTGCTCTGTGTTTTGGTGATGGTGTTGTTAACAGGGTTTCAGTGATTCAGAGTTTGATGATTGTTTTGAGCTTCAATGATAGTTATGGGTCCAGTATGAAAATTGGATGAAAAGTGGCCTTTCAGATTATGTGTTGTGCTTCAGTGTATCCAGTTTGAAAATTGATGAAACGTGGTACCTGGAGGAGAGAAGATTGTAGGCAAGCACCTACGTACTAGTATCTAAGCTAGTACAAAAGCTAAGGGAGATCTTTGGAGCATTGTAGCAGGTAGCAGCCTGTGTACTAGTAAATGGATCGGCTAGTACAAGAGCAAAGGGGGTTGTAGCTCCCGTACTGGTATAAGACTACACCAGTACAAATATTGTAAAAGGATTTTCTTATTAAGAAGAAGATTGAGATGACTTGCAGCAGGTGGTTTTCACCCACATTGGGTTTCCACCTTATATCTTTGTGTTCATGTGTGTGGCTTTTGTGTGATGATCTGTTCTGTTATACTGCACCTGTTTACTGTTAATATGGTTAATAATGTTCTGATGCATTTACTGAAGATAAGCTAACTGAATCATAAGATTTCTGGATATACGCTAGTTGCTTTAGACACAGAAGCGTGTACACGCGGGTTCACTTAACTGAAGTAGCGTATATGTTTTTGAGCATTGAAAAAGTTTTAATGATCTGATAATACTGATTCACCCCCCCCCCCCCCCCCCCTCTCAGTATTATTTCCAACATATTTTGAGTGGGTCCCACATTCCACTAGCATGCAAATAAATCATTCCTCCTATGTTCTCCACCAAAATTTTCCTTGAGCTAGTATTAACCAAAATTGTCAAAATTAATTTTCCCAACATTAGGAAAATTTAGGAAGGAACATTACAGTCCTCCCCTCCCAGATGTTTCTTGTCCCCAAGCAATTGTAAAACTAGAGGTTGTAATTTTTTCTCATTCTCCCATGTAGTGTCCTCCTCCGGTAAATCTTTCCACTTGACCAAAAGCTCCATAACCACCCTGTTTCTCAACTTCCTCTCTCAGGTCTCTAGTATAAGCTCTGGTGTCAGAATCAAATTCCCCTCATAATCCAACGGAGGCAACTCTATTATTGCTCTAACCTGTTGTCCCAACATCCTTTTCAAGCATGAAACATGGAACACGTTATGAATCCGGCTCTCTAAAGGCAACTCCAACTCATACGCCACCTCACCCACCCTCCTGACCACCAGGTAGGGCCCATAGAAGTGGGGCCGCAATTTTTCCGCACCCTTCTGCTTGAGTGAAGATTGCCTGTATGGCTACAAATGTAGGTAGACTATGTCCCCTACTTCGAAATGTCTCTCCATCATGTGCTTATTAGCATATATATTTTGTTGACTTTGGGCCACCTACAAATTGTTCTTGAGAGCCCGGAAAATCTTCTGGCTCTCTTGAACCCAGTCCTTGGCCCCGGGACCCTACTATATCTAAACACCATTTCAGAAAAATTAAGAGCATCATATCCATAAAGAGCTCGGAAAGGGGACATATGATAAATTGTGTTGTAGCAGAACTCCCTTAGATGTAGCACTTGACCCACGCTCTATGTTTCCCAATCACGTAGTTGCGCAGGTACCCCTCCAACCATTTTTTCACAATCTTCATCTACCCATCAGTTTGGGAGTGATAAATAGTGTTGGGCGTAACCTTTATCCCAACTAGCCCAAAAAACTCCTGCCATAAATCCCTCATAAATATGTTGTCCCTGTCGCTCACAATGGTCTTGGGAAGACCATGCAACCAGAAAATATCCTAAAAAACAACTCAACCACCTAGGAGGCTGAAGGTATTGATGAAATAGCAAAGAAGTGGGAAACATTGGTCAATATGTCGACCACCACATAGTTTCAGTCCCGCTGGTAGCTTGGTGACGAAGTCCATGGATATGCTCTCCCAATTCTTCTCCGAAAGTGGAAGCGATTTTATCAAACCAAAGAGGTGGGTTAGCTCCACTTTTTCCCTCTAGAAATCCACACACTCCCTCACGTGCCTGAAAACATCTCCGTTGATCCCCCACCAAGAGAATATCTCCCGGAAGAAATGGTATGTCTTGAGGAAGCCTGGGTGCCCTACTAGTGGGGAATCATGGGCTGCCTACATGATCCTCTCCTTCAGCTGAGATCCTGGGACTAGATAGATTTGGTCCTTGTAGTAGATCACATCATCGATCACTTTGAACCAATCATCCTTGTGTGTGCCATCCAAAATATCACAAGCCTGTATGTCCTTGGAGTACTCAACCAATAGTTGAGCCTTCCACTCCTCTGTGACATGCATCAAAAACAACACTGTTGGTCTCCTAGAGAGGGCATATGTTACCAAATTATGTTTGCCCTTCACATACTCAATCTCAAAATCATAAGTCTGGAGCTTACTCACCCATTTCTTCTGTCTTTCCTTAATGACTTTTGTTCAAGGAAGAATCGATGATTGTTGTGATTAGTCTTCACTTTGAACTGGTTTCCCACTAGATACTGTATGAATTTGACCAGTGCATGCATCACTGCCAACATCTCCTTGTCGTACACAAAGTACAACCTCTCATGGGGCAATAATTTCCTACTCTTAAATGTAGTAATATGCCCCCCCTGTATCAAAACAACCCCAACCCCTTCACTGAAGGCATCAAACTCCAACACAAAGGCCCATGTGAACTCTGGCAAGGCTAAGATCGAGTAGCTACTCATGACCCACTTGAGGCACTAAAAAGCCTCTTCTACCACCTGTTTCCACTGAAAATCTCCCCTCTTCATCAAATCCGTAAGAGGTGCTGCAAGTTATGAGAACCGTCTAACAAATCTCCTATAATAAGCGCAAATGCCCAGGAACCCCCTCAACTCTGTCACTTTCCTAGGTATGGGCCAATCAAGTATAGCCTGAATCTTCTACTGATACACCTTCACTCCATCCTCCCCAATCACATGCCCCAGTTACAACATCCCTGTTAGTCTAAACTCACATTTGGACATCTTCGCATACAACTATTGCTCCTCAAGAATGCAAAGCACTTCCTTGAAGTGTTGAAGGTGCTCCTCCCATGTCCTGCTGTAAATGAGTGTCATTAAACAAAAACAATATAAAGCGTCTTAGCTTCCCATGAAACACATGGTTCATACCAGACTGGAATGTAGCTAGAGCATTGGTTAGCATACAGGGCATCACCAAGAACTCAAAGTGTCCATAATGGTAGTGAAAAGCAGTCTTCAAGATATCTTTCTCGCTTATGCAGATCAGGTTATAGCCCGAACATAAATCTATCTTATAGAAGTATTTATATCCTTAATCTCGTCCATCAACTCATCTATGCATCGGATTGGGTATATATTCTTCAAGGTCTTCTTATTTAGAGCCTGGTAGTTGATACACATGTGTAACATCCCATCTTTCTTCTTCACCATCACTACGGAAGAAGAAAATGGGCTTGAGCTAGGCCTGATGTGTCAGAATCTCAACAAATCTCGAATGGCCCACTCTATCTCATCCTTATAGGGATTTGTGTGCCTATAAGGAGTGGTATTGACTACATCACCCCCTCCTCCAACTCAATGGTGTGCTCAAATCCACGGTCTGGCAATCTACCTGTTGGAACATCCCCAAAAACCCCCTAGTGCCTCTCTAATAAGGGTAGCATATTTGGGTGTGTAGCCTATGCCCATACCCTTGAATCAGAAATCCATAACTCAACTACCCACTTCACATCTCCATGTCACAAATCTGCCTCCATCCGGTGGGCTAAAACTATCTGATGGGGATAAGAGTGCAATCCCCACAGTAAAATAAGCTTCCCTTCTGGCCCCTTGAACTCCATCTCTAACTTCTTCCAATCAGTAGTGACCTTCCCCAATGTGTAAAACCACTGAACACCCAACAAGACATTGGTTTCTGGGACATAAACAATGAAGAAATGATTAGTGAGTGAGTATTTCTCCATCTTCAAGGTCTTCCGGGGGACATACTTAGTACACTGCATGGTCTGCTCTCCAGGTACCAAAACTGAGAACCCCTCAAATGCAGGTGTCTGGATTCCCCTATGCTCCACCATATTGGCATCAATGAAATTGTGGGTGACCCCACTGTCAACCAGGACTAGCACATGCTTCCCTTGTATGGTCCCCATGATCCTGAGTGTCAAATACTTTAGCATACCCTGAAGTGAAGCAAGAACTCCCTTGGTTGGGTAAAATGACCCTCCTCTAGGTGGTGGTGGTGGCCCTCTCGATGATGGTCCTCCCTCATACAATGGCTCCTCAACTGTCTTTGCCTCCTCCTCCTCCATCTCATTGTCTAAGAACACCTCAATGAAATGGGCCTTGCCCTTGGTGCACTTGTGCCCCAGTGCCCAAGAATCCTAGCACGTGAAGCATAACCTCCTCCTTCGAAGATCTCTCCAGGTATCATCATCCAATTAGCCACATCCTCCATCTATTTATGGTTTCCTGGTGTCTTGGTTCCCTTATGGTGTTGCAAGTCTAGAGGGAAGGAAAGCCCATGTCTTGGGCATTGGATCAATCATGTCTCGGGTGCTAGAGATGGCATCTGAAGTGATGTGGGTTTGTAAGCCCTCACCCATCCATGAAAAGGCTCAGAAATCCCCTCCATAAATAGCATAATCATCCTGGCCTCCAAAATGTCAGTCACCATCACTGCCAATCTCTGGAACTCCATAATGTACACCTCTGCATTTCCAATCTGCTTCAGATGGGCTAACTCCCTAAAATTCAACTTTGGGTCCTTCCTCTCGAACCTTTACAACAACCTTAGGGTGAACTCTACGTAGGTGGTAATATATATGTGCCCCAATGTGATTAATCCATGATACCACTGCTCCTGGACATCTCCCTCCAAGTGAAGAGTAGAAAATCGTATGGCATCAACTTCCCTCATGGGGTTCAAATGGAAGTATGTGTCTAGCTTCTAGATCCATGCCCTCGTTGAAATCTTTAGTCACCCATCAAAATTCAAAAGGGTAACCTTCCCTGACAACTTCTGAACATCATGGTTGGATGTTCCCCTTCTATAGTGGGTTCCAACCCTTGTAGTGCACCTCTCCTAGAGGTGGATGTATGCCCCAAAATACATCACCATCTTAATTCGGGCATCCAACCTCTCATAGTCATCAATTCTTGATGTAACCGAATGGACCAAATACGCAACAAGGTCTAGCTCCCACTTCGGCTTGGCCTCCTCCACAAAGTGAGGTAGAGTAGGATGACCTACTTGCCCATGTTGGGGAATGTGTGGGAGATGATAAGTGTGGTTGCCTCCTCCTGCTTTGGAGCCTCCATCACTTTAAGGCTCTCTCTCAAGCCTACCACCCAACTGTGGCCCCATCACTTGCTACATCATCTCCACCATGATCTTTCCTTCCCTCATCATCTGCTGATTAGTCCTCAACATCTCCTCCAAAATTTGGTTCTAACCCGTTGGCCTATGCTGCTCATTGTCCAACTAGTTGTCCATCGCTTCTCTACGGTTCTCCACCTCGGTGTCTGAGAATGGGTCTAGGACTTCATCTCTACCTCGACCCCTTCCTTTGCCTCTACCATGACCTCTATGGAAAGCTGCCCCTTGATATCATGGTGGCATAACTGGCGGATGTTCCCCACCCTGGCCAAGAATGTGCTCTAATACCACTGTAATATTCCTCGTGGAAATTTTACAATGATAATAAAGACATGCACAAATAAATAACACAAATTTTTTTAGAAATGCACACACATAAATTAGAAATTTCTGCAAATCCCTAAATTGGACAAATTTTATTAATAATATTTGTTGGGGTAAAAATGAGTTGGAGAAAGTGCACCTGGGCTTGCACAAGGTAAGCTACAAGCACGAGGTGATGAGTACAAGAAAGCCCAACGACTGTAATAATAATCTCCTCCAGAAAACTGTGCTGTTGCTCCAAAAATACACTGCTTCCTGACTTCACCGCCTATTTTTCCCACTCTAGAGTGCCCCAAAAAATCTAGGATTTTGGGATTGTGATCCTTGCCCAAGACCTAGAAAAACCCAGAAAGGGTTTTCCCTTGGTTCCAAAATTCAAAAATTGACCCTTCACAACTTGACCCTGCTCCAAATATGAATTTTGTTGTTGTGACTGATCTTATCAATCTCTATCCTTCCAACTCCAACAATCCTCCTCAAATGGCCCTCCAAATGATCTCCTAGCTCCCCAACTCAAAAATCCCCAGGATAATGTTGCCCCAAGAAATCTCACTCCAATGACTGTGCAGTGGTGGCTCTTGGACTACATGTTATGCTCCAAAAGTGCATATGACCTACAACTGCTTCTTCTTTCAGTCACGTTGGTGAAGGAAATCTTTCCTTGGGTGGCACTCGAAGTCCATTGACGAAAGTTTGAGCTTCTCTCCTTGGGAATCTCTTTTGCTAAACAATACAATGTTGGCTCAGATGAACAACTAAGGAAATTTCGATTTTCAAATAGAAAAAATACCCCTCTTGCTCCCTCATTCCTTCCTTTTATAAGTGTTGGCCATGTGTTCGTTATGGGTCCCTCCACAATTTTGATTTTTCCTTAAGGAATTCCAATTCCCTTCCTTCCAAGTGCGTATTTCGAGTGGGCCCCATATTCCAGTAGCATGCAAATAAAACATTCCTCCTATGTTCTCCACCAAAATTTTCCTTGAGTTAGTATTAACCAAAATTGTCAAAATTAATTTAACAAAGGCCATAATCAACTATGTTTGTATTAGGTTTCAAGCCTGATTCCAAATGGATCCCAACACCATTCTAATTCATGAATAAGATTCTATTTCATAAGGAATTTTGATTTATTTAGTTGAAAATTGTTGCAACATCTAAAATCCATAGGTTCACATGTGAATATAGGTACATCATGCCCAAACTGTGAAGTGACCAATGCCAATTCATAGATTCCAAGGATTCTCTTGATTTTCACTTTGAGCCCTAATTACTAGCCCTAAAAAACTCTGCCTTGAATATCTTAAATTTCTAGGCAAGCACAAATAATTTGCAACAATCATCTATATGGAAAGTGTTTACCCTGTAGAAGTTGTGAACAACCAACTTACAGTTTTATCACAAACCTGTAGCATCCCTTTAGGATAGCCCTAGATCACCTCTAAGTCACCTTCTTTGCCTTCATTCTTAGACTAAATTCAAGTTATTTCATCCTCCATAAGTCATTGAATTTTTTTGACCTCTAAGGATAAGCCTAGGGTGGAATAATCCATTTATCTCCTAGTTATTCTATAAGTTATCTTTAAACACAACCATTTCCCTAGGAAGTGACATAGACAAACGGAAGCTCCCTTTCACCACTTCTTGTAACTAGAGAGTCAACACTACTAGTTGAAATTGCACTTGTGCCATTCATGTTGATCCTTCTTCTCCACCTAAACTTTACTCTAATATCCTTCCCCATAACCATTTGACCTTAAACACCTTACTACATCTAGATACTCAACATTGAATGAAAACATTGACCACCCCTTCACTTGAGTGTGGAAATGTAGTGTATATATAACACAAAATGGAGAGGGTTTGTAATTAAAATTACGTAATAGAAATTACAATTGATAGTTAAATTGTCTAACAATTTTTTGATGATACTTACTAGCATTTATTAGAATTGTTGAATGTTTTACATCATAGGAATTACATCTTAATTGTAGCCTATTTGAAATTTTATTATTGTATGTGCATTTTGATATGATGCAATATGATAATCATTTTGTTTCATATGTTGTAATATTATATATATAACAAAGGAATTAATTATTTCATGAAATAAATAATTTATTTTCATTCTAAATGTTTTCTTTATAGAACATGAATCTTCCAGAAGATCTGAATGATCCCCATCACATAGATCTAGATCACGTTGGGTCTGATGCTGAGATGGAAGATGATGCTCATGATGACACAAATACATATGACAATGAGACTGGTGTTGATACAAATAATGATGATGATGATTATCATGATGATGATGATGATCACAATGGTGATTATGATCATGAGGCAGTTGTTGGTAGCATCCAATGACATTCACGATCATATACGATGCATCATGGATCATATTTGATATATTTTTATGATGCCAATTTTCATGATTACTATCATATGTATCATTTTCACGACCTCTAGTACCATATTATTGAGTTGTACATTTTTGACATGTATCATTTTGACTTATATCATTTGGACATGACGTATCATATTGACTTTTATCATTTTTTCTTACATAATTTATCATTTTTATTTATATCATTTGTACATGATATATCATTTTTAATTATGTCGATCGTTGGACATGTATCATTTTGACATGTTATTGTTCTACTAGTATATGTTAATTTCCCTTTTTTTAGGTATGTATGATGATGATCTTATCAATATTGACTCGTCAATTTTTATATATTGAAATTGGTTAACGATTTATATGCATATTTATTACATATGTCAATTTTGATTTGTTGTTCATTATGGATGTTGTCAAATTCACTTAAATTATAGATATTTGACTCACTTGTTTTAAGTATAGATGTTGATCATGTTACAATAATTATCTTGTTATTTTATATATACTGGATGTTTTAGATTCTATTTTGATGGAGATTTAATAAGTATAATGATTTTGTTAATTTGTATCGATTTTTGTTTCCCTAAAAATCTTTGTAAATGTTATCCTATAAAATATTTCGAATGCATAACTATATAATCATATTATTTATTTAAGACACATGATATATTTAACTAATTAAATTGAAATAAAACATATTAATTTAATTTTATGAAAAATAATAATCATTTTTTGAAGCAAAAAAAGAAGCAACAATGCAAGCCAATTGGAAGCTACACTAGAAGCAAAATTGGAAGCCAAATCAAAATCCAAACTTGATGCAAATACTGCCACTATTCCCAATGCTTGGAAGCCACACTAGAAGCAAAACTAGAAGCAAAATTGGAAGCCACACTAGAAGCAAAACTGGAAGCAAAGCGAGAAGCAAAACTAGATGTAAAACTCGAAGCCAAACCAAAATTCAAATTGGAAGACATCCCGGCGTTAATACCTGATGAGGGTCATAAATGGGTAATTGTATGGACCTTAATACAACTCTCCATCTTACTAAAATAAAATTTTCTCATAATTATTTACATGTTTTGTTATATTTTGCTTAATGAGAAGGGTAAAGATGAGATGTCATGTTGTTATAGACATTTTTGTGCCTTACAGCTATAAGCATGAAATGTCCATAAACCAAGGGATCCTAAGTCCCTAAAGATGTTGTTCCAGCTCCTAAAGAAACAAGGTCAACAAATTATAGCTTCTCCCATAAGTTCTCCACCAGAAACTGCTCAAAACTAGTCAAATCAGGATCAATTCAGATGCTCCACTAGCTGCCTGCATTGCAAAGCACCCAAATACACTGGCTAGGTGCGTTGCAATGCAGGTGAATGCACTACCAGGGTGCGTTGAGCGGGAAATGACAAATGGAAAAGTCATTCAACGAGGTGGAAAGGCAATGGAAGCTTCCAGAATCTTCTCTAATGACACTTGCCTCACTGAATTCGACCAATGATAAGAGGCTCTCAGTCTCCAAGTGGAAGCAAGAACTGACAGAGAGAAGCCACAAGTCAAAACATAAGCTGACTCATCTTCTCTGCTTACATCTATATATGGATCCCTCATCCCAGAGATCCAGAGGCTGGAATTTTGTACTTTGCAGAGAATTGCTGTTGGTTTTGAGATTGAGATTAGTGCATTGGGTGATTTATGCTTTGTTGGAGGTGAGGAAGGGATTCCTTTGCTGGGAGGTAGATGCTGGATCGGGACTCACTTGGTTGTATCTCCTCTTGGATCTTCTTATCATATCAATAAAACTATTTGAGTTTCTCCTACATGTTTGTGTATCAATGATGTTTGTTATATATGCATGTTTAGCTTAAATCTAATCCTAAGCTATTTGTGAGTGTAAATCTATGTCTTTGTGTAGTTTTCCTCTTCTGTGATCTTGCAGGAACTTGGTGAAGCTGAGAAAGTAAGGGAGCAGGAAGCGGGAAGCAAGCAAAGAGGAGAGCGATTGGATCAACAAACTAGCGCAAGACACAGGTTAGTTACATCCTTCCTCTTTGTTTACATTTCATAAAGAAGAATACGAAAGTAGTTTTCCTTGTTTGTTGCTAAGGCACTGTCACACCTTAGAGTGGGATAGGGGCATTCTGAGTAGATACTTTTCCAAACAACAAAATGGCGACTCCACTGGGGAGCGTATCTAGTTAGTTTATTTGTGTTTCTATTGTTGTTCATCTCATAAACTCAGGAGTGGCGAATCGAACTGCATTTTCCATTTACAAATGCAAAGTAGAGATCTGCTACTCTAGTCCATTCACTGGGCCTGTTTATGATCTGAACAATTGATCCACAAATGCTCTAATTTCCCTTTGTGATAGCTCTTAGTCCTCCTTTAAATCATCCCTCTGATTGTACCTTACCGATTGCTTTTATCCGGCCAAAAACCATAGATTAAACTGCAAACCGTGACCCAGAACCCAGAAGAAATTCTCATTTCTGCTTCAGCGCAGGCTCTGTGAAGAGGTTCTGCATTTCAATGCAGGTCCCGAGAGGGCTACCTGTGCTGCAATTCAGTTTCTCTATGCAACAGGTGCGTTGATCAGTCTTTGCCCTGTGCAGCTGAGGTTCTTTGCTTCATTTTGTTCAGTTTTTATCTCTGTTTTTTGCAGCCTGTTATCAGTGTGTGTACCTATCTGAAAACCCCTTTTATTTGCCTTAATTCCACCTCAGTTGTATAAAAGAAACTGTATTTGTTTTTGTGTATTTGTTACGTCATTTACAGTTTCCCATTGCAAAAGTAAACTGATCATACTGTCGCCCTTAGATCTAGATCTGTCGTAAGTGTCGTTTTGATCTTAGGAGAAAGTTTATTTGCTGTTGACAGTTGATTGCGCTTTTAATTTTGCCTTTGGTTTGAATTTGTGGATTTCTCGTGTCGAAACAAGTGTTTACTTCAAAATCATAAAGTGTCGTAATCGTCTCTACTTTTTTGATTTCGAAAAGAAGCTTGTTTGTGTTTTTCGCTTGAAATCGAATTCAAATTTGTACAACAACTTTCTTTTTAGGCATCAATATTAAGAAAGTGAAAAACAAATACATGCACAAGTGCATTTGCATATTGACAGTTTGTATGGCTTAATTTAGGAAAAGTGCATTTATAGTGTGCTCTTTGCTCTTTGAGAAAATATTGTGTCTTTCTTTTCCCCTTGTAGCTAGGATTTTCATTGTTGAAAAGAGATAAAAGCTTGCTTATCATCTTTAGACTGCATTTAGGAATTACATCTACATCTCGTGGTGATCCAAAAAGGCAAACTTCTAAGAAAGATCAACCTAAAATAAATTGAATGAACTTAACAACGCTTTGTAACTTAACGCACAACATAGAGGTCTAGGCTAGAGACGTGTTCCGGCGTCGTAAAGCCTGGTAACTGTTGTCCTCACTGTTGGTTGGGTGATTCCTCCACTGTGAGACGATAAGTGCCAGTACGGATTGTGCTCCCACGTACCGTCGAGTATATATTGGGAGACCCCTATAGGCATAAAACCTTTATCCATAGGAAGCCGTGTCGACCACCCTACTGATCGCAATGCACTAAACACAGCATTCGGGAAGATTGACCACCCGTACCCTAAAAAGTATTCTGCGGTTTTGCGATTGGTTTGGCACACCCTCTACCTAGATCTCCAGAGCAGTCCCTTTCGTTCCTTTTCAGACTCCTTAACAGAAAAGCTCCATCTGAGCACTTGTCACTTCAGGCTCATTAAAAATCGAAGGAGACTAGAGTCATCTTTTGTTTTTTCTCGACTCTTTAAAACTGAAAAAACAAAGTTGTGTCTAAAGCGTCTAAAATTCATTTAATTCGGAAACATATTTCCCCTTTTGTATTTTAGTTGATCGAGTAATCCGCAATCGTGGAAGAAAGTCAATTGAAACCCCGTCGTTCGCGGAGGCTTACAAGTCAACCGTCTTTGTCTCCGGAATTGAAAACAGTACGGACAAAGCGAACTCATTTAACCGGTTCGAAATCTCCTATTAAAGTTAGAACAAGTGTTCCAACAACATCCGAGATTCCGGTTACTCCAAACATTTCTGGAAACCCTGCCTCTACAGAAGAAGTTCAACAGCCACAGAGGGACAGTGATACTGATCCTAGTCTGAGAGTAAACACTTGTGTTACCGAACCAGTTCCATCTATAACCGGTTCGGAGAGTCTTGCTCTTCAAACATCTGTAGCTGTCGATTCAACCCCTTCTTCGGCACCAGAAATATTTTACGGACCTGACGGTCTTCCCCTTCCACCTGGTTTGATTGCGATCGAAGAAATTGTAGAAGATCCGCAAGCAAGTACTCCAACACATTTTGGAGTCGGGGTCACTCTTTTTCCTTCGACATCAGAAGTTAGTCTAACACCAGCAGAAGTTCCTGTAGAATCGCAAGGTAATCTTTTGGATAGACTCCAAATGTCTGAACAACCGTCAACATCTAGGACTGTGTCGACTGACACAGCGACAGCAGAACTCTCTGCTGTCACTCCGACAATGTTCGTCGGCATACCATCTGTCCCAACTAGCTCTCAACTGCTAGAAAAAGCCCACTCAGGGGCTATTTCGACAGTATGGTCCGTTCCTGTTTGTTCATCCGTAATTATACTCGGGAACTCTTATGTTGAATCTCAACAAATTGATCCATTTGGAGGTCAATTTGGGCAGTCCGGCCCCCAAGGGCAAACAATTCCCTTTAGTTCTGGATTACCACCGTATGGGGGATAGTACGCCCTTTCATTACCACCCCTGGGAGGATATCCATACGGGAATTCACAACAATATTCAGGTTATACTGGAGTTACATCAAGTGGTTGGGTACCTATACTACCCCAACAACCAAGGGTTGTGTATTCAATGCAACAATGTGTACCTATGTCGAACATCCCGACTACACCAGCTATTGTGACGGTGTCACAAGTTCAAACGCTGCCTGTTGTATGCCAACCTCAGATTTCTCAGGTTGTAATGCAACAGCCCCTTGACCCTGTGACTCAACCACAATCGCCAACTAGTGGGGTGACACAGATCCAGACGGGTACAATTACCCCACACCTTGGTCCAGCGGTTAGTATAGTGCAACAGCACATGGCTTCACAACCATGGCTGGTGCAATACCAACAACCACAATTCCAACAAGTATACCAAGGTTCCGAGCAGCAAATCTTTGCAAATAGTGGACAACTGTACATTCAAAACGGTCAAAATCAACCATTTTACAATGGTCATGTCCACCAACCGTATCAGTCATACCAGCATCAACTACATTATGCTGGTATGCAAAGGCCAACTGCTCAGGCAATTCCATCATATCCTGGGTATGCGTCACCTAACCTAAATCAACAGTTACCATTCATGGCAACTTTAGAGTTACCTGATTTACACCGGTTAACAAACAATCCAATTGCTTACGCCCCTTGGTGGCCAGTGATTCCGCATAAACTTCCTTCAGATATTCCTAAATTTAATGGAAATCCGGGTGAAGATCCATCGAATCACGTGATGAAATTTCATCTATGGTGTTCATCAAACACCCTAAACGATGATTCGATAAGGCTTCGCCTTTTTCAGAGGACGTTAACAGGTCCAGCGGCAAAAGGGTATATTGAATTGCCTAGAGCTTCGTTCGACAACTTCAGTACCTTAGCCACGACTTTTTTAACCCATTTTCAATTATCGATAAGGTATGAAATGGGAACAGAACTCCTCACCAACTTCAAACAGACAACGTCCACTCACATATCTGATCATATACATGAGTGGCGACGTCGTCATAGAATGGTAAAAACGTACGTTCCCGATCAGCTATTAGCTGAATGGTTTATCAAGTCTTTACTACCTTCCATCACGGAAGATGTGGAAAAGGGGGGAGTCGTAACGGAAGAGCAAGTTATAGCTCATGCACAATATCTGGACCTGATCTATACTCAGTCCGGCACGCTCTACGACAAAATACCTGACGCCCCTAGACCGGAATTCTCAATTCCTCCTCCTCCTAAATCAAACAATGACTCTCACGCCGGCGATGGCATGATTGGCACGACAAGCGCGAAATCGACAAAGGCTACATCCAAGAAGGCTCGTAAGATTTCAGATCAAAATGCAAAAGAAAAAATTCTTGCTTCGGAAGTAAATGCTGTATCGACATATAAGGGCAAAGAAACCAAACAACCAGGAAGCAAGAAGAAACAAGGCAAAGGGAAGAAGAAGAAACAGGATGAGTCATCTCCTAGAAAAACTTCTTCAAACCCTCCTGGAAATAGGAAACCCCCCTCAGGGTGTCAGATATGTGATGAGGATCACTGGACGAAAGAGTGTCCATACAAAGCTGAGCTTAAGAAATTATTTAAAAGTTCGAAAACCTCAGCAGTGTTAACTGATCCGTTTCCAAATCCAGGAACAAATCTGGTTGATAGTGGAAATGCTTCCCCGTCTCAAGTGCTAATGTTGTCGATTTGGAAACAGCAAAATGATGCTTTGATTTCGACAAGGAACAAAGATTACGGGAATCCTCAGCTGTCGAACAACAAGGACAAAGATCAACCAAGTAGTTCGACAACAACTTCGACAGAAGTTGTACCACCCACCATCCCTGAATTGATAATAAAACCGCCAAAGGGAGTAGTACACAAGTCGACATTTAATCCTCGCGCTAGAGCGGCGCAGCATTATAACATAGTGGAAGATTTGGCCCAATCGCCATCCGCTATGTCGACTCTTGAAGTACTGCAAAATTGCCCATCCCAAAGGCAGGCTTTGTTATCAGCCATTGGTGGGATTGATCCAAAGGATTCCAATCTTGTATCCTTTGACCACAAAGGGTACGATCCTCAGTTACTAGCTCAATTAGCTTTCCTTGTTCAAGTGAAATCCCTCAACAAAACTGTTCACCGAACGATTATTGATGAGGGGGCATCTACATGTATCATGTCGATGAGCTGCTGGAAAACTTTAGGATCTCCAACCTTGTCGCGATCTGCGACAACATTAAAAGCATTCGACGGAAGGACATATACCCCGTACGGTATCCTAAATAACTTGAAAGTCGAACTAGGAGGAAAAACAGTAGAAATAGATGTTGAAGTCATCGATGGGAATCTTGATTACAACATCCTACTAGGAAGACCGTGGATATATGCCATGGCAGCTGTTGTGTCGACCTATTTTAGAAAGATTGCATTTCCCTTTCAGGGGGGAATTACAATCGTCGACCAACAAAACTTCCTCCCCAATGGTTCACAAGTTACAGGAAGCATTCCCATGATCCATGGAAGCCCCCATTCGCTTCAGAATATCGGAGTAGGCCTACTAAAAGATCCTATACTAATGGGAACTTTCGCTTTTCCACCTCCAATTGATTTGGCAGAAGTAGCATCGATAGGAACCTGCAATATGATATCTTCCGCAAAGATCTCATAAAACGATATCAACATGGATCATGCAATGGTTTTGCCCCCTAGCCCAATAGAAATACTATAGCAATCAATGTTTCTAGCATGGGAGGCAAACCCAGATCAACGCTCATCAAGCATTTGGGTAGATAGGTCTAGAGAATATGGTACCCCTTCAGATCCTTGGTCGCGAGTGCATGGAACCGACGAAGGAATTGTACAATCAATGTTGATTGAAGGAACCCCATGGAGTGATTGCCACCATCGTTCTCTTCTTCCAAATTATGAAGAAGATACTCAAGATGACCTATATCATCCTTCAGTTTTTGAATTCCTCTCAAATACTGTAAATACGGTGGATTCCGAGCGAAACTTATCCAACATTGAAGAGACTATAGCCATAAATATCTCGACTAAAACAGATGTTGTAGAGAATATTTATGTTGGCAAATGTTGTTCTCCTTCAGAACTTGAAATATATAACGCTCTTTTTCGCGAATTCAGAGATATCTTTGCTTGGTCATATGATGAAATGCGAGGCATTGACTCGAGTATCGTTGAACACGAAATTAAGATGTATCCAGTTGTCAAACCGGTACGACAACAGCTCAGGCAAGTGCACCCCAAGAAAGCCACTGCCATTAAGGCAGAAGTTGACAAACTTCTCCATGCTGGTTTTATCTACCCGGTTCCGTTAACCGATTGGGTATCGAACATTGTCCCAGTTATGAAGAAACAGGGGACAATTAGAGTGTGTGTCAATTATAGGGATGTAAATCAAGCTTGTCCGAAAGACAACTACCCTACACCCTTCGTCGACTAGATAATTGATGAATGTGCCGGATGCGAAATCTTTTCATTCATCGATGGATTTTCTGGGTATAATCAAATAAACATCCGCCCACAGGACCAGTCAAAGACTGCATTCATTTGTCCGTGGGGCACATTCGCATATCGAAAATTACCCTTTGGTTTAAAGAACGCAGGGGCGACCTTTCAAAGGGCAATGAATTATGCCTTCCATGACATCAAGAACATCGTTCAACCATACCTCGACGACCTTCCGGCTCATTCGTGAAAGCAGACTGATCATCCACAGCATTTAAGAGCAATATTTCTACGTTGCCGACACTACAAGATACGACTCAATCCACACAAATGTGTATTTTGCGTCGGTTCTGGTCGTTTACTTGGCTTTGTAGTCTCCAAGGATGGGATTCGTCTCGACCCGTGCAAGGTCTAGGCAATCATAAATTTGCCTCCACCTTCAAATTTGCTTCAGATTCAGAAACTCCAAGGGAAAGCAAACTTTCTGAGGAGGTTCATTCCAAATTACGCCGAACTTGCTAAAGGTTATACACGTCTTTTGAAAAAGGAGGTACCCTTCGTCTGGGATCAGGTTGCGCAAGCTTCCTTTGATTCTTTAAAAGATTCCTTAATAAAAGCGTCATTAATGTACGCCCCCGATTATCAAAGAGATTTTAACCTGTATCTGGCTGCAGCAGATACAACCATCGCAATGGTTTTAGTTCAAGAAGTCGATGGAATTGAACACCCTATATATTATTTAAGTAAAAACTTAAATGATACAGAAAGCAAATATTCTTATGTTGAAAAACTAGCGCTTGCAGTGGTTCAAGCGATACAAAGATTTCGACACTATGTCCTCTTTCGGAAAACTACCATTCTGTCAGATTGCAACCCCATGACTTATATATTGTCACGACAGTTGCTGGGGGGCAAATATTCAAAATGGATAGCAATCCTTCAAGAGTTTGATCTGGAATTTGTAAAATCCAAGTCAAAGAAAGCTCTAGTTTTTGCAGAATTATTATGCGATCTCCCATCGTCGTCCAACGATGAAACATCCGAAGAATCAATCGTGGATGAGAATTTGTTTATGATATCTACAAGCAATGAGTGGTATGGAGATATAATAATTTATCTCCAAACCCAAAAGTTTAAGCCTAACACCTCTCACTCTGAACAGAAATGTATACGATACCAAGCAAAAGACTACATGATCGTCGGTGATACGCTTTACCGTCGTGGTATCGATACAGTTCTGAGAAGGTGCCTCACCCATGAGGAGGCCGAAAAAAGCCCTGAATGAGTGTCATTCAGGGGCCTGTGGGGGGCACCAATCTGGATATGCTATAGCACAAAAAATCTTACGAGCAGGATACTTCTGGCCAACCATGTTCAAGGATTGCATAACCGCAGTCAGAAGTTGCCATGCTTGTCAAATTTTTGATAGCAAAACCAGAAGACCACCCACACCGTTACAGCCAATAGTTTTTGTTGGGCCATTCGCCAAATGGGGCATCGATTTCTTGACATGTAACCCCACCTCGACCGGGGGGCATGGATATATCATAGTCGCAGTTGACTATTTTACCAAATGGGCCGAGGTGATGCCTACATTAGATAACACTGGTGAAACAACTGCCCTTTTCTTTTTCAATCATGTAGTCACCAGATTCGGCGTACCACAAGCTATAGTCACAGATCATGGATCGCATTTTCGCAATCACATGATGCTCGAATTAGCTGCCAAACTAGGATTGTCTCACGACAGCTCTACTCCGTATTATCCGCAAGCCAACGGACAAATTGAAGCGATCAACAAGGTCCTGAAGCGTATGTTGCAAAGGATCATCGGAGTTCACAAAAGAAGGTGGCACCTAATCCTGTACTCAGCCTTGTGGGCTTACCGAACATCGGTAAGGAATGCAACCGGGTTCACACCCTTCCAACTGGTATACGGCCTGGAAGCAGTCTTACCAGTCCAGTGCGAAATCTCGTCTCTTAAACTCGCAATCGATCTCCTCCCTGGAACTTCAGAAGAAGAGGCTCGTTTCTTGGAATTAATCCAATTGGATGAAACCTGTCGTGATGCCGCTTTGGCTAACGAAGCCCATAAGAAACGAGTCAAGGCGCAGTTCGACAAAAATGTCAAACCCCATGTCTTCTCGGAAGGTGACTTGGTCTTGCTTTACGACCAAGAATCTGACAAATTGGGAGTAGGTAAATTTAACTCTTTATGGATGGGCCCCTACATTGTTAAACGGGTGTTAGCAAAAGGAGCCTACGAGTTGATGGATTACGACGGAATTCCACTGGCGCAACCTCGTAATGGGTTGTACCTCAAGCGTTACTACGCCTAGTAGTGACCAATATGCTTTTGTTATATTTTTGTTTTCGCTAAGAGTGTTTGTTTTGGTCGAGTAATCCACCTTTTTACATTTATTGCAGATGTCAAACCCATTGGAACCATGTGTTGGATATGCCGACGGAGCGAGTCGTAGTTCGCGGAACCTGTCCTCCGCAGCCTGGGCCATTTTTGATCCAAGCGGCGAGTTAGTAAGTTTCAGAGGTGTATGTATTGGTCAATCAACAAACAATATCGCTGAATATAGTGTGTTGATAGAACTTCTCTCTGATGCCATCACTCATGGTATACGCCGGCTAATCATCAGGCTAGACTCACAGCTCGTAATACTACAACTCAATGGTATATATTTCGTCCAAAACCCAGCTATTTATCGCATGTTCCTAAGGGTTAAGATTTTGGAAAGACAATTTGATCTTATTCAATACCAGCATATTTCCAGAACTAAACACATTAACCGACTCATTAGCGAACTATGTGTTAGATAGACATTTGCAACATTTATAAAAAGAGACATATCATCAATGTTCTACATGTGGATCACATAACTCAATCAGAATAAAACTCCGAAAATCAAAAATACATATATAGTTGTTTATGGTTTACATATAATGTTCTGTAACCAAGACAAAATCGGTCACATGACCCAAAAACTCAAAATGCTAGGGGGCACCCTAGTCTAATGATGCTCGTGATAGCAAGTCACAGCCTGTGCGATCATGCGTAAGAGACGAGTCCATCGTCTAGGCACACCAGTAGTATGCCGCTGTAACTGCAAAGGTAGCTTGTCGATCCTCACATCTGGAATACCGAGAGTAAGGCTCTCAACCTGCTCCTGCACAGCTGTGAGAATCTCGGCCACATCAAGGTCACGAAGGATAACCCTCCTGGCGGCCTCTCCTACTGGGGCAGCGGCTAGCACTCGCAGGCGAACTACTAGACGAACAGGACCAACATCTGCATGCACACATGAGTTTGATTAAAGTCTTGATAGAATAAAGCACAAGGACATTATAAATAAAAACAGTAAACAGTGATATGGTCGAAGATTTTACCAACAAGTCCTTGCCAACATATGGATACTCAGAATAGACCATCTCCTGATGGTCAAACCACCTGAAGAAGGTATCAGAAAAAGAAATCTGAGATTGACCAGCATGCCTAAACATATGGTCAACCCATCTCTGCATGCGTGGTTCAGTAGGAGAAGGTAAGTCAAGTGCAATGTACTGCGGCTGCATCAGTGGTATCTTCTCCAAGGCAAAGGCGGTCAAAATAGAACCGAACCCAAAGTTCTTCAACCTCCCGTCCTTTATCTTGGTCAACTAGCTTTTCATCACAAGAAGTACTGCATCACACCAGTTGAATATTTTCGGTTGGAGGCATTCCAAGGCATGCTGCATATAGGATCTATTGGCTACATGAAGAGACGCACTACCGGCCATCCTACAAAAAGTAAATAGGATAGACCTAAGGGACCTGTCATTGACATCACGGATGATGATCTTGCTATCTTTACTCGGCTGAGATCCTTCCCTGCAATACTGGCGGACATAATTTCTCACAGAGTCACTCCCTCGGGCCGAACCTGACAAAGAGATGGGGGCACCCCGCCTCGACAAGCCAGTCAAGAAGTAAATGTCTACTGTAGCCAAGGGGATAGATTTTCCCCTAATCTGGAAAACTTGATTGATAGGATCCAAAGCGTCGAGAAAATACTGCAGTAGGTTGATCTGTTGTCTCATGCTAGAGATGCGGAAGAACTTCCGCAAGCCACAGTTCCGCAGCACATTCACTGTAACCGGATCATGTAGGGCAATCATGTCCTCTTCTTCATGTTCTCGTTCTCGCCATGTAAGGGTCATTTTGCTCCGAGATCTCTGAAAAACAAACAAGAGAGGAGTTAGATCCTGATTTTGATGAGAAACAGGCAAAAATTTTCATCAAAAACTATGCAACAAAATCCTTTTCTGCGCCCAACGCACCTGCACAGTGTTCCACCTGCGTTGAATGTCAAACTGCCTTCCTAATGGTCAACATTCAGTGCAGGTTTCGAATGCCCAGGGTGTGTTGATGGCAGAATGAACCCATCAAACCCCAGGGGCTCAGAAAAGTAGAGAATGAAGCACAGAATGAAGAAAGGAAACCATGAAATGAAAGAGCTCAGGTTTAGCTCCTACCTGGTCCAGACGGTGCCGAGAATTGTCCACAGAATCTCTCGAAATCAGCTAATGAAAATCAAGGGGGAAGAGGCACCTCCAAAGCTCCAACAAACCAAGTTCAAATGAAATAGTAAAATGAGAGGTAAAAACACTTTTTAATTGCTTTTTACGTAGTGTTGGAGAGGTAAATCCCCTCTACGGATAGAGGCGATCCCTACTAGCCCAGCAAGGGTCTAGCAACAATCAAACAATGCTGCTATGCATGTTCCTAATTACAATTAAACAAGAGGTAAAGAGCACCTACTTGGATTCCAGCGCTGTTGTTTGACGAAGAGATGTTGCCTTCGCTCCTTCGCTTTGGCTGGTCACAATCCTCCGCGATCCCCGCGAATGGATACCTGCACACACGAAGAGGAAACAAACACAAGCGTGAAATTTAGTAAAAGCAACCATACATCGGTCAGAAAAGATGTAATTCACATTTAACCATTGCAAGTACAAATGGGAATGGAACAATAATAGCAGTCATCTATTATTAATCAGAATAGAGAAGAGTACAACCAAATGTTCTGACGTCGGTAACCTTCTCAGGAGGGGCCAGTCAGCATGTATCTCAAGCATTCACCTTTGAGGATGATTCTCCCAAGACAAACAACTCTCTCTCTCACACAAGCAACACAAAACAACCTTCCCTAAGCAATCAATCACTTCCACACCTAGCACACCAAATACCTATAGTAGCAGCAATCTGAGCACTATAAGCTCTATACAATCCAAGCTATGTCTAACTAGCTGCTCATGGTAATGGTGGAAGTATATGTAGGAGAAGGAGCCTCCTAAAAGGGTGGAAGGATGAGCTTATCCTTGAGGGAAATGGTTGCAAAGGGTCAAACAGACATGCCATAGAAGGGAGTCGACATTCACAAAGCTAACAACCAAGCCTGGAGTTATCTGGAAGGCTGGTTATTTGAACAAATTTGCCCAAACTGGATCAGCGCGGATTATGAGGCAACTGACGCGATGTCGCCGCGTCTACATAACTAGGACAGTCATGTCAGTGCGGAAGAACACGGGAAAGGCGCGCTGGCGACCAGCGCGGAAAAGTGATGTCTTTCCGAGCTGGCAGCGCGCGGAATACTCTATGGAGCTCCAGTCATCGCGGGTATTTTGCAAACAGACGCGCTGATGAATAAAACTTTAGGAAAATGGGTTTTTGGGCCAGTTCAGAAGGCATGAAGCTTAGTGATTGGCACAGCAGGGTGACTGATAGGAAGGCAGTGACAAATTACTGTGTAACAGATGCCCCCTAAAGCATGAAGACCGAGAGAGTGGGAGGGGTGAAATGCTTTACAACACACGCCGAACTGGAAAACCACCAGGAAGGACCGAAATATCTCTGATAATCAAATACATGCAGTCTAGGCATGGGCGCAGCCATCCAAAAAGACATGCGAAAAGGTCCGTGGAATGGACGCAGCCACCCAGCTAAAAAGACCATAATAATGATAAGGTATGGTCGCAGCCATCCTTGAAGACTCAGGTATGGGCGCAGCCATCCATCAATGAGTCATGTAATGATCATCCACAAAATCACAACCTGGATCATAACAGACAGGGATCCAGGGTCTTGCGCTCCGTCCCGATCCGAACAAAGTGCAAGTTCAAGCATGTGAATATATGGGTTGAAGTCGAACATGCATGAACATCGTCTGATTACCAGTCAATGATGAAAACTGTTAACAGACGCGAGAGGTACCACCAATAATGACAATGGCCCTCAAGGTACTATAGGTACAATCCGCGGCATGTGAATCAATGAGCTGGTGTCGAACACCCACGGAATCATTCGATCGGAGGCCAATGATGTAAACCTCGCGTCGAACACGAAGAACCTGCCATTGAGGCATGCAGGTTCTAAGGCACCTGAAGGGAGTCTCTAAGTCACCTTCCCGGATAATGAGCTGAAGTCGACAGGAAGGGACCTTGATCGAAGGTGGGCCATAATGTTTCCCACATCATCGACGCGAGACAGAGGAAAAATGATTGGTGTGAGATGGCAGATGAGGTTGTATTATTGCAGAGGTCAACTTCTCTTGAACATACGGCGGCACTGTAGCGGGTTTGGCAGTATTTGACATCAAATGAGCAAAGGGTATAGTGATGATGGCAATGGGCAGATGAGAGGTCGAATAGGATAACCGAAACCCACAGAGGCCAGTGAAAAACAAGATGAGATGATCGCACCCAGACACGAAGCAGAAGAGTGCCATGTTCAAGAGCGACATACTGCCGACACGACTATGATTACTGTTCCATTTTCCCCACCATTTCTGGCAGGTACCCCGGTTATTTTTGGATGACAAGCTTGACGGGGCTAGCATATGCTTGAAGAGTGTCATTTCGACAATACCCGATGTCATCAAGTGTTTAACGAGCCTGACAAAGGAAAAACTCGGCGTCTTTTCTTGTTTAGAGAGTCTGAAAAGACAGCGGAAAAGGAGACTCCAGGGGGGTCCTTTTTCGTACAGTTGTGTCTCTCGAGCCCGAAAAAGTATAAAACAATGCTCGAAAGAACCGCCCGACCATTACGATCGAGGAGTACTTTTCGTAAATAGTGTTCTGGACCCGAAAAAGTAAAAAAGCGGTCAAAAACACGTCATTTTAGGGCCGATAACGAGTGCGAAACGACAAACACCCGGCAATCTTTTTAGTTTAAACGGTCGAAAAAAGAGCTTTAAAGGCGAACGCCTCTCATTTCTTTAACGAGTCGAGAGGGGGACTCGGCAATCTTTTCATCTTTAAACGGTCAGAAAAGAGCTGAAAGCAGACCTCCATTTGTATTCTCTTTAACGAGTCAAAAAGGGAAAAATACTCGGCAATCTTTTCACATTTTACGAGTCAGAAAAGAGCTGAAAGAAGACTTGTCCTAGAGGAACGAGTGGTATAAAGGGTAGCAACTGGTTCCGGTAATGGTGGAACTGCTCAAAACATGTAATGGTCAAGAGGCTGGCTAATAAAACCACTCATCGCTGCGGTTCCTCAGGAAAGGATAAACAACCAAGTGAGAGCATATGATCGGCCAAAGAGATGGTAGCAATGGAATGAAAACAACCAAGGCTCATCTAGCAGAATTCAGCGGATAAAAATGGCAATCACGAGATGTAAATCGGGTATGGGTTCATTTTTACACAAGCTTGAACCATGGAGAACTCTGCTTGGATTCAGTTTCATGTTTACACAATCTTGACACGAAAAACTATGCTTGTTATAAGTTCGCATGCCCCCAACATAATGACGCAAATCGAGGTACATGCCCCCCAAGCTCCATTGCATTCGACAAAGTGGATGGAATGAAGGTTCACTTTCGAGATCTTGGAAAGACTGGACTGGGATTTTACGAGATCTTAATCAAAGACTCGATCTTAAAAGGGAGTTGTTTCATTTTTTTAATGAGGTTGACACAGTAAAAGAACTATCCTCATAACCCTTGTTTCATGTTTTAACGAGCTTGACACAAGATCAGGAACTATGCTCGAACACCTAGTTGCATTTTTTAAGGAGCTTGACACAGGAAAGCGAACTATGCTCCGACCAGACCCAGTTTCATTTTTTTAAGGAGCTTGACACCGGAAAAGAACTATGCTCCATCCAGACTTCATCATAATGAACAGGAAGTGAAGGCCCCCAAGAAAGTGGCTCCGGAGGGAAGGCCGACATCTTGGAAATCAGGACCTAATGCCCCGAGGACACTATGCACGATGGTGTTATCACTGGGTACGGGCACAGGGTAGGTGGCCACATAGTTGATTTGCGGCGAGGCAGATGCAACTTGTGGATGAAAGCCAGGAGGGAAGGACGAGTGCGCTGGAGGGGCTTGTGGACGAACGAACGATAATTGATCGAACGTCACGATTCTCCCATCGTGTGGAAAACAAACCACACGGAAAAGTGAAGAAACAAGGGCTCCCATGGCATACACATAATCACGACCAAGGAGAAGACTGAAGTCTAAAGAACCTTGGGTAACTGAGATGTCTATATAGACGGTCTTACCTCCCAAAGTAATAGGAAACTATGGAAGGATCCCTAATGGTTGACTCGTTCCTCCATCAAAAGCGGTGAGATTCGGGGCGACAGGTACAAGCGATGGGGAACCCAAGGCTTGCCAAGTAGTAACGGGCATGAGACTAACCAATGCACCTTCATCCAACACAGTGCCGGGCAACGCCATTTGGGCAGCATAGGCGGTGACCCAGAAAGGCACATGGGATGGAAGGGGAGGGGTAGTCAAACGACTCCAATCAAAGGAAATGACCGAACTACTTGATGGGGGAACCATATGGTTGCCCCCCTGCTCGGAAAGAACCAAATCTAAATTCTCCGGAGAGGTTTCAGGAGAACCTTTATCAAGCTCAGGAGAATCTGAGGAGACGAGAAGAACATGAGAATTTTGCTCTTCCGAAACAGAGTGCTTGAGAGGAGGTGAACTCGAATCAACACCCTTTCCGACCAACGGCGGGTCTGGAACAGGCTGGGGACAGCCAGGTTCGGGAAGAGGAGCCTAGACAAGAGAGGAATCTGAAGCAATCTCTTTGTCAACAAGGGTGCGATCTACAGTTGTAGAAAGACGTTCATAACCGACGGGAAATGGATTCGGAGGAGCAGCAAGACTTTCCAACACAGCAGAGGCTTTATCCATGAGGGGACAAAGGTGAAGGGGATGTTTGCCTTCACAAAGTCGACAGGGGATTCGAAACTTCCCTTTCTCCTTACCATTCCCAACTGATGAGGTAGCATCGCCATGATCATTAGTGGACGATGAAGGGCGGGCCGGATCGTGGGACCAAACTTCTAATACCCTGGGAATGCCAGGACAATCACGAAGCAGATGGTCCTCCCTGCATAATCGACAAGGAAACTTAACCTTCCGCGGAGGAGCAGAAGGTGACCCGACTTCAGGTGTACTAGAGTGGATAACAGTTGTGCTTAAAGCCTCGCCCTTAAGGGACTTCTTCTTCTTGGTCTTCTTCTGCTTCTTCTTAGTCACCTGACTAGTCGAATCAAGACTTTCACCAGGCGAAGTAGAAGAGGAAGATGTAGAAGAAGGTGTCGAAGGGGAGAGATCCACCTTAGGATCAACACGATGTTGTTCAGGTGGAGGGACTGATGGACTACCAGCCGATATGGTAGGGACCAAAGAGGTTGAAAACAACCACACAGGCAACCTGACAGTTAACCCTGGTAGGGACAACGTCGCCATATACGGAGCACCAACATTCCCAAGAGGAGGGAATTGTCCTGGATTCCCATCAGAGGGGGAACCTGGGTTAGTGAATCCCAGAAAAGTTGCCATAGCAAACGAACACGAAACCTACTCAAGCTAGCGCACACAAGACCTAACAGGAAATGTTATCGCGGCCGAATAAATTTTTTAAGACATTGGGATTAGACTTGACCTTTTCATGTTTCAAGAGTCGAGAAAAGGACGAAAAGATGACTCCAGTCGCCTTCGAATGTTTAATGAGCACGAAGTGACAAGACGCTCACTTACACCTTTTCATTTAGGGAGTCCGAAAAGGATCAAAAGTGACTGCTCTGGAGATTCTAGGTAAAAAGGTATGCCAGACTTTTCGCAAAACCACAGAATACTTTTTAGGGTATGGGTGGTCAATCTTCGTGAATGCTGTGTTCACTGCATTGCGAATTGTAAGGCGGCAGACTCGGCTTCCTATGGATCAAGGATAAAAGCCTAGTGGGGTCTCCCTATATACGCGACGGTACGTGGGAGCACAGTCCGTGTTAGACCACTATCGAGTCACAGAAGGAGGAATCACCCAACCGTAATGTGAAACAATGGTGACTATGTTTAAAGACGCCGGAACACGTCTCTAACCTAGACCTCTAGATATTTGCGTTTAGTTCCAATGCGTTTTTAGATTCATTCGGTTCATTTTATAGTTGATCTTGAGATTAAGTTTCGATTTCAGGTCCTATCGTATGTTCTCTCACAATTACCTAGATGCAAACTACATGTCAACGAGAATCATTTTGTTCGATGAATTCTAGCTATGGAAGGGTAAAGAGATTTCAATCAAACAAAATGAACACAATCAATCAAACAGCCTAATGCAGCTAAAAGCGAGGAAGGGAAACTTTTTCTTTTGAAAATGCAAATCAATGAAACATTCTTTTCCTTTTCAACCTTTTTTAAAAGCAAAGCTACTAGTTTGATTTTCTTTCAGTGACATAAAGCATCCAAAATAATTTGGAGGAACTAGAACACCAAGTAAACTACTTAATGAGAGCACACAAAGTTCCCGAAACACTCAACCAAAGTTTCCAAATCAAAAGAAACAAAGTAATGCACGAGCTATGTGATCTAAGCTCTGCAAAACAAGCAAAGATTGCAAGCAAGGAGGAAGCGAAAAGAGACCACTCGGAAACACAATCCAAAACACTCCAACAATCACTGGACAAATGCGAAAACAAGTCTAGAACCAGCTGGTCAAGCAAGCAAACAGAAATCCTACGGTAGGCTTGACACACACACGGCCTCTAGATGTCCTAGGGCTTAGAGTGTGAAATCAATAGAGAAAAGCAAACACCCGACGGACGAGAGTTACGACCAGTCAATTAGGGACTCAACACAATCCAGCAATTGCAAAAGTAAGGATGGCAACACGAACCAAGCAGCGAAAGCAAAAGAAGGGAAGGTATTTGCAAACTCAAGAACTGAGCAAAAACGAAACCCTATGAAGCCAGGCTCCGCAATCAAGCAGTTTAGAGTTCAGACAGTGAAAAGCAAGTCACAAAGCAGGTGGAGAGAAGAAGGGATAGTCAAAGCAAAAGGTTCAGGGGGCTAATTTGGTCAAAAATGAATTTTACAGGATCAGCGTGGGTAGCCTTCAGCAACTCGGCGCTGACAGGAGGAGTCCTTTAGCAACTTTGCGACGTCAGCGCGGAAGAACAGGAATAAAGCGCGCTGTCTCGGAAAAACGAGGTCAGCGCGGAAATAAAACAAACAGACGCGATGACGGGAAATACAAAGAAGCGGGGGCGCGATGTCAGCGCGGAAGGACACGAATAAAGCGTGCTGTCTCTGAAAACGAGGTCAGCGCGACTGTTAGACGTACAGGCGCGATGGAAAGAAAACCAAAGAACAGGGTCGCGATGTCAGCACGACTGTTTGGAATTAAAACGCGCTGAAGATAAAAAACAAGCAAGGCCAAAGCAAAACTTCCCAAACCAAAAGCAAAAAGCCTTCTAACAATCAAGACACTTCCCAGATGTACCCAGAAAGTTTATAAGCAGAGAAACAATCCCGAAATCTCGGAAAAAAGACCAATCAAAGTCAAACACAAAAGTGGACTCAAGAGACAAAAAGGCTGATCCCCAGCGGAGTCGCCAAATTGTTGGAGAGGTAAATCCCCTCTACGGATAGAGGCGATCCCTACTAGCCCAGCAAGGGTCTAGCAACAATCAAACAATGCTGCTATGCATGTTCCTAATTACAATTAAACAAGAGGTAAAGAGCACCTACTTGGATTCCAGCGCTGTTGTTTGACGAAGAGATGTTGCCTTCGCTCCTTCGCTTTGGCTGGTCACAATCCTCCGCGATCCCCGCGAATGGATACCTGCACACACGAAGAGGAAACAAACACAAGCGTGAAATCTAGTAAAAGCAACCATACATCGGTCAGAAAAGATGTAATTCACATTTAACCATTGCAAGTACAAATGGGAATGGAACAATAATAGCAGTCATCTATTATTAATCAGAATAGAGAAGAGTACAACCAAATGTTCTGACGTCGGTAACCTTCTCAGGAGGGGCCAGTCAGCATGTATCTCAAGCATTCACCTTTGAGGATGATTCTCCCAAGACAAACAACTCTCTCTCTCACACAAGCAACACAAAACAACCTTCCCTAAGCAATCAATCACTTCCACACCTAGCACACCAAATACCTATAGTAGCAGCAATCTGAGCACTATAAGCTCTATACAATCCAAGCTATGTCTAACTAGCTGCTCATGGTAATGGTGGAAGTATATGTAGGAGAAGGAGCCTCCTAAAAGGGTGGAAGGATGAGCTTATCCTTGAGGGAAATGGTTGCAAAGGGTCGAACAGACATGCCATAGAAGGGAGTCGACATTCACAAAGCTAACAACCAAGCCTGGAGTTATCTGCAAGGCTGGTTATTTGAACAAATTCGCCCAAACTGGATCAACGCGGATTATGAGGCAACTGACGCGATGTCGCCGCGTCTACATAACTAGGACAGTCATGTCAGCGTGGAAGAACACGGGAAAGGCGCGCTGGCGACCAGCGCGGAAAAGTGATGTCTTTCCGAGCTGGCAGCGCGCGGAATACACTATGGAGCGCCAGTCATCGCGGGTATTTTGTAAACAGACGCGCTGATGAATAAAACTTTAGGAAAATGGGTTTTTGGGCCAGTTCAGAAGGCATGAAGCTTAGTGATTGGCACAGCAGGGTGACTGACAGGAAGGCAGTGACAAATTACTGTGTAACAGATGCCCCCTAAAGCATGAAGACCGAGAGAGTGGGAGGGGTGAAATGCTTTACAACACACGTCGAACTGGAAAACCACCAGGAAGGACCGAAATATCTCTGATAATCAAATACATGCAGTCTAGGCATGGGCGCAGCCATCCAAAAAGACATGCGAAAAGGTCCGTGGAATGGACGCAGCCACCCAGCTAAAAAGACCATAATAATGATAAGGTATGGTCGCAGCCATCCTTGAAGACTCAGGTATGGGCGCAGCCATCCATCAATGAGTCATGTAATGATCATCCACAAAATCGCAACCTGGATCATAACAGACAGGGATCCAGGGTCTTGCGCTCCGTCCCGATCCGAACAAAGTGCAAGTTCAAGCATGTGAATATACGGGTTGAAGTCGAACATGCATGAACATCGTCTGATTACCAGTCAATGATGAAAACTGTTAACAGACGCGAGAGGTACCACCAATAATGACAACGGCCCTCAAGGTACTATAGGTACAATCCGCGGCATGTGAATCAATGAGCTGGTGTCGAACACCCATGGAATCATTCGATCGGAGGCCAATGATGTAAACCTCGCGTCGAACACGAAGAACCTGCCATTGAGGCATGCAGGTTCTAAGGCACCTGAAGGGAGTCTCTAAGTCACCTTCCCGGATAATGAGCTGAAGTCGACAGGAAGGGACCTTGATCGAAGGTGGGCCATAATGTTTCCCACATCATCGACGCGAGACAGAGGAAAAATGATTGGTGTGAGATGGCAGATGAGGTTGTATTATTGCAGAGGTCAACTTCTCTTGAACATACGGCGGCACTGTAGCGGGTTTGGCAGTATTTGACATCAAATGAGCAAAGGGTATAGTGATGATGGCAATGGGCAGATGAGAGGTTGAATAGGATAACCGAAACCCACGGAGGCCAGTGAAAAACAAGATGAGATGATCGCACCCAGACACGAAGCATAAGAGTGCCATGTTCAAGAGCGACATACTGCCGACACGACTATGATTACTGTTCCATTTTCCCCACCATTTCTGGCAGGTACCCCGGTTATTTTTGGATGACAAGCTTGACGGGGATAGCATATGCTTGAAGAGTGTCATTTCGACAATACCCGATGTCATCAAGTGTTTAACGAGCCTGACAAAGGAAAAACTCGGCGTCTTTTCTTGTTTAGAGAGTCTGAAAAGACAGCGGAAAAGGAGACTCCAGGGGGGTCCTTTTTCGTATAGTTGTGTCTCTCGAGCCCGAAAAAGTATAAAACAATGCTCGAAAGAACCGCCCAACCATTATGATCAAGGAGTACTTTTCGTAAATAGTGTTCTGGACCCGAAAAAGTAAAAAAGCGGTCGAAAACACGTCATTTTAGGGCCGATAACGAGTGCGAAACGACAAACACCCGGCAATCTTTTTAGTTTAAACGGTCGAAAAAAGAGCTTTAAAGGCAACCGCCTCTCATTTCTTTAACGAGTCGAGAGGGGGACTCGGCAATCTTTTCATCTTTAAACGGTCAGAAAAGAGCTGAAAGCAGACCTCCATTTGTATTCTCTTTAACGAGTCAAAAAGGGAAAAATACTCGGCAATCTTTTCACATTTTACGAGTCAGAAAAGAGCTTAAAGAAGACTCGTCCTAGAGGAACGAGTGGTATAAAGGGTAGCAACTGGTTCCGGTAATGGTGGAACTGCTCAAAACATGTAATGGTCAAGAGGCTGGCTAATAAAACCACTCATCGCTGCGGTTCCTCAGGAAAGGATAAACAACCAAGTGAGAGCATATGATCGGCCAAAGAGATGGTAGCAATGGAATGAAAACAACCAAGGCTCATCTAGCAGAATTCAGCGGATAAAAATGGCAATCACGAGATGTAAATCGGGTATGGGTTCATTTTTACACAAGCTTGAACCATGGAGAACTCTGCTTGGATTCAGTTTCATGTTTACACAAGCTTGAAACGAAAAACTATGCTTGTTATAAGTTCGCATGCCCCCAGCATAATGACGCAAATCGAGGTACATGCCCCCCAAGCTCCATTGCATTCGACAAAGTGGATGGAATGAAGGTTCACTTTCGAGATCTTGGAAAGACTGGACTGGGATTTTACGAGATCTTAATCAAAGACTCGATCTGAAAAGGGAGTTGTTTCATTTTTTTAATGAGGTTGACACAGTAAAAGAACTATCCTCATAACCCTTGTTTCATGTTTTAACGAGCTTGACACAAGATCAGGAACTATGCTCGAACACCTAGTTGCATTTTTTAAGGAGCTTGACACAGGAAAGCGAACTATGCTCCGACCAGACCCAGTTTCATTTTTTTAAGGAGCTTGACACCGGAAAAGAACTATGCTCCATCCAGACTTCATCATAATGAACAGGAAGTGAAGGCCCCCAAGAAAGTGGCTCCGGAGGGAAGGCCGACATCTTGGAAATCAGGACCTAATGCCCCGAGGACACTATGCACGATGGTGTTATCACTGGGTACGGGCACAGGGTAGGTGGCCACATAGTTGATTTGCGGCGAGGCAGATGCAACTTGTGGATGAAAGCCAGGAGGGAAGGACGAGTGCGCCGGAGGGGCTTGTGGACGAACGAACGATAATTGATCGAACGTCACGATTCTTCCATCGTGTGGAAAACAAACCACACGGAAAAGTGAAGAAACAAGGGCTCCCATGGCATACACATAATCACGACCAAGGAGAAGACTGAAGTCTAAAGAACCTTGGGTAACTGAGATGTCTATATAGACGGTCTTACCTCCCAAAGTAATAGGAAACTGTGGAAGGATCCCTAATGGTTGACTCGTTCCTCCATCAAAAGCGGTGAGATTCGGGGCGACAGGTACAAGCGATGGGGAACCCAAGGCTTGCCAAGTAGTAACGGGCATGAGACTAACCGATGCACCTTCATCCAACACAGTGCCGGGCAACGCCATTTGGGCAGCATAGGCGGTGACCCAGAAAGGCACATGGGATGGAAGGGGAGGGGTAGTCAAACGACTCCAATCAAAGGAAATGACCGAACTACTTGGTGGGGGAACCATATGGTTGCCCCCCTGCTCGGAAAGAACCGAATCTAAATTCTCCGGAGAGGTTTCAGGAGAACCTTTATCAAGCTCAGGAGAATCTGAGGAGACGAGAAGAACATGAGAATTTTGCTCTTCCGAAACAGAGTGCTTGAGAGGAGGTGAACTCGAATCAACACCCTTTCCGACCAACGGCGGGTCTGGAACAGGCTGGGGACAGCCAGGTTCGGGAAGAGGAGCCTGGACAAGAGAGGAATCTGAAGCAATCTCTTTGTCAACAAGGGTGCGATCTACAGTTGTAGAAAGACGTTCATAACCGATGGGAAATGGATTCGGAGGAGCAGCAAGACTTTCCAACACAGCAGAGGCTTTATCCATGAGGGGACAAAGGTGAAGGGGATGTTTGCCTTCACAAAGTCGACAGGGGATTCGAAACTTCCCTTTCTCCTTACCATTCCCAACTGATGAGGTAGCATCACCATGATCATTAGTGGACGATGAAGGGCGGGCCGGATCGTGGGACCAAACTTCTAATACCCTGGGAATGCCAGGACAATCACGAAGCAGATGGTCCTCCCTGCATAATCGACAAGGAAACTTAACCTTCCGCGGAGGAGCAGAAGGTGACCCGACTTCAGGTGTACTGGAGTGGATAACAGTTGTGCTTAAAGCCTCGCCCTTAAGTGACTTCTTCTTCTTGGTCTTCTTCTGCTTCTTCTTAGTCACCTGACTAGTCAGCAATGACTGGGGAAAAATTGGGAAGAAACTCAAAGAATCTTTATTGGTAGCAAGTCGCTCTTGAACATGACACTTCCACTCCGTGCTTGAGTCAGGTTGGGTTGCTTCATTCACCGGTCACATCACCATGGTCTCACCATACCATCCACTTTTGGGGTAAATGCTACCAATCCATCATATAAGTGTCGCCGACATGTTCAAGAGAAGTCATCCAGAGAAGTCACCGGTGTCCCATCCACTACCATACATTATACTTCATTCTTTCATGACCGCCACCCTGAACCATATATCATCAGATCGTTTTCACCTCCATCAAAATCATTTGCTCCGTTCCGTGTCATTGATGTGGGATACATCAAGGCCCTCCTTTGACGGATCGCTTCTTGTCGACATCAGCTCATTATCCAAGAAGTTGATCTAGGAACACCCCTTCAATACTTTGAAGCTTGCATGCCTCAATGGAAAGTTTCTCACTTCCGGCGACAGGTATACATCAATGACCTTCGACCGAAAGATTTTGTGTGGTGTTCGATGCCAAGTCCTTTATTCACACCACATGAATTGTACTGCAGTACCTTGAGTGTCATTATCATTATCGGTGATTCCTCTTGCGCTTGTTAACAGTTTGCATCATTGACTGGTAATCAAGCGATGTCTTTCCATGTTCGACTTCAAAACATTTCTCACATGGATCGACTTGTACTTAGAGTGAAGATCGTACGAGATTGAAGACCCTGGATCTAGTTTCATCCATCCGGGCTGCGATATATATTCAGAAAAAATAAAGACATTGAAATGTACAGCATTGCAGCACAGATAATCATCCTACTAAAAGGATGATGACTTCACCAGAATCATCAGTCTACCATCAGACGATTGTCTGTCCTATGTACATGAAAATGAATTTATAAAGCTGAGCATGGGAATGCCCGCCTCAGCTAGATCATGAAAACAGTATGAAAATAATGTATTGTATTGTATCTTATTACAGGTCTCCTCCCAACATTGAAAGAACTTCGGATCCTCCTAATAAAGCATTTCACCCGATAAACGACCTCATACTTTAGGGGGCAACTGTTATAGACATTTTTGTGCCTTACAGCTATAAGCATGAAATGTACGTAAACCAAGGGATCCTAAGTCCCTAAAGATGTTGTTCCAGCTCCTAAAGAAACAAGGTCAACAAATTACAGCTTCTCCCAGAAGTTCTCCACCAGAAACTGCTCAAAACTAGTCAAATCAAGATCAATTCAGATGCTCCACTAGCTGCCTGTGTTGCAAAGCACCCAAATACATTGGCTAGGTGCATTGCAACGCAGGTGAATGCACTACCAGGGTGCGTTGAGCGGGAAATTACAAATGGCAAAGTCATTCAACGAGGTGGAAAGGCAATGGAAGCTTCCAGAATCTTCTCCAATGACACTTGCCTCACTGAATTCGACCAGTGATGAGTAAGAGGCTCTCAGTCTCCAAGTGGAAGCAAGAACTGATAGAGAGAAGCCACAAGTCAAAACATAAGCTGACTCATCTTCTCTACTTACATCTATATATGGATCCCTCATCCCAGAGATCCAGAGGCTGGAATTTTGTACTTTGCAGAGAATTGCTGTTGGTTTTGAGATTGAGATTAGTGCATTGGGTGATTTATGCTTTGTTGGAGGTGAGGAAGGGATTCCTTTGCTGGGAGGTAGATGCTGGATCGGGACTCACATGGTTGTATCTCCTCTTGGATCTTCTTATCATATCAATAAAACTATTTGAGTTTCTCCTACATGTTTGTGTATCAATGATGTTTGTTATATATGCATGTTTAGCTTAAATCTGATCCTAAGCTATTTGTGAGTGTAAATCTATGTCTTTGTGTAGTTTTCCTCTTCTGTGATCTTGCAGGAACTTGGTGAAGCTGAGAAAGTAAGGGAGCAGGAAGCGGGAAGCAAGCAAAGAGGAGAGCGATTGGATCAACAAACTAGCGCAAGACACAGGTTAGTTACATCCTTCCTCTTCGTTTACATTTCATAAAGAAGAATACGAAAGTAGTTTTCCTTGTTTGTTGCTAAGGCACTGTCACACCTTAGAGTGGGATAGGGGCGTTCTGAGTAGATACTTTTCCCAACAACACATGTCTAGTGGTCTAATGTGTATTGATTGTAGGTTTTGGAGCATATTTTGGCTAATTAAGGTGCAAGAACTTGAAGGAGACACACAAGAGGGATTTTAGGAGATGGTATCTCCCTCCTTAACTCCTCAATCACTCAAAGATTCCTCCATCGAATTGCACGAGCTCGGAGTTGCAGGAAGTCGAACCATTAAGATTGATCATTGGCAGTGAAGCTAATGATAGTTTAAGACCAGTTGATCTCAAGATTGGGAGCCAAGCCTCCCTAAATTTAAGGAAGTTGTTGGTAACTTAAGTTGCATAAACAAGAAGGCCTAGAGCCTCATTAGTATTCATATTTTTGTCATTGTAGCCAAGAATCATTTTTGAGTTGAAACTTTGTGACTGATCACTCTTGTTTTTTTTATATATTTTAATGAAAATGAGAAGCATTTCCTTGATCTAGCATTGTGTTGACTTAGAGGGTTGAAGCTCTTGGGTTAGGGCCCAACCCTAGTAACATAGGTTCCTCTTATTGTATATGTATGCTTAGATTACATTCATAGTTAGCTGTTGAAATTCTTTTGGTGTTGTTAATTTGCAAGTATTGGTATAATTTAATTAGTTTACTTCCATTTGGGTATAGTTAGAACAGTGGTATCATAGTGACAGAAGGAATTTCAGAAAAGCTGGTGATAGTCTTTTTCACCTCATATCTCTCTTTTTGGATCATAACTTGAGGGACACTTTCATACATTCCAAAAACTAAGTTCTTGCTTTGCTGCATAAACTAGGGTTTCTTGATCAATAGGCCTTTATCTTTAAGTCTTTTAGGATGAGTTGAAATTGTCATTTTTAATCTCTTAAGTATGTATTGGTTTCAAAGTACTTCCACTCATGCACTTAGCGATTAGATGGTAATAGCTCTATTTTCTTCCATTTAATAAATCTTTCCCATGTATTGTTGCATCTGTGTATAGATGCAGAAAAGAATGCGTGTTTATGTAGGAGCTTCTACATTTAAGGGAGACCTCATCTCGTTTGCCTCTTCCAAACCTTATCCACCCATGTCACCAAAACCCACTAAAATCTCAATCTGAATTCTTGTTTTATAAGAAAAATTTGTCATTTCCATTGAGAAAATCCAACAATATTGAAATACTTATTTGAGATCTGGGTAGCGTTCACCCCCTTCATGCCCTATTCTCCCATTATCTACCTTTCCCAAGCTTCATTCCACCTTATAAACCAATTCCTAAGCTTTTAGCCTATTCCTGTGGTAAAACAGGGGATCCTGTAGGAGAAGTAGGACATCCTGTAGTTTTCCTATAGGAAATTCTGTAGCAGCTTGTTTTGAGCCCAAATTGAGAAAAATCATCACTAAAGTTAGGATTAGGCCTCTACTTGACCTCCATTCCATCAAGACCATTCTAACCCTCTTCCTTCATACATGTATCCCCTACCAAAGAACAAGGAAATATTAGCATTTGCATTCATAAAATGAAAAGATAAATAAAAAAAGTTCTTTTTTTGTAATTAGCACATGCATGTAGCAGTTAATACTCCTTGGATCAGATTCCATGCTAAGTTAGTTTAAATCATCACATGTGGCAAATAGGGTTAAACTAGGTTTCTTTTGCAAGAAAAATGTGTCAATGAGTAGATAGAGGATTTCATGTTACTTTACAAGCATCTTCCAATTCAGTCTTTCATTATTTAAAATAGGCAACATTTATTTTCTTTCATTTAGGATAGGTTTCCCTTCTCCAATTGGTAGTCAGACTTCTTCTAGTTAATAGAAGGTTTGTTTGAGAAACCCCAGTGGTCTATCGCCCCAGTTGAACAATGATAAGAGTTGACCATTACATCTATTTGTGTATACAAAACTTTCAGCTCCAACATTTTACGAACCTTGGGTTGATGAAGCAAGGTTGGTAGCCCCAGGAGTTGCAACATTCTTACTGCAATACTGGGAATCAACACTTTTTGGAGCCATTTCCGAGGAGGTGTCTGAGCACATGTGATTTGTGCTTTCTTTATTTCCTTCCTTATTTCTTTCTCATTCTGCAAATAGTTCCATTCAGTAAGTATTTTCAATTTGGTTTTGCTTTCTTTCCATTCTGCAGTTAGTTTCATTTAGCAAGTGGTTGCAATTTGGTTTTGTTTTCTTTCCATTTTGCAAGAAGTTAAAAAAAAAAAACCTCCTTTCATGCCTCATAGGAGTAGAGACAATTTAGGAAAATGTTTTCCAAATACCCCCACCACATCAAATAGCCAACCTTCCCTATTCTTCAGTGGTTGTGAGCTAGAGGACCTATTAGGTGAACAACCAACGATTTTTGAAGAGCCTATCGGGGAAGAAGAAGAGACCATTCCACCAACTTACACCATGGCTAAAAATAGAAATGAAAGGTGAGATAGAGATGGAGCTAAGGGTGTTTTTCCCATAAGAGAAACTAATGGGGATGCTATGATGAAAAACATAAGCCCCTCTACTATTCCTATCTTCCATGGCCTAACCTCAGAAGACCTAGATACTTTTTTGTTCAATTTTGTTGTCATATGCAGAACTTATGGCTACACCTCTGATGATTAGAAGTTGAAACTATTCCCATCCACTCTCAAAGATGCAGCCTTGCGCTGGTTCATGGGTTTACCTGGGGATAGAATCACCACTTGGGCTCAGATGCAACAAGCCTTCAACAACAAGTATAGGGACTACTGAAGGTCCAAAGATACCGAAAAGGAATTTTTTAGAATGACCTTGGGACATGATGAATCTTTAGAAGATTATGAGGAAATATTCAAGCTTAGCTACAAAAGGGCCAAGTGCACCCTTGATCCTGAATTTCTTAAGTTAGTCCTTCTTAGGAGTGGTGAGTGCCAGTATTGCAGCAAGAATGTTGCAACTCCTAGGCTTCCAACTTTACTCTTATCAACATAGTAGTTCGTAACAAACTTGGAAGCGTTGGTGCTATATACACAAGTACTAGTTCTCACTGCAGGTTGTCACTTGGTCAGCCGGTGCGAGATCACTAGGAGCTCAAGCCAACTTCTATAGATTTTAGAAGAAGCTCTATGTGTGATGAAAGGAAAGAAAGATTAATCTACAGATGTTATACTAATTTCATAAAGGAGAAAGTTTGGAATGTAAAGCAAAACCTAGTAAACCCTAATTAACAAGCTAATTCTAATTTTGCCAAAAACACTATGAAAACCATGAAAGAAGTGCTATTACCTACTCAAGGAAGTAAACAACATCTAACCATGCTATTTTTAGAAGTAAATAAGCAAAAAACATATTTTTGGATTTTTATGTGTCTTTATGTGAATTTAACATGCATCTAATCTATTGTGTGTGAGTGTGGCAGCGAACAGGTGGCATTAGAGGGTGGTTTTGGAGCTTGGGAGGATGTAGGATGGTGTGGATGGGTCCTAGGAGGTCTTAGGTGACCTTCTAGAGGCTTTTCCCACACTCAGCCTTCAAAAGAAATCCCACAAGAAAAACTACATGAGGACATAGGAAAACTACAGGAGGAAAACAGGGAAACTATAGGAGGCCTACAGGAGGAGGCCAAGAGAAATTTTCGTTGTTTTGAGGGTGTGAGAGTTGCTGGAAAAGGTGGATGAAGGCTAGAATGAGGTGTTAGGGTGCCTAAGGTCTACCATGAATCACCAGGAGAGAGAAAGTTGATTGGGTTTGCTTAAGGAGAGAGGAAGAAGTTCTATGAAAATGAAGGAAACTAGGGAAGAATCGAGGTGAGGTTTGGGAGACCTGTAGGGCATGGCCCAGATGGAGGGTGTGATTGCTAGTAAGCTAGCCTACTGCTGGAAGAGATCTACTACATAAAAACTGACAGTCAACTAAGAAAATTAAGCAGCCAATGAAATGAGTGCATCCTAAGAAAAACAGAATTTTGCATTAAAATTGGTCTAAACTATGATGTATAGAAGGAAATGCTGGGAAATGCTATAAGAAAGGAAAGCATGCAAAAGGAATATTACAAATCAGGAAGTGAACATGATAAAGAAGATCTAAAGCAAATCAAAACTGGACTATCAACCTACTAAAGAGCTGCAAACACTAGAAATCGTAGGGATGAGGAAAATCTGTGTTTTTGGTGCAACAAGAGAGTCTTTGCCTCAAATCATGGTCCCAGAAGGAGGAAGAAAGGCCAAGGCATTTTTGCTAGCCTTTTGAATCTTCTCTGATCACTACTTAACCTGCTACAGAAAGCATAAATGGAAGCAATCTCCTAAATCATCAAAAGAAACCTATTCTTAACCATAAGAGAAATACATCTAACAACAAATTAATATACAAATTGAAGTAAAGCATACAAATACAAGTAAAGAGAATCTTGGCTACTTGGGTTGGGCCCTAACCTAAGAGATTCAGCCCTTTGAGGTAACTTAGTTCTACCTCAAAAAGGATTCCATCTTCATTATCAAAAAATAGCAAGATTACATAAAAGTGTTATAAAATAGTAAGCTCGAAATTTGAGCAGAGTTTTCACAAGCAAAAAAATCCCCACCCTAGTGAGGCCCTAGGCCTCTTTACTTATACATCTGAAGCTACCAATATCTTCCTTAAAATTAGGGAGGCTTGACTCCCAAAACTCGAGATAACTATCAATCATCTTCCACTTGCTTGGCTGCCTTCTTAGTGCATGATCCGGCTGCTTGTACTCCGTGTTGAATGAAGGGGAATTTGAAGTGAGGAGCAATAAATGAGGGGGATTCCCTCCTATAATTCCTCTCCTCCGTCTACTTCGAGTTATTGCTATAGTTTGACTAGTAAATCCTTGACTTTGACCTCGAAATCTTTCAATAATCTGCATTAAATACATGTTAGACCACGTGGCATAATAACTAACTCAACTCACATTATAAGCATAAATATAATCAGAAAATCATACAATAAGCTAAGATAATGGTTGATTTGACTAGGTTAGGAGGTAAAACGAGCCCATATAATTACCCATTTATGAGGCTCATCATCACCCCCCTACTAAAGGTGTTGCTCATCCTCTAAGCAACCTAGTCAATCTATTCATCTTTTATGGCCTTGGTGACCTCCTTAGCATCCCAGGCTTCTGTTGTGGTCTGCTCATGTTCTCCATAAAATCTTGCGTTTTTGTCTTATCCTTCCACTGCTCTTCATCTTCTTCTTCTCTTCTGCCTTCTAACATGCCTAATATGAGTGGAGGACTCAGTTTGAGGCCAATCCAGTTGACCTTCAGCCTCTGCATGGAGCGCTTATACATTGGCACTCTTTTCAATGCCTGCTTCAGCCTCATGGGGGAATGGTATTCCCTGATCTACAAGCTGTGGGGTAGGGTGTTACATCTTCTCATGCATGCATGCACACAATCCTCCCCAAGTAGCCTAAACATATCTTCAAAGTGTGCAATGGCTTGTTCGTGATTGGGTAGATATTTAGGGGCAATCTGAGGGTCATTAGCAAGCAGGTTGCGTGTGCTGATGAGTGCCATAGGATCTAATGGCTCAGCTTTGATCATCAATGGTTCATTCTGCTCTCTTATTAACAATCTTTTCATTTCTTCTAGCCTCAATTCTTCATGGTTCATCCATGATGCCATGGCCATTAATTGTAGATCCCCTAGCTTGGCATTGGGGTCCCACACATTTAGGTCTGTGAGGGCCATGTTGCATAGATATAACTCTGTCATCTTTGCTTTTTCCTTGGAGGTGCTTTGTTCACACAAATCCATGAACTGCCTGTAGTCTTGGAAAGGTATTGTGCTTCTTTGTGCCAAATTTTTTATTTGGAATTGAAGCCATTGATCCTTCAGATAGAGGCCATAAGATTTTGCTGGTGTTCTACATTGTAATGCTTCCGTGGATAAGCTAGCCATGTATGCCAAATGAGTCTCTTTCTCCTGCAGCTGCCTCCTTAGTATTTCATTCTCATTCTCAAGGTGGCTTCTTGTGATCGCTTCTTTGTCTCTGAGAGCACTCAATTCCCTACCCATTTCCCTGAGTTTATTTTCCATATGGCTAACATCCTCAACTCCTTTGGACCTAGCTATCTGCATCCACCTATGCGTTCTCACTCTCTCTTTTTCCAATTCGAAATATAATGGAATTGCAAATTTCTGTGGGATTATCTTGCCTCCCTCAAGTGGATTGTAATAGGAGTCAAGATTAGGTTGGGGGTCAATTTATTGTAGCTCTTGTGCTTCCTCTTTCACCTCTGGTTGTCCTCCTATCTTTTCCTCAAGTTTTTGTGTCTCCTGTAGTTTGGGCAGTGTCTCTTGTAGGACTGTTTTAGCTTCCTGTAGGTTTGGTTTGGGGTCCTATAGAATTGAATTTCCCTTCCATGTAGTAGATCTTGTAGTCCCCCTTTCATAGGTTATGGGTGTCTTCGAAGGAGATTCTTTCACCTTGGAAGATGGTGAATCTTCAATGTCAATGGGAGTCTTTGACGAGGTCTAAGGTTTGCCTGTTTTAATTCTGGTACTCTTCCTTGCCCTGACATACATGGAGGTTTTTCTTTTTCTCCTCTGCTTCTGCTTGAATAGTGTACTGAGGGTAGTGAGGGCAGGTATTTCTTCTCTTTCCCAAGTTTCAGGGGACTCTTCTCTTTACTCTGCCCTCTCTGCCTCCTTTTCTCCCTCTTCTGTCTCTTTTTCCTTCTCCTGCTTTGTCTCTTTTTCTGTCTCCGTTTTATTTCTTTTATTTCCTCCTTCCCTTCATGCTCTGCTATGTCACCATTGGCTTTATCTTCTCCTCCTTGTTGTTCTCCCTCCCCACTGACAGCAGGACTGACATCATAGGCTAATGTCTTAATGTCATCCTCAGCTGTCATATTTTTGAAAACTTCCCATGCTATAGGGATTGTAAGGGTATGGAGGGCTTCTTCTACTAGGATCTTGATTAGGCCATGGTGAACCAGCTATTGTGAATTCCTACTTGTACCTTGGTGCTGGTGTCAATGAGGGACTGAAGGAGAAAGTAAGGGATACTTAGCTTTTAAGGTGTTGGGGTATCCATGCCATATTTCATGTCTTGGAGGATTCTGAAATGATATCCATAAACAATGTTATGCCTCCCCTCACAAGAAATGTATTTGATCACTTGGTAGCTAACCTCATCCCAGGGATATGGTATACTAGCCCTCCTAATTCCATTTTTGTCTTCAACAGGGGTTTCATTATCTTGTAAAACTTTCCTCTTTGCAGCCTGGCCAATTGGTTTCTCATCTTTACTCCAAGGTAGCCCAAGAGGAAGAGTAATGACCCTACTGATGAATTCAGGGGTTATTTCAATAGAGAGGCCTCTAATGGTTACAGTAGTATGAGTTCTTGTGTGAGGGACCAAAGAGAGAGAAAATTCTTGGGCAATTTCATCATCAAACCCCCTAAAATTCTCAAATAAATTCATCCAGTTTGACCTTGTAAATATGTCAACGACTTGACGATGTGCATGGAGTCTAGTGGAGTTAGTGGGCTCTTTTCTCATAAAACCCCCTATCATACTGCCTATACTTCTTTCGAAAAACCAAATATGGACGTGGAGACAAAGAATTTTGAGTGAAGTAGAAAAACAGAGGGGACTGTGTTTTTTTTAATAATAAAAACATAATTTTTTTATGTATTTCTACCTTCTTAAAGACTCATTACATCTTCAATTTGAGACCATTTCTTTCAAATTTTGATATTCAATAGAGGGAATTCATGAACCCTACCTCTTCAAACTGAAATTCATGCCAAAATTCACGTTTTCTCCCTTCAAAATGGCTCACTGCCCCTCCTGTAGAAGCCTGCTATCCCTCATGTAGATTTCATGTAGGTGCTCCTGTAGAAAATGTCGAGAGAAAAAATATGGAGGAAATCGATGGAGGACGGTGGATACAAGGCTATGGGGGCATAAGAAGACTGCTATGGCTGAGCTACAAGGAGAAAACTAAAGAAAAGGTGGTGAGAATGCGTGGGGAGGAGTGCTCATTACCTTTTATGGATATCTTTGGTTATGAGTGCTGAGCTGGAAAGGTGTACATTACCCGGATTAGGACCGTTGGTCCCCACCTACTTGGTCATCATTACCCCTCATAATCATCCCTCATTATTGCATCAGAGTTAACTCTTCCACCCACTACCTGTCCTTGGCATCTTTTGCTTGAGTTGATTATGCACACGTGTGGGTGATATTTGGGTTAAGTGGAGTCAACTAAATGAAGGTGGTCAAGTTAACTGGCCACCTTTTCCTCTTTTGATTTCAACCATCTCATTGCCTTTGTATGATTCCTAATTACACAGATGCAGATAGAGGAGTGACTTAGTTACTTACCTATAATCCAAGTGTATTTACTGCCATCGATTTTGAGGTGTTGTGGCTTTCTCTGTTGCATGCCTTCAGTTTCCTTCATGCATGCTTTCTCTGCTTGCTGATGTGTTGTTGTGTGTTTTTGTAGGTTCTTCTTTTGCTGGAACTGAGCTGCATGTGCCTTTTCAACATACAAATGTTCACTCTCTTGCTATTGGTGCTGGATTTCTATGGGATCAGCTACGACAGGAATTCCAACAGGAGCTCCTGTAGCTGCTTCTCCCCTTGAAACTTCAGCTGTTTCCCTATGCTTGGAGCTCAAGAATGATGCCAGAGGTGAAGGTGAATAATGGAGGGATAGTAGGTAAGCTTCAAATAACGTTAATGGTGCCTTTTCCTTGTTTTATTTTTGTTTTATTTTCTTTTCAAAACAAAAAAACTGTTTTTTTGTGTTTTTTTCTTGAAAAGGAAAAAAATAATAATGATGTTTGGAATGTGATGCAGGCTTGGAAATGATGGCAAGTAGGTTTGAAGATGGTAAGAGGGATTTTAGGTTCCTGATGAGGTTTTTCTTGTTGCTCAAACTACCTTTTGTAGACACTTTTGGCTCTCTGTAATTCCTACAGGAGCCTCCTGTAGAAAACACAGTTTTGGAAGAAGAGATACAATGGGGTGAAAAAGATGCCAAAAATGATGGAGGAAGGTGTGGAGAAGATGAGATGGATGCTGGTATGAATGTTAGGGTCCCCTTGGCACCTTCTTCTACTCCTTGTAGTCCTCCTGCAAACCTGCAATGCAATAAAATTTAATTTTTTTCTTTCTCTCCTTTTTTAAAAAAAAAACAACTAGGGCACCTCAGAGAGGTTTTCACCTTAATTGCCTGCCCTGGGCACCTCCAAGGGAGGTTTTCACCCAGGGATCTTATTTTTTTCCTTCTTTTTTTTTTTGACATCACTAGGCTGCCTCAGAAGAGGTTTTCAACCCAATGATGGGACTCAAGTACCTCATGGAGGTTTTCACTTGAGTCCTTATTTTTTCTCTCTTTTCTTTAGTGAGTGCATGAAGTGGAAGCTAGGACATGCCCCACTACCATCACTGTTTTATTCAAATCTTCAATAAACTCTCGCTTGGAGAGGGGTTTCTTGTAGACTTTCAACTGATGTCCATTGACAAGCATGGGGATGGCTTCATCATCAATGGTTCTGATCTAAATTGAACCATTGTCATTGCATTTCTCGACAGGTAGGGTCCCAACCATCTTGTCCTCAACTTGCCTTTGAAATCCTTGTATCTTGAATCATAGAGTAGTACCCAATCTCCCTCTTGGAATTGCTTCTCCCTGATATTTTTATCATGCCATATCTTGCTTTGAAGTTGAACTACCTCTATATGGAGAAGGGCTTGCAATCTGTATTCATCCAATCCATTGAGTTGAAGTAATCTCTCCTTTTGTGCATGGATGAGGTCTAGGTCCAGCTGAGATGCCATCCTTAGGGTATTGAATTCAAACTCTATTGATAGCAAAGCCTTCTTCCCATAGACCAGTTCATAGGGTGTGAACCCGATGGTGGTCTTCCATGTTGTGTTGTACGCCCATGTGGCCTCAACTAATCTGTTTGCTCAGTCTTTTCTGTTGCTGCTCACTACCTTGGTTAGGATCCCTTCCAATGCTCTATTAGTGACCTCCACTTGCCCATTGGCTTGTCGTTGGTAAGGGGTGGAAGTCCTGTGCTTGATCTTATGATGTGTGAGCAGGCCTTCAATCAGGTTGGAAGTGAACTGATTGCCTTGGTCTGTGACCAATTCTCTCAGATACCTGAACTTGTAGAATATGTTTTCCCTCAAAAACTCAGCTACTTTCTCCTCCATTGCTACTTTGATTGCTTTTCTCTCCACCCACTTTGTCAGGTAGTTGGTTCACACAATGATGTACTGCTTCTGCTTCGAAGGGGGGTTGATAGGCCCCTCAAAGTCCATGCCCCACTTCTCAAATGGCTCAAAGGTCACTTGAGGTTACATGGGCATTTCATCCTTTGGAGTGGGTTTCCCCATCCTCTGACACCGATCACACTGGCTCGTGTATCTCCTCACATCCTGATGAAGAGTGGGCCAGGAGTAGCCTACTTGCAATATCTTGAAGGCCGTTCTTTTTGCTGCAAAATGACCTCCATAAGGCCCATCATGACAGGTTAGGAGGATGTCAAATACTTCCTCCTCCTGACACATCTTCTCAACATTTGATCTGGGCCAATTTTGAATAGATTGCCTCCAATCCAGGTGAAAGGAGAACTTTTCCTTACTATTTTGCTCTTCTCTTTTGAGGATAGGTGTGGTGGGAACTGTGTTGAAACCAAGTATTTTGCTATATCAGCAAACCATGGAGAAAGTATTGATATAGGAAATAGGTTTTCATCTGGAATTTGGTCATCCACCATCCCTTCTTCACCTATAGGCAAATTTAATCTAGACAAAAAGTCAGCAACAACATTCTCTTTACCAGGCTTATCAATAATGGTCAGATCAAACTGCTGTAGTAAAAGAAACCATCTAATAATGTGAGCATTTACATCTGGTTTTTTCATTAAATATCTAATTGCAACATGATCAATGTGCACAAAGGTTTGATAGCCTGTGATATAATGTCTGAATTTGTTTAAGGAATGCACGACGGTTAGGAGTTCCTTCTCAGTCATTGTATAGTTTAACTATGCCTTTGACAAGTTTTTGCTTATAAAGTATATGGCATAAGGTAACTTTTCATCAACTTGTCCTAAGGCTTCTCCTATTGCCTTGTTCGAGGCGTCTGTGTGAATGTGAAAGGATAGGGCCCAGTTTGGGCCTCTGAGAATTGGGGTAGTCAATAGCTTTCTCTTCAAGGTATCTACGGCTTCTTGACAGTTTTCCGACCATATGAACTCAACATCTTTGGCTAGGAGGCCAAACAAAGGAGAGGCTAACTTGTTGAATTCTTTAATGAATCCCCTGTAATATCTAGCTAAGCCTAGGAAATTTCTGACATCTCTCACCTTTTGAGGAGGTGGGACCCTTCGGATGATGGCAATTTTGTTGGGGTCCACTTGCAATCCTTGTTGAGATATTGCATGACCTAGCACGGTCCCTTTAGTCATTAGAAATTCACATTTTTCCAAACTGAGGGATAGGTTCATCTCAATACGCTTATCTAGAACTTTTCCTAGGTTAGATAAAGCTTCCTAAAATTCAGAGCAATAGGGAGTAAAATCATTCATGTATATTTCTACTGCATCATGAACCAATTTAGAAAATATACTCAATACCGCTCTTTGAAAAGTGGCTGGAGCATTGCACAAACCAAAGGGATGGACCCGGTATGCAAAGGTACCCCAAGGACAAGTGAAAGTGGTCTTATCTTGGTCTTTCGGGCTGATTTGAATATGATTGTACCCACTAAACCCATCTAGGAATGAGAAAAACTTTTTCCCTGCCAAACCGTCTAACACTTGATCTATGAAGGGTAAAGGAAAATGGTCCTTTTTAGTGGCTTTGTTTAATTCCCGATAGTCGACACAGATTCTCCACTTACCATTTTTCTTTAGCACTAGCACCAAAGGAGAGACCCATTCACTGTTAGAGATGGGATAGATGAATCCTGCATCTAGCAATTTTTGCAGTTCTTCCTTAACAATATATTTAAGTGCTAGATTCATCCTCCTTTGAGGCTGCCTGACTGGCTTGCAGTCTTCGTTGATATATATATGATGAGTACATACTAAAGGCTGCACTCCCTTCATCTCCTTATAACTCCAAGAAAAGGCATCTAGATGTTTTCTCAGTATGATGCATAGCTCCTTCTCTTGGGAAGTAGATAGGGATGGATTGATCTTCAATGTTCTTTCTGGGTTGAACTCTATGTTTTTAACATGGAGAGAAGTAGGGTCGGCCATAGAGAGATCAGTTGAGCAGTTGTTTTGGTTTTCTCTTACTATGTCTTCTAATGGTGATACACTGGAAGGTGTATTCTGAATCAAATTTTCGATCATATCATCCTCATCTTGCAGTTTCCCCCCATGGAGATTTCTAAAGTACAAAGTAGTGCAGAATAAACTTCATCCTCATCCTTCTCCTCAAACTAGAGAGGTAGATCATGTTCTAGCAAGGGTTGGGTAGGAGGATATAGGATTAACTGCTTGGACATGTGCCCATTCTTTATGGTCATGTTCCCAACTCAACAGCTGACGTAGACATTAGTTGTAGCCATCCAGGGTCTTCCCAGAATGAGAGGATACCCAGTGAGCTTTGCCTTTGGCTGGATAACTAAGAAATCGGCAGGGTACTCCCAAGAATCAAAGGAGACCATCACATCTTCCATAATCCCCTTAGGGGTTCCTATGCAGTGGTCTGGTAGCTACAGCACCATCGCGGTCTTCCTCAAGGAGCCTTGGAGGTTAAGTTTGAGCATTGTGTCCTTTTTCATCACATTAATGGCAGCTACCAGATCAATCAAGGTGTGTGGGACCATTGTGCCATTGATGTGGACGTTAACTACTGGGCTTCTAGGGTCCAGATATTTTGGACAGATTATCTGCCCCAACATCAGGTTGGACAGTTGCCCTATGACATTGATGGTTGGGGCATCTCTCTTGCGCCTTCCTGGATGCCTAAAGCATTTCTCTTTGATCAACCTATTGTAGATCAGCACATCCTTTATGGCTTGGAGAAGAGGTATCTTCACACATAAATGTTTCAATTCTCCCAAGAGTTTAGTCTCTTCTGGGGTAGGCTAAATTGTCATGGATAGTCTCTCAAGGAAGGGTGGATTTGGTTTAGGTTTGCTTTCCTCTTTATCTTCCTCAACTTCCCTGGGTGGAGGCTGGATATCTAGGAGAACTTTCCCATATCGCAAGTTAATTTCTTGAATCTCCACAACATAAGTTGGGAATAATGGTTCCCCACTATACACTTGTCGAGTCTGTCTATTATTCGGGTTCGAATTTTTCTGGGCAGGCATTTGGGGTTGCCTTGGTGGAGTAGGAGGTAACGGTTGTGGTTGGGCAGGTGATGGAGGCAAAAGAGCTGGAAGAGAGTTGTACTGGGGCCTCCACCCCTTATGAGATGCATTCCACTGAGGTTGCGGCTGAGCATAAGATTGAAATGAATGGGTGGCTAGTTGGGCATGATATTGAGATGTGAAGGACCAAGGAGGAGGCATGGACCAGGAAGGATGAGCAGGGGGGCCCCAAGAAGGTATGGAGGTGACTTGGTTTGGGTTGTAGTATGCCTAAGATGTCCCTTGTATCCCCTGCTGGTATGGTCTAGGTCCATGTGGCCTCCTTTGGTTGATGTAATAGATCTGTTTAGTGACTCCTTCGACCCCTTGGTATACAGCTTTAAGTCCAGGAAAGGAAGGGAATTTATCTGTAGAATGATCTTCTTCATAGACTGAAAAACCTCTATAGAGGTCAACGGGCATTCATTCCTAGGATTTCTCCTGGTGCATCTATGACAAAATATGGCCAAAGCCCTCTCTGCTTCCTCTTGTTTTCGTTTGATATGTAAGGTATCCATTTGCATGGCAAGGGTCTGTAGCATCTCACTCTTGAAGTCTTCCAGGATGTTTCCAATTTCACCTTTAATGGATGAATTGGAAGAAGAGGTATTGGCTATGGGTTAACTCCCCCACCTTTCTTTCTGGTTGCCCTAGAATGGTTTCTAAAAATAGTCTTTATGTCCTCATATGATAGTTGGTAGATGTCTCCCCCGACTAGTAGATGGAGGGTGTCTAAAAGGTGTTGTTGAATTCCCCTGAGCAGGACCAACTTCAGAGACTCAGGGTCAAGTGTATAACTGGCCCTTTTGTAACTAAGTTGGAACCTCTCTTCATAGTCTTCCAGGGACTCATCACTTCCTATCGTCATTCAGAAAATTTCTTCTTTAGTATCTATTGACCTACAATAGTCTCGATACTTTTTGTTAAAGGCATGTTGCATCTTAGGCCAAGTTGTGATGATATTGCTAGGTAATCCCATGAACCAGTGCAGTGCTGCGTCCTTGAGAGTAGAAGGGAACAGTTTCAACTTTTGCTTGTCTTTTGCATAGTCATAAGTTCGACAAATCATAGCAAACTCGAAAAAGAAGGTGTCAGGATTTTCTGTAGTCAGACCATGGAAGTGAGGTAGGGATGAAGGACTTATATTCTTCATTTTGGTGTCCCCATTGGTCTCCTGAATGGGGAAGGTACATTTTATTCTCTCTCCATTTCCCCTAGAATTTTTATTTTCAGCCATTGGCTCTAGAGGAATGTTTTCTTCTTCTTCTTCCCCTATAGATTCTTCAAATATGTCTGGCTATTCACCTAAGGGTTTTTCTTGATTCCAGCCACCGAAGAAGAAGGCTGAGTGAATCAGTGGGTGTGTTGGGCAGAAATTTTCCTAAGTTATCTCTACTCCTACGAGACATGAAAGGAAATATTTTTGGTTGGTTTTTTGTTTCTTTTTCCCCACACTGAATGTACCTACAAAAACTAAAATTTTGATTGAACAAAAGAAATTGAAACTAGCTAGAATGAACTTGCTAAATGGAAATTTGCAGAACTAAAAAGGAAAGCAAGGAAATACAGAACTGAAAGAAAAGAAATGACTAGTCTACTTTTGCCGAAATAAACTATTAGTAGAATGTTGCAATAGGAAATAGAAGAAAGTAGTAATCATAGAATACTCTGATGCTTCCCCGCCAACGGTGCCAAAAAGTGGTGAGCGCCAATATTGCAGCAAGAATGTTGCAACTCCTGGGGTGCCAACTTTACTTTTATCAACCCGATAGTTCGTAACAAACTTGGAAGAGTCGGTGCTATATGCACAAATACTAGTTCTCACTGCAGCTTGTCAGTTGGTCAGCCGGCGCAAGATCACCAGGAGCTCAATCCAACTTCTATATATTTCAAAAGAAGCTCTATGTGTGATGAAAGGAAAGAAAGATTACTCTACAGATGCTATTATAACTGCAGAAAGGAGAAAGACTGGAATGTAAAGCAAAACCTAGCAAACCCTAATTAACAAGCTAATTCTACTTTTGCCAAAAACACTATGAAAACCATGAAATAAGTGCCATTACCTACTCAAGGAAGTAAACAACGTCTAACCATGTTATTTATGGAATTAAATAATCAAAAAACATATTTTTGGAATTTTATGTGTCTTTATGTGAATTTAACATGCATCTAATTTATTGTGTGTGAGCGTGGCAACAAACATGTGGTGTTAGGGGGAGGTTTTGGAGCTTGGGAGGATGTAGGATGGTGTGGATGGGTCCTAGGAGGACTTAGGTGGCCTTTTGCAGGCTTTTCCCACACTTGGCCTTCAAAATAAATCCTACAGGAAAAACTATAGGAGGACACAGGAAAACAAGAGGAGGAAAACAAGGAAACTACAGGAGGAATACAGGAGGAGGCGGAGAGACATTTTCACTATTTTGAGGGTGTGAGAGTGGGTGGAAAAGGTGGATGAAGGTTGGAATGAGGTGTTAGGGCACCTAAGGTCTACCATGAATCACCAGGAGAGAGAAAGATGATTGGGTTTTCTCAAGGAGAGAAGAAGAAGTTCTATGAAAAATGAAGGAAACTAGGGCAGAATTGAGGTGAGGTTTGGGAGACCTGTAGGGCATGGCTCAGATGGAGGGTGTGATTGATGGTAAGCTGGCCTACTTCTGGAAGAGATCTGCTACATAGAAACTGAAAGTCAAGCAAGAAAATCAAGCAAGCAATGAAACGAGTGCATCCTAGGAAAAACAGAGTTTTGCATTAAAATGGCATAAACTATGACGTATAGAAGGAAATTCTGGGAAGTGCTGTAAGAAAGGAAAGCATGCAAAAGGACTATTGAAAATTAGGAAGTGGACATGATAAAGAAGAGCTAAAATGAAGCAAAACTGGACTATCAACCTACTAAAGAGCTGCAAACACTAGAAGTCCTAAGAATGATGAAAATCTGTGTTTTTGGTGTAACAAGAAAGTCTTTTCCTGAAATCATGGTCCCAGAGGGAGGAAGAAAGGCCAAGGCACTGTTGCTAGCCTTTTGAATCTTCTTTGATCACTACTTAACATGCTACAAAAAGAATAAATGGAAGCAAGCTCCTAAATCATCAAAAGCAACCTATTCTTAACCATAAGAGAAATACATCTAATAGCAAATTAATCTACAAACTGAAGTAAAGCATACAAATAAAAGTAAAGAGAAGCTTGACTACTTGGGTTGGGCCCTAGACCAAGAGATTTAGCCTTCTGAGGTAACGCAATGCTAGCTCAAAAAGGATTCCATCTTCATTATAAAAAAATAGCAAGATTACATAAAACTGTTATAAAATAGTAAGCTTGAAATTTGAGCAAAGTTTTCACAAGAAAAAAAATCCCAACCCTAGTGAGGACCTAGGCCTCTCTAATTATACATCTAAAGCTACCAACAGTTTCCTTAAAATCAAGGAGACTTGGCTCCCAAAACTTGAGATAACTATCAATCATCTTCCACTTGCTCGACTGACTTCTTAGTGCATGATTCGGCTACTTGTACTCCGAGCTGAATGAAGGGGAATTCGAAGTCAGGAGCAATAAATGAGGGGGATTCCCTACTATAATTCCTCTCCTCTGTCTACTTTGAGTTATTGCTATGAGTTATTGCTATAGTTTGACCATTAAATCCTTCACTTTAACCTCGAAATCCATCAATAATCTGCATTAAATACATGTTAGACCACATGGAATAATAACTAACTCAACTCACCCTATAAGCATAAATATAATTAGAAAATCATACAATAAGCTAAGAGAATGGTTGATTTGACTAGTTTACGGGGTAAACTGAGCCCATATAATTACCCATTTATGAGGCTCATCAAGGGGGATTAGGTAATATCTCCTAGAAACCCTAAACTTGTTGTCAGGAGGGGATATCTATCAGTTACCCTATGATGATATCAAGATAGTTTTCAAGAATCATTTAAGGGAAAATAGAAACAAGGGTGGGGCTAGTTAAGTTGTGTCCAGTTTTTCCTCTTCCAACACATCCATAAAAAAGTGAAATTGGGAACTTTTTGGAAGACTTTAAGAGTGAAATGATGCATACCCTTGCTCTGCAAATGGACACCAAGAAAGTCAGAAGGAAGTAGGAGGAAGCGGAGAGTGTCTTAGCTTCTGCCCTAGATGCACCAGGAGGCACCCTAGGAATGAATGTCCATTGAATCTCATAGGAAATTTCTCGGTCTGTGAGGAAAACCACTCCACAGACAAGTGCCCTTCCCTGCTTGGATTAAAAGTTGTGTATCAGGGAACCGAAGGGGTGACTAAAAAACTCTGTTACATCAAACAAAGGAGGCCTTAAGGACCTCGACCATACCAGCAAGGTATGCAAGGGGAATATTAGTCATATTACAACCCTAATCACAATACATCCATTCCCCCTTGGTGCACTCTTGCTCATCCTTCGTGGTCCACACCTTCTCCCTGGTCTTTTGCACCTCAATAATATTCCCAATATTCCAACCAACCATTTCAACCATATGCTCCTCCACAACCTTAGTGGAATTCACCATCCCAAGAGTGGAGGCCTCCATACAACCAAGCTCTAGCTCTATTTCCTCCACATCCATCTCAACCACAGCTCCTGCACCCTGCTCCACTGAAACAACCTTAGATGCCTACCCAACCAAATCTGAACCCGAATACAAATAGGCACAACAAGTCTACAGTGGAGAAATATCCTACCCTACCTATGTTGCGGAAATTCATGAAATTAACCTCATATATGGAAGAGTGCTTCCAGATAACCAACCTCCATCTCCACCAAAGGAGCATGAAGAGGAAAAAGAGGAAAGTGTCCCTCAAGCAAATCCACCTCCTTTCCTAAGATTTTAACCCATCCTATCCAGCACACCCTAGAAGAGACTAAACTTCTCGGTGAGTTGAAACAATTGTGTCGAAATACTACTTCTCCAAGCTATCAAAGATGTTCACATCTATAATAATTTAATTAAGGAGTAGTGTTTCAAACATCCAGGAAGGTGAAAGAAAGACACCCCTACCATTAATGTCATTGGAAAACTATTTGACTTAATGCTGGGGCGGGTGATTTTCCCAAAGTATCTATATCTTGGAAGTCATGTAGTAGATGTACACAACAATGGCACCATTGTCCCCCATACCTTGATCGACCTTGGGTATACCATCAATGTGATGACTAAGGAGACTATTCTTAAACTGAATCTCTAGGGATGATTAAGAAAGACCACAGCAGTCTTACAGCTTGTAGATAGATCCACAATAGCTACTGACGGAATTGTTGAGGATGTGATGGTGTCCATTGATACCTGGGAATACCCTGTTGACTTCTTAATTCTCCAACCTAAGACCAAGTTGAATGGTTATCCTCTCATCCGTGGGAAGCCATGGTTAGCCACTGTCGATGCTTACATAAGTTGTGAGGCTGGGAATATGACAATTAAAAATGGGCATCCGTCTAAGAAATTGGTCTTGTACCCTCCTGCTCAACCCTCTTTAGAGCATGAATTACCTTTATGGTTATAAAACGAGGAAGAAGATGAATTATACTCTTCCCCAATCTATACCCTAGATGCTACTATAGGAAGGGGGCAACCTGATGAAGACGACCTGATTGAACACATCCTCTAAAATCAATCCCCCAACACCATGTATCTTGAGGATTTAATAAAGGAAGCTAAACACGACCCTCAGATTGATATATTCTTAGCTGACACAAACCCTACTCATGTCAAGATGATAGATTTCAACCCTAAAAGAGCATTGAAAATCAACCCCTCTCTCTCTACACCAAGAAGAGGAGTTATCTGACATGCTAAGAAAGCATTTGCATACCTTTGCTTGGAGTTACAAGGAAATGAAGGGAGCACACCCTTCAATGTGTACTCACCACATTTACATCAAGGAAGGTTGCAAGCCAGTGCACCAACCTTAGAGGAGAATGAACCCAGCCCTCAAGGATATAGTCAAAGAAGAACTGCAAAAGTTTTTGGATGTAGGGTTCATTTACCCCATCTCAGATAGTGAGTGGGTGTCTCCTCTAGTTTTGGTTCGAAACAAAAAGTGGAAGTGGAGGATCTGTGTGGATTGCTGATAGCTAAACAAAGCCACAAAAAGGGACCATTTCCCTCTACCTTTCATTGACCAAGTATTAGATGGTCTGGCAGGAAAGAAGTTCTTCTCTTTCCTGGATGGATTCAGTGGTTACAATCAAATCCAGATTAGCCTAGAGGACCAAGATAAAACCACCTTCACCTATCCCTAGGGTACCTTTTCTTATAGGGTCATTCCTTTTGGTTTATCCAATGCCCTTGGCACTTTCCAGAGAGCATTCCTGAGCATCTTTGTAGAGATAATCCATGGTTCAATGGAAATTTGCATGGATGATTTCACCCCCTATGGGTACGATTTCTTGGAGTCTCTCTCTAACGTAGGAAAGGTGTTAAATAAATGCATTTAAATGATCTTATTCCTTAGTCCCAAGAGGTGTGAATTCTTAATGACTGCAGGGACTATTCTAGGTCACTCAATATCCCAAGAAAGACTGCAAGTAGACCCAAATAAGATAGCTATCATGAAGAGGGTCCACACTTCTCAGAAGCAGTAGGATGTTAGAAGTTTCTTAGGCTTGGCCAGATTCTATAGGATATTCATAAAAGACTTTAGCAAGGTAGCCTCACCCTTGTTTGGTCTATTGGCAAAGGACTCTGATTTTTTATGGTCAGAAAGCTACCAAGAGGCCCTAGAAACCCTAAAGGAGAAGTTGACTATTGCAGCTATTCTCCGAGGCCCAAATTGGGTTCTTCCTTTTCATATACATGCTGATGCCTCTCACAAAGCTATAGGAGAAGCTCTAGGCTAGATAGATGACAAGCTACCTTATGCCATTTACTTCATCAATAAAAATCTGTCCAAAGTCGACTTAAACTACGCAGTGACTGAAAAAAGATCCTAGTTGTTGTCCATTCATTGAATAAATTTATACATTATATTACTAATTACGAGACATTTGTACATACCAACCATTATGCCATTAAATATTTGATGAACAAACCTGATGTGAATGCTCAAATTATTAGATGGTTACTATTGTTACAAAAATTTGATCTAACTATTATTGATGTCTGGAAGAGAAAATGTAGTTGCAAGTTTCTTATCCAGAATTACTTTGCCTGCAGGTGAGGAAGGAATGGTTGATGACCATCTTCCAAATGAGCATTTATTTTCCATTTCGGTTCTCTCTCCATGGTTTTCTGACATAGCCAAATACTTAGTAGTTGCACAATTCCCTCCAAATCTGTCCACCAAGGAGAAGAGCATAATTATAAGGAAAAGCACCCCATTCACTTGGATTGGTGGGAAACCACTTCAAGTTGGGCCCAGATCAAATTATGAGAATATGTGTCAGGGAGGAAGAATATTTTGACATCCTTCTGGCCTATGATGATGGGCCTTGTGGAGGTCACTTTGAAGCCAAAAGGACAGCATTCAAGGTAATACACGCTGGCTTTTACTAGCCCACTCTCCATCGGGATGTAAGAAGGTACACCAGCCAGTGTGATCAGTGCTAAAGGATGGGGAAACCTACTCCCAGGGATGAAATGCCTTTACAACCTCAAGTGAATTTCGAACCATTTGACAAGGGTACATGGATTTCATTGGGCCCATTGATCCTCCATCTAGATATAAAATGTGCATCATTGTCTGCACTAGCTACTTAACAAAGTGGGTTGAAAACAAAGTTGTCAAGGTAGCCACAGAAGAAAAAGTGGTTGAGTTCTTGAGGGAGAATGTGGTTTACAAGTTTGGTTACCCTACAGAGCTGGTCACTGATCAAGGCAGTCAATTCACCTCACACATGATTGAGAATCTATTAATCCAACATAATATCAAGCACAAAAATTCCACTCCTTAACACCTTTAGGCTAATGGACAAGTAGAAGTCACAGATAGATCATTGGAAAGAATTTTGACCAAAGTGGTTAGAAACAACAGAAAGGATTGGGCAAACAGACTGGTGGATGCCACTTGGACCTACAATACTACTTTTAAGACCACCATTGGCTTCGCCCCTTAATATTTGGTCTACGGGAAGAAGGATCCTTTGTCCATTGAATGCAACACCTTAAGGATGGAAGAACAATTGGATCTAGATGTCACAAGGGCACAACAAGAGAGATTTCTCCAGCTAAATGGGTTAGATGAATTTAGGATGTAGGCCCTCCTACACACAAAAGTGACTCAAGTACAAAGAAAAATCTGGCATGACAAGAATATCAAAGACAAACTATTTCAAGAAGGCGATTGGGCCTTGCTGTATGACTCCTGATATAAAGATTTCAAAGGAAAGTTGATGACCAGATGGTTGGGACAATATGTGATAGAAAAGTTCCATGATAATGGAGCTATTCAGATAAGAAACATCGATGAAGAAGGTATCCCTATGCTTGTCAATGGATATAGGTTAAAAGTCTACAAAAAGCCTTTGTCAAAGAAGAAGTTCGTTAGTAGCATCAGCAAGGCATTGATGGTGATTGAAGGAGTATTGAATTCCACCTCACTAGGCTCTTGAGGTTTGTTGAAGTTTTGAAAAAAGAAAAAAAGAAAAAATAAAGAGACTGAGGTGAAAACCTCCATGAGGCACCTGAGTCTCACTCTTAGGCTGAAAACCTCTTTGAGGCAGCCCAAGAGTCATTAAAAAAAAGAAAATAATGGAAAAAAAAAAAGACCTTTGGGTGAAAAAATCTTTTGAGGCACCTAGGGTAGGCCACTAGGATGAAAAAATCCTTTTGAGGAAACCTGGTTTTCTTTCAAGAAAAAAGAGTGAAAAATCACAAAAATAATGGCAGGGACCTCAAACCTACACACTCATAACAATTCTAGTTTTTGCAGGTTTTCAAAGAAGATAATGGACACAGAGATCAGAGGTCAGCAAGCCCTACAAAACCCCATGTTTTTCTTCATCCATTTCATCTCCTCCATAATTCCCATGGATGAATCCATGTTCATTCATCCATACCAGGAAAAATCAAATGTCAGGCAATTATGTACTTTCTACAGGAGTTTCCTGTAGTACTACATGAAGTCCTGAAAATCTACAAGAAAGGCAGTCTGATAGAGAAATTATGATGCAGGCCTATTTTGGGATAAGAGAAGAAGGCCATTGAATTCACCACACCTCATCCGACCCCCTTTATGACCATGTCAACCTTTGTATCCATTAAAAAATCAAGTTATATATATATATATATATATATATATATATATATATATATATAGATATATATATATATATATATATATATATATATATATATATATATAGATATATATATATATATATATATATATATATATATATATATATATATATATATCGAGAGAGAGAAAGAGAGATAAGAACATCAAAGAGGTATGCCACCAACATCCTACCTCACCTCCCATTCGATAGCCACACCTTCCTCTCATTCCAATACCTATCCACGCTCCAACCAGAGAAAGGAAACAAAAAAAAAATGGAAGCGACAGGACATCCTATAGCAACCTATTCTAAAGAAACAATAGCTATAGGCCTAACCTTTAGCACAGTGTTTGAAATAGGAGAAGCATAAATGCAGGCACAATGAAACTCCTCCAGAGCTCAGCAGCAATAGAGGAAGCTATCACCTACACATCATCAAGAAAACAACCCATCAGCAAGATAAGATCAACAAAAAAGAAAAAGGAAGTCAAGAAGTGTTAACTAGGTCATCAGCAACACAACAACACCACTCTCCAATAGGCATCAACAAGGCAAAGGACCAACAGGTATGTCACCTCACCAATACTCCCTCATAAGTATGAATATGATCAAACTGTAGGAATATGTAGGAAGTTGATTTTATAAGCGAAGGTGGCCAGTTAACTTGGCCACCCTCAGTCCGATAACGAAAAGTAAAGTGTTAGTCAACTAGACACGTGGCAAGGTCACATCAAAAGGGGAATAAATCATAAAGGTGGTCAAGTTACAGTGAACAGAAGTGGGTGATGATTACGAGGAAGGGTGGCATGATTAACTAGTAGTGGGACCAACGGTCCAAAAGGAGAAATACGCACTCGGCTAGCTAGCATATCACTCAACAAAATCATCCATAAATATAAGTATTCACTGACTTCCATGAAAAGTATTTTCTATCTCTAGAGTTTGAGACCAGAGATAACCGCAAGGAGCCATATAAAGGAAAAGTTAGTCTCGGCCTACCTACCGTAAGCACCTACAGGAAACATGGAGAAACTACAGGCAACAGTGAGCACCTACAGGAAAGCTACATGAAACACAAAGAATTGTCACAAATGATGTAAGTGGGTGCCTAGGGCCGAAAATTCAATAATTCTCATCACTAGAGCATTACAGAGAAATGAAGGTTCCATATCCTCTATGTTCTCATTTGTAAAGAGAAAAATGAAACAAATTGTCATTTCTTTTAAGTATTTGTAGTGTGCATAGTGATAGAGAGAATTTTGTGGAAGATTGTGTAGGGTAAACTTCAAACCTTCATGACCTAGAGAAGTTTTTGAGCTATAGACACCCAAACCTCATACAAATAGGTTGATAGAGATAAAATATGACAGGGGGTTTCAACAAAAGAGAGCCCACAAGAACAACCAGAATACACCAACATCCTCCTGTGGTAGAAATCTTTACAAGGCATCAATGGTTTTGGTTCTTCGAGCTACTTGAGGGATATGATGATGATGTAGCTAGGGAATTTTCAATGTCACTCATGCATCTAGCTAGAGATAGTGCCATTGGTATATTAAGGGGTGTTTCAGTAACAATTACCCCTGAGAGCATTAGCAGGATCACTACACATCCTCTAGGGTTGCAGTGGAGAAAAGAGGACAAAACTAGTAACACTATTGCCAAGAAGGGATTTTTCTTGGAAGGAGAAGAACCAATTGAAGACAAAAATGGGGTTAGAAGGGAAATCATTCCATATCCTTGGAATGAAGTAAGTTATCACATAATCAAGTATATTTCATGTAAGGGTAGACTCAGTATAGTCTATGGGTACCAGTTTAGAATCCTCCATGAGCTGAGATTTGGAGAAGAGATACCTCCTCATAGAAGACTTAGTGTGCCTTACTTTTTTTTACAATCAATGATAGACATGAGCATCAACGTATAAAAGGAAAACATCAGTGGCTAGAACATCATGGGACGATCAAACTCATCCAAGAAGATGCTCTAAACAATTTGAGAATCCCTATTATGTGGTCAACATTTACAGACATGAATGAGGAAGATGAAATTCAAGCCATTGAGTATGATAGAGACCCTACTTCTAGTGAGGAAGAAGAGGGAGAAGATCTTGAAGAAGAAGAAAAAAACCTGAAGAAGAAGAACAAGAGCCTGAAGAAGAGCCTGAAGAAGAAGAACATGAAGAATAGGAAGAATGGCCTGAAGAAGAGGAGGCAGAAATAAATGAGACAAAGGATGAAGCAAAAAAGGATGAAAAAAGTCCTGAAATATAGAGCAGGGAAGAAGAGGAATCTCCAAGGGTGTCTCTTGAGCCCATAGAGAAGGAGGCAACAACTTCCTTAACTACCCTAAGCACACCTATCAAATCAAGAGGAAAGAGGCAGAGGCAACCTCCCCTTTATTTCAGAATAAGGAAAAGCACCAGGATAAAATAATGGAGACCTCAAACCCCTACCAAGGTTCCCATTATCATAGAGGACTCACTAAAAGAACAAGAGAAGTTGATCCCGCTAGGAAAGAGAGGTGAATAAGGCACATCACAACAAGCTTCCCCAAGGTAACCAATCACCTATGTCAGGAGGCCTGTCAGCAGGTCAACCTCAACAAAACAAGTTGAAGAACCTTTGACCCCTTTTCAAAAAGGGAAAGGTTTCCTACAATAAACATAGAAAGGCCTACAGGAAGAAAAAAAAGTCCTACAGGAAACCATGTCAAAAATACGGGAAACATAAAAACAAGATAAGGAAGGATTACAAGGGCAAAGGGAAGGAAAAGAGGTAGCAAATACTCAAGAATAGTAAAGGGAAAGTCCTAGAGGCTGAAGGAACCTAGCCCACATCCAAACCTTAGCTCCTATTATAGATTCATTGAGGGGGCAGAGTGATACCACAAAAAAATTCCATCCCTCTATTCTTTGAACTTGAAAAAGAGAGAGAAAGGACACACAGTTGGATGCAAATTGCTAAATCAAAAAGTGTAGAGGATGTAGGCCATATGGAAGACAATTTGATAGAAATGGGCAGAGAGTTGAGTAGAATAAGGGAAAAGGAAAGTATGATGAAATCTCAACTAGAGGCTGAGAACACATGTCTAAGGAGGCAACTATAGGAGAAGGAGATCCAATTGGAAACTATAGAAAGTCTCTCCATGGAGGCACTCCAATGCAAGATGCTAGCAACATCATATGCCTTATACCTAAAACAACAATGGTTGGAGTTTCAGATAAAAACCCTTGCACAAAGAGGAACTATGCCTTTCCAAGACCATAGTTTGTTCATTGACCTCTGTGACCAAAGCACACTAGAGGACATGGCCAAGATATCTGAATTCTACCTACGTAACTTTGCCCTAACATTTTTGAACGTGTGGGACCCCAATCCAAAGTTAGGGGACTTACAACTCATGGCCTTGGAATCATGGATGAATCATGAGGAGGCCATAAGTATAGGAGTAAAAAAGGATATTTCCAACAAAATAAACATAACCCTTTTTCATTAGAAAATAACAACCCAACTCCATGGCTATCATTAGCATCCACAACCTCATTTCCAATGATCCCCAACTTGCACCAATATACCTAGCTTCACAAGAGCAAGCAATCACTCATTTTGAGGACATGTTGAGATTGCTAGGGGATGAAAGCCAACAAGCCTGCCAAAGGAGGTGGAACACCTTTCCCTACATCCTAAAGATCAAGAAGTATCATTCTCTTGACAGAATGAGGGATATGCTAGAAAGGACCACAATGTATAAGAAAGCATTACAGAGACTCAAGGTCAACTAGATTGGCTTGAAACCTAGTCCACCATGGCTTTTGGGTATGTTAGAAGCAAGAAAGGAGGAAGAAGAGAGAAAGCAATGGGAGGAGATAGAGAAGCATGCAAGGTTTTATCCACAAGAGGAGGAGACTATAAGAGAAGCCCAGAATGTCAGGGAGGCCACCAAAACAATGAAAGATGGACATAGATTGAGTTGCTCAAACGATGAGAAACAATTTTAGTATGGGGGTGATGATGAGGCTCATCAATGGGTAAATTATATGGACCTTAATATAACTCTCCATCCTACTAAAATCAACTTTTCTCATAATTCTTTACATGTTTTGTTATATTTTTCTTAATGACAAGGGTAAATATGAGATGTCACGTCTAGTGGTATAATGTGCATTAATTGTAGGTTTTGGAGCAAATTTTTGCTAATTAAAGTGCAGGAACTCAAAGGAGACAAGAAAGAGGAATTTTAAGAGATGAGATCTCCCTCCTTAACTCCCCACTCACTTGAAGATTCCTCCATTAAACCTCATCAGCTCGGAGTTGCAGACAACTGAGCCATTAAGATCATTGGTGGCCAACCTAGTGACAATTTAACACTAGTTGATCTCGAGATTAGGAGCCAAACCTCCCTAAATTTAAGGAAGTTGTTGGTAACTTCAGTTGTATAAATTAGAAGGCCTATAGCCTCATTAGGATTCAGATTTTTGTTCATTGTAGCCAAGAAGCATTTTCAAGTTGAAACTTCTTGACTGATCAATCTTTTGTATTTTTTATATTTTAATGAAAACGAGAAGCATTCCCTTGATCCAACACTGAGTTGAATCAGAGGGCTGAAGCTCTTGGGTTAGGTCCTAACACTAGCAACAGAGGTTCCTCTTCTTGTATATGTATGCTTATATTACAGTCACAATTAGCTGTTGAACTACTTTTGGTGTTGTTAATTTTCAAGTATTGGTATGATTAATTAGTTTTCTTCCATTTGTGGATAGTTAGAACAGTCGTATCATAGTGACAGAAGGTATTTCAGAAAAGCTAGTGATAGTGATTTTCACCTCATCTCTCTCTTTTGGGATCATGACTTGAGGGACACTTTCATACATTCCAAAAACCGAGTTCTTGGTGTGCTGCATAAACTAGGGTTTCTTGATGAGTAGACCTTTGTATTTAGGTCTCTTAGGATGAGTTGCAATTTTCATTTTTGATCTCTTAATTATGTATTGGTTTCAAAGCACTTCCACTCATGCACTCAGCGATTAGATGGTAATAGCTCTGTTTTCTTCCATTTAGTAAATATTTCCCATGTATAGTTACATTTGTGTATAGATGTAGATAAGAATGTGTGTTTGTTCAGGAGCTTCTACATTGTAGGAAGACATCATCTCATTTTCCTCATCCAAACCTTATCCACCCATGTTGCCAAAATCCACTAAAATCTCAATCTACATTCTTGTTTTATAAGCAAAAAATTGTCATTTCCATTGAGCAAATCCAACGATATTGAAATACTTGTTTGAGATCTGGATAGTGTTCACCCCCTTCATGCCTTATTATCCCATTATATACCTTTCCCAAGCTTCATTCCACCTTCTAAACCACTTCCTAAGCTTTCGGCCTATTCCCGTAGTAAAATAGGGGATTGTGTAGGAGAACTAGGACATCTTGTAGTTTTCCTGTAGGAAATCCTGTAGCATCTTATTTTGAGCCAAAATTGAGAAAAATCATCACTGAAGCTAGGATTAGGCCTCTACTTGACCTCCATACCGTCAAGACCATGCTAACCCTCTTCCTTCATACCTGTCTCCCCTACCAAAGAACAAGGAAAGATTAGCATTTGTAGTCATAAAATGAAAACATAAATAAAAAGAGTTATTTTTTCCTAATTAGCACATGCATGCAACAGTTAATACTCCCTAGATCAAATTCCATGCTTAGTTATTTTAAATCATCACATGTGATAAATAGGGTTAAACTAGGCTTCTTTTGTAAGAAAAATGTGTCAATGAGTAGATAGAGGATTGCATGTTACTTTACAAGCATCTTCCAATTCAGTATTTCATTCTTTAAAATAGGCAACATTTCTTTTCTTTAATTTAGGATAATTTTCCCTTCTCCAATTGGTAGTCAGACTTCTTCTAGTCAATAGAAGATTGGCTTGACAAACCCTAGTGGTCTATCGCCCCAGTTGAATAGTAGAAAGAGTATACCATTACATCTATTTGTGTATAAAAAATTGTCGCCTCCAAGTTTATACAAACTTTGGGTTGATGAAGTAAAGTTGGTAGCCCCAGGAGCTATGGCATTCTTGCTGCAATACCGGCGCTCATCATTTCCAATGCTAAAAATGGCACTATTTTTGGCGTTATGCCTGACACTATTTATGGAATAATTTCTGACAACATTTCTATCGTTGTTTCTGGCACTATTCCAGGTGCTATTTATGGTATTATTTCCAACACAATTTTCGGTGCCAAATCTAGCACTATGATAAACATACCTAACAAAGCCTAATTTTGTGCCAGGAAAGGTATCCAATTCGTGAATTGAAATACAACTAAATTCTAACACTATTTATTTGCCTATTATGTTGTAGTGTGTTGAAAATAGCAACAAGAAATGTTAAAAAGAGCATCAAGAAAAATCCTAATTTTATTTGCCCTTGAATTAAATTGGGAACAAAATTGTAACTCCATATCTCATGACAGCTTGTAATAGTTAACTAAGTTAATTTGACTTAGTTAGCTTAGTTAATGCGAGTTGAGAGTCTAACTAGAGTCATGTAGATTGTCTCCTACAATTAGGGGCACTTGTTGAATTTATTTTGAGTTGCAATTATTTAATTCAGTCCAATTGAGTTAAATTAAGTTAAACTAGTTCCAACTGATGGAGGAGTTAGTTGAAGTTCCACTAGTGAGGTGTAACCTATTGTAGTGGGGTGTAACCTGTAGTAGTAGGGTGTAACTTATTGTAGTGGGGTGGAACCTGCAGTAGTGGGGTGTAACCTGTAGTAGTGGGGTGTAACCTACACTGATTAACTAGTAAACTAAAGATTCACTCATAATTAACTCATACATGTCATATCAGAGAAAATACTGAGTTGAGATTAGAGTTTAGGGATAGTTTACTATCAATTGTAAAATCATCTAAATTAAACTGATGGCGCATGCAATCAGAAGAATGCCTAAAATAAATCGTTCCTTAATTAGAAAACTCAAAAATTTTAACCATTTGAATTTCCTTTAAAAGGAGGAATGAAAGCACAAGTTGGTGAGACCAAGCAATAGGAAGCACAAGTTTGTGTGTGGAGCTTGTGAGAGAAAGGTGTGCCAAGAGAAGCTTGTGCATAGGTTGGTAGTGAGATAGATAGAGGTAGTGCAGAGGTTGCTCAAGATTGAGAAAAGCATTGTAATCTTCTCATATTTTCTAATTAATGAAATATACAAATAACAGGGGTTTTTAGTTGTGGCTTTCCCAAGAAAATTAGTGTGTTATGTGTGATTGAATTCTTTCACTTCTATGCTTCATGATTTCATTGGTCATTTATTTTTTCCGCCGATGAGCAGAGTAGATTCAAGTCAATTGTTTTAGCATATTACAATATTTAGTTTAAATCTAAAAGGAATTTCTACATGGTATCAGAGCTATATTTGTAGAAATATCTACATGGTATTAGAGCTAGATTTGTAGATATTTCTACATGGTATTAAATCTAGATTTGTAGAAATTTCTACATGATATCATAGATATATTTATATAAATTTCTAGATGATATCGGAGCTTAAATCAAAATATAAGAGAAGAATTTGAAGTTACCCTTGCATATTAATGGAGCTCTAGTTCAGGGCCGATCCAAAAGACTCTATGTGTAGACTTCTTAATGGAGATAGAAGGCTACTAGTGGGCAGATCAATGAGCCAATGTTTAGTGACACAAAAAGGAGTTTTGATAAATGATATTGGTAGAATGAGGAGCAGAGAGATTTACCATAGGGAGATCAAGAATTAGAGGGAGTTTAGTTTCAGAGGGAGCATCCCTATGGAAGCTAGTACTTCAGGATCTGGGGAGATTAGACTCGTTATTGCAATAGTTTCAGTAGCAGTGCAAGAACAACAATAGAGAAGTAGCAGCAACAATATGAGTACATCAGATTTATAATATGCATGAAAAGCCTTTAGGAGCAAGGAAAAGGTTATATACTTGGTGGTTGGAAGGGAGCATGAATTACCTTTGAACATGCAGCCTCATATGCAACCTCAGAAGCAGTCTTAGCAAGTTGTGGAGCAGCCACAGTTGGAGAATCAAAGAGGAGACTGAGTGGAGACATGCACTCAAGTAGAAATCTCCAGTAGGGAAATTTTTTTAGCCAAGTGGAAGAAGGAGAACATGCAGCCATACCTCTAGGTGTGAGGTGGGGCGATATCAAACCTTAGTCCAAGAGATTCAGAAATTGGGTAGGATCCATTGAGGTGTTTTTTGTCTCATGGATCATTACCTTGCTATGGGGGTCCACAATATTCAGTAACAGGAGGATCACTGTCAGTCAGATACTGAGGAGTGGAGAGAAGGAGACTCAATATTCGAGTCAACAACAACATTGTTTTCTTAGTAGACAATGTGGTAAAAAGCTGGCGAAGTCCTCCTTGGTCAAAGAAAGTATGTGTTAGAGATCCTTAAATATTTGGTATGATGGATTACTAATCCATTGTGACTCCCATGCTGACTAAATTGATGAATTTAAGAGGCTACAACTACAAATTGGTAGATCCATCGATGTACCAATGCATAATTGGGTCATTGATGTATTTGGTTAACACTAGGTCGAACATATGCTTTGATATGACACATTGAGCTAGTTCCATGTTGAACTGAGACATGAGCATTAGATTGTAGCAAAGTACATTTAGAGATATTTGTGTGGTACAATGAATTATGGCTTGAGATTTTTTGCAAACAAGGATGTACAACTTAAAGGATATACAAATGTTGATCAAGTAGGAAGCACTAAAGATAGGAAGAGTACCTTGGGAGTATGCTTTAGTTTGGGATCCGGTATGATGTCATGGATGAATAGGAAGTAGAGATCCATTGCACTTAGCACTAATAAAGAAGAGTAAATCACAACCAACGAGGATTGTACCAAAGAAGTATGGCTCCAGAAGCTATTTGTAGGTTTTTTCAGTCAAGAGTTGGAATCAACAGTGATACACTATGATAATCAGGGTTGTGTGAAGATTTCAGAGAATCTTGTGTTCCAAGACAGGTCGAAGCATATTGAGATCAAGTACAACTACATTTGTGACATTGTACAGAGGAGAGAAATAAGGCTTGAGTACATCTCCACTGATGATCATATAACACATGGACTTCACTTAATGAACTTTTGACATATCACGTGCATTCGTGGCATACTAAACAATACCCTTAATTTGACTACATACTGGAAAAGACCTCTAAAAATCACATTATTTAACCCCCTACCAATATGAACCCAATACACCTTCCCAATAAAAAAACCCTACTTTCACTAGATATTGTAGGTATCCAATTTTTCATTAACATTTTTTATACCCCTTTGTATTTTTTTATTAACTTTGAGCTCCATTTTTTTGTACCTTCCAATATAAAAACCGTTTACCCCCTATTATATGATCAGTATATTATGTCATTTTTCTTCAATTTATATCTCTTAATATGAACGCACATGGTATGGTATTTCTCCCTCAGTGAAGCTCTCGTGGTAGACAACTAATGTTTTTGACCAGCCATTGCTGAGAGATAAGCTCGTGTACTTCAAAGACGAGTTGGGGTTTGTGGAGATTACCCCTCTCATTGAAAGGGAGTGCTGATATGTTTACAATATGGATGGTCGTTCTCCCAAAGGGAGAATGGGTCCAAGAGACCAAGAGGGCTCAATAAGGAATGTTGAGTGAGTGTATCTTGGAGGAGAACCCTAATCACACATCAGGAATGGTGGAGTGAAGTCCTTCAGTATCTAGACCCTGATCACATATTGAAAGAGTGGTGTGAGGTCCTAGACCCTAATCACACACTATGTAGGGTGGAGTGAGGTCCTTTCAACATCTAGACCCAATCACCAATCAAGAAGGGGTTGAGTGAGGTCTTGGCTGATCCATTTCATTGGAGGAATGAGACCAAGGAAAGTGAGAAAATAGTAAGAACTAAAAATTTCCCAGTGCTACTCTAGCCCAAGCATGCTTAACTAGAAAGTTCTCATCTAATTTAATACATTAATGTTGGGATGATCCAAGTTGATTAAGAAATGTGTTTTTCCCTAGTCTCAATTATTCTTATAATGCTTTTCTATCTCATGGATTATGACATATTCCTTTGTCACTCATGAAGTTGCATTTCTTAAACAACTTGAATCATGGAAACATTAATGTATCAAGTTAGATGAGAACTTTGTATTTAAACATGATTGGGCTAGAGTAGTGCTGGGATGGGTGACTTGTTGGGAAATTTTACTTCTTACTATTTTGTCAATTTTCTTGGTCTCATTCCTCTAATAATCTAGATCATTGGCTTAGAGTGCTCACCATGAAGGGTGAGTGAGTGCTTGCTAGTTGAGGGTCTCAACATTTTCGCCTAGGTAAGGCCATGGGTCACTCTAGAATAGTGATTCCTAATATGTTGATGACATTTCCATGGGTTTGGTACTGCCATAGATATGGCCACTAGTGGATGTTGATGATAGATGACGATGTTGGTAATAATGGATAGCCACACTAGATGGTTTGAAATGCATCGATAAAATGTTCTTTATGTGATTATTGCCGAAATAGTTTCCAACATTGATAACCTTTTTCTTTAGAAAAAAATGTTCAATTTCATAATTGTTGAACACACCTATGTCAACACCCCAAGTGTTGGGTGCAGTATAGGTCTATAAATGTACCAACATTTAATTTTTCAATCTGGATAGTTCGTGAACTTCTAGATGCAGCACTTGAAATGCCAGAGAAAGCTCCTAGAAACCAACAAAAGAAATGCTAGTCTATCTTGCATATTAATCTCACCAATAAATGAAATCTTACACTAAAAGAAAATTCGAGAAAAAACCAATCCAAACAATTAAATCATGCGGGAAATAAAAGGAAATTAACAATGTGAAAGGAAATTCAGAAAGGAAATCATAACTCGAAACAAACAGTGTTGATACAATATCAAGAGACTGTAAATGCTGGAAGGAATTCAAAAGCAATTCAAAATCATTCTGCCTGTACTAATTCTGTGTGAAATTAACTTGAAAGCATCGGCAAGTAAATCTACTACGTAAATAACTTATGAAAGAAATTAAATAAATATGAATCTTGCCCTCCTTGTCCCTGAAAATAAATCATGGAGAATTGTCCATAAGTTTAATGTAAAATAAATATTTTCGTTTTCAACATGACGCAATTTGCTTTCATTAATATTGGCTCTCTGTGACATACAAGTAATATATGGTTTTTGTAAGCATAGATTGAATGAATATGTCAATACCTCAAAACCATAATCACTCACATCGTATTCATGTTCTAGAATATAAATCAATTACAGCTCATTTTAATGCATAAGCTGATCTTGTAAATAAGAACAATTGGAGGGATACAATTTGATATGAAGAAATATCCCAAGTGTAAGCACAAATCTCAAGTACAAGAGCAATTTCTTAATGTGGAAAATCAATGAAGTTTAGAGCTAAAAGGAGAACATTGCAGCAAATTAAATAACATCAATCTGGAGAAGGAAAGAGACTATAAATTATTAAATAAAATTCACACAATAAATGACAATTTAAATGCTAATTAATTTAAGAAATGAAGAGCGGTGGTGAGATGGTCTAGCGGCCAACCCAGCTAGCTCAAACCCTCAATTAACCTGGTTCACACAACAGTGAAAATCATTAGATGTAATAAATAAATAGATGAAAACTTCTTCAATTAATTCCTAAAAAACAATATTTACATCAAGCAGACAATGCTCAGCTCTAGCAATACAAGAGGAGTGATCCGCTAGTGATAAACGTGTGATGCTACATTGGGACAATGCCTCTTCCCCTTCTGCATGCTCCCTTCATGTGCACTGCCTCTGGTTCCTTCATGTGCACTGCCTCTGGTTCGACGGATTTCCTAATTCTTGTCTGACTAATTAATTGGCTAATTGACTCATTTATGTTTGCTCCAGTCGATTTCTTATATGGACATCGGATTACATACTGGGCCTTTTAATTCAGCTAATTAAAATATAGAAGATTATTAGTTTTAACAATTTCCTGAAATAAGAATTAGTTTGAAACTGAGTTTCGAAAGAGGGAACGATTCTGGTGAATTGTTCCTCTTTTCCTGGAGTAGTTGTTGCTGGAAGGCGCATTTCAACTGCTTCCTCGAATTTCCTGTTCAAATAAGATTAATTTCCTCAATCAATTTGGGATCGCTTAGAGAATTTCTATTTAGAAATAACAATGTTGACTCCACATCAGATGGGCATAACATTGCATCATCACAACTTTTCATAGCCATAGAAGAAGAATTATTTAGCATAGTTTTTGAATTGATGAAGTTTGAAACCATTCTACGAAATTGCCAAAATGCTATGTGCAAAGTGATCCGCTTTTGATCCAGGATAATCATGCATTTGGGTAGAGACTTTAAAGCTCACAACGTAATCTGGATGAATATGAGTATTCATGTGTGTGCTCCAAATAATAAAATGTTTATCATCAACACCACTGTCACAGTGTCCATTGCTAGGATGAAATTGTTGAGAGCCAGGTTGAACCTGCTCCATGTTTCCCATTATTACCTGTGCCATAAGCCATTTCCTCCAACGTCTAAACTAACATATCCATGTTGAGTAATCGGAGAATGAGGATGTACCATTGCAAATGGCTTACTTGAATGGGAATCCGATTCAGACAAGCTAGATCCTGATAACCTACATCTATGATGTGAATAGAAAGAAGCTCCAATAGACTGTGTACCTTCCGTATGTGTGCTATCTGGAGTTGCCATAGTATGGGAGGTTTGAAAGACATGCCTCCCTGTCTCTGACATTGGTTCCAAATGAATAGATAACTCTCTGAAACAAACAATATTCATTTGATTTCTCCTTAGTTCCAACACCACTATACTAGAATGACAGCCCATCCTCACTTCCACATGTTTGTCGCCAGTTATTTCCAACACTTTCTAAAGAATTTTTTACAATATCTGTAGCCCTTTCAAATAATAGATCACGCAGATATTTAAGAGTTTCATGGGATACTAGTGTCAAATAAATGTGCAATATGGTTTCAAAGTAGTCAAACTCCAGCATAAGTTGACAATAACCATTTATGTCCAATAGCTTTAAATCCTCTGTTTTATTTTCACTAAAAATACCAAGTAATGTATCCATTAATCCCTCAACAAGAATGCTTAAGGTCTTCTCAGGAAATGGCTTAGCTCCAACATACACCTCTGCATGCATAGAAACCAAGGGATGCAGTAACTCCACAGTTGCATCATGTGGACCTTTAACAAGAGGTGCCCCTCCCTAATGAACTCCATCATCCAGAAGATATGCTACTACTTCTGTCCCAAGTAAACTTGCCTTCACATGATTATACTAAGCCAGAACTGTCTCTTCCAAACCAGATAACGATGCAATTAAATCTTCTATGTCAGCCTCTATTTCTTTGTCGTCTTCTCTATCAGCTCCATCCATGCTTGAATCCTTCCAAATAAGCTTGTATTTGTTGGACAACTCAAGTAAAATTTGACTTTTGCAGAAGCCTTCGGAGTGCAAGCAAGTAAATGGTGTAGGAATCCATTGCATGGTGCAGGAAGGTAAGTGCAATGGTGCAGGCATGTAAATACAAGTTCAAAGGTTGTATAAGACATGATCGAATTAATGTTTATACCTGCAACATACAAACCTTAATTAATAATGTTTTAATCATGTTAAAACGAGGAAGGTAACAAATATTCACAACAGTTAATCATTTAACCAAACAACAACATGAGAGAAATGAATGAAAATAAGACAAATTGGATGCCCAGCACCAAGAAGTAGAGTACACATCAATAGATAAAAAATTTCAAGATCATCTTCATCATGCAACTTCTAGATTGCCATTGTAATCCAAATTCTGCATCTCTGTGGGCCTTCATTGTAAAAATGAGTCTAGTATGACTATGAAGCCATGTAAAAAAATATAGGTAGCCTAATATTTCTTGCTATATAGTTTCACTCTAGAGATTTTTTCACCCTCTGCCAATTATTCGCGTTTCTGAACCCAAATAATTGGTAGAAGTTTCCTCCCACACATATCCCAAAGCTAGAGTGGGGCTTGATGGTAAGGCCTTAGGTGAGTCCTAGTGTTATTGAATCTATGAAAAAATTTCATACTGGATCATCTATCATGAGTCACAGAATTTGTTGTGTCTACAGGTCATGTATCTATTGTAAAATTCCCCTTCTAATGAGATGTCATTGTAAAATTATCTAGGTGAAAAAAGTGTTGTCTAGGAACATTTTTGGTGGATGCTTACTCATAATTCATAATTAGACATCATCACAAAAATATTTGTACACCCACTTTGAGTGTGAAAAATATGTCTAAACCCCTCAAGAGTCATTTTAATTTATTTTCTGGCAAAAATTGACCAAAAAAAAAGCTAGAAAATGGTCAAAAAATAAAAATGAGAGAAAATAATATTTCTCTCCAAGTGGAAAAATGAATTTTTGGACAAAGCGGACTTTCCCGAGGAAGATTAAATTTGAAGAACTCATTTCCAAGGTAGATAAACCCCACAAAAATTCCTTGGACCAAAAAATAGCCATCTAGGTTTGTTGAAGCTTGTTTGCTCCTGCATTTGGATTGGGAAACACACTTTATTAGAAAAATCTAGTGGATCCTTGCTTGGACACTAGACTTCCTTTTTGTTGTGGTAACCCATCCCTATTGAAACTAACAAAATATTTCGAAGTGTGTAGAAAATATTTTCTCATCAAGTATCGAGGAATTGCGGAGATTCTTGCTTGAATCAACTAATTACTCAAGTTGATCTTTTGGAGTAATCCTTGTTTGGATCTTCATCTCGTCAGCCCATAGGAACTAAGAACCCATAGTGGGACTCTCAAAGCCTCATCATTAGAATATGTTTGAAGGGAGTTTTCTTGCCTCTCACTCTACTAAGATCATCCATTTAAAAAAAAAACAAATCTTTGACTTATTTCAAAGAGTTTTCAATGGATCATCTACTAATAAGAGCATAAACAATTGTAAATTTTGTATATTGTTTTGTAAACGGATTTTTCCTAACCCTTTTCTATATTTTTCCCTTTGTATATATATAGCCATTTGCTGTTTTTTATTTTTTATTTTCTTTTCGCAAGTGCTTCTGATCTATATTAGTGGGGGTATAAATCTTGCTAGCTTCATCCCTCACCTAGCCTATATGGCTAGCGTTTGGTTACAATTTCTCATTTTCTGATGGTCGTCTACAGTTTTTGCAGAACCGCTAGGGTTTCTAGGTTGTTTAAATCCTTTAATGGGTCAGATCTATCCATTTGTGGCTTCTATCCCCAACAAAAAAAATTCATCAAGGGAGTCACTAACTTTCTAGCCTCGGATTTGGCACCTTTTGCAATTTATTTAAGGGTTTCAACATAAAAATTGTTTTTATTGGTTTATATAATTTGGGTTTAGTCTTTGCAAGCGTATGCTCATTATTGTGTGGCTTAGTTTCCATTTTCAGTGCTTGTAATGCTTGATTGTAGGCCTAATATTCCTTTCTTTCCCTAGTTATAGGTATTATTAGCTATTGTGGTGTTAATTGTGGGTCAAATAGGCTTCTTTACCCTAGCCGTAGGCTGATGTAGAATTTTTGGGCTTATTCACAGGTCTCCAAGGGTTGTTTCCTTCTACCACAGGTCTAATCTCATCGTATTACCCTAGCTGCACCCTGATCCAACCTTTTTCTCCTTTGCCGCAACCTCATATAGCCTTGCTAGGCTTACTCGCAACCATAAACACTCCTCTCCTCCTTGGTTGCTGACCCAATAGGAGTTTTCTCTCATTATAGTTTGTTTTTAGAGTTAGCTTTGTGGTTTTGCAGACCAAAAATCCTCCATCACAAGGTTTCATTGTGCTAAAATTGGATCAAAGCATTGGGAAGTGTCTCTAGGCATAGCCGCAAGGCTTAAATGCCTAATACAACCTGGCCACAAAATTTTTTGTCACTATTTCAAGCCTAACACATTTTTGGTTGTAGGGATATTTTCATTTTGTTGAAGGGCTTCATCATTGATTTTGGTTCAGGTTTGTCCCTTTGTGTTGTTCAGTTACTACACATTGTTTAACAAAGGGAACTCATATGCCTTAAGGCCTTAATTTTATTGACTGTAAAACTCAAAAAGGACTGCATAATACCAAACCTAGAGCATAAACTAATTAAGTGCTTAAACATTGAAAATTAATAACAAAAAAGGGCTTGACAACATTTAATTCATCACATCTAGCTCATAGGTATTGATTTGACATTTCTATCCTTGTTTCATTACCTGACCATGAGCATTCACTAATTGATTTGTCTAGTTCATCTGGTGCATTTACTTCTTATTTCTTATGTTGTAGGCTTTTTCTATTGGTAATCGAATTACTAATTTAATTCCTAGTCTCCCTGAGGATACTAATTCTTGGATAGATTTTCTCACTAGCTTAGAATTTCATTTGCATTAATTTTCTTTCTAAATTGCTTCTCACATAAATCATTGTTGATAGTTTCTTTTATCCTAATTTACTTGTGCTCATTCCTAGCTGCTACCTTGTGAAGTGAAGAAAACTCCAAACAAGACTCAAGATATTTGGTTGATCTATCATGAAAAGGAAAGGAATTTGTAATCTTGTGTTTGAAAGTCCTACTTCATAATATTGATTACAAGTTGTTTACCTTGCTTACATTAGAAACTTAACTACAAGTATTAAGGAAACCTAAACATATTCTCTAAATTGAATCACTACTTGGTCTTGTTTCATTTGAATGCACATTTAGTAGTAGTTTTCATTTGTTCCTTGTCAGCAATCTCAACTACCTTAAGTTATTTGTGCTGCGTCCTCTTGTATTTCATTGGTTCCTAACCCTTATTTCCCAGAGTGAAAAAATACTTTAATCAAGTAACTTAACTAAAGATATATGATCTTGTAATGCTTCAGTGATCCATCTTTTGTTACAAGTGCAAGGTATTCAACATTGCTCACATGAAAATTTGGCTATAAGTGTGTTTACTTGAAGCAACCTAATCACACTTTTCTAACTTGCATTCCATAAAATTGCTACTTGATCTATTTTTATTTGGACATAATTGATTGATCTAAGTAGCGAACATCTCTCTTTTCTCTTGAGAAATCTCATTTTCCATCTAACAACTGTGGTTTTACTAAAAGGATCTTTTCTTATCCCAATTGCCTAAGTAAGTGAAGAATATCTTAAAGCCATTATTGGCACTATGAGATCTTTCCTTAACATTGTCATTGCTTCATTGAAAATTTCTTGATATTTCATTAGTAATTGTCATAAGATAATAATCATGTGCTTAAGTATTTAATTCATATTTTCATTATAAGAATATTGGTAATTTATTTCTTGAAGCATAGTGATATCATTGTCTCTCGTGAAGGAATTTATTTTGCATCTTAGAATTAGTTTTGTACTTCCTAAAATTCACCTCCAATCCTAAGCTTAGTTCATAAAAAGTTAGGACCACCTTCTTCATCCAATTTGAGAAGTCAGAACCCCATTCACGGTCAGCATAGGTGACCTTGCAGTTCTCTTATGGGCAATCCCTTGTAGGAATGGAGGCACTTGGGTGGTTAGAGGTCGTGGGGAGGTATCAGTGATCAGACTGTATCCTCCTTCACCATCACTTCTCACTACAACCTTATTTGTGACTAGCTTCAAAACAATTGAGGAGAATACCTTTAGCTAGACTAGGCATATAAATAAAAATAACCAAGATTTTTCACTTCACCTAGTTTAGTTTTGCAATCTTATCTATTTGACTTTCTCTCTTCTTTACAGCTTCTATTTATCTGGTAACTTGATATATTCATCATTGTTGTGCAAGTATTTCTTAATTTCATTTGAACATTTAAGGCTTTGGTCTCTCACTGATATATTTTCATAATCTAATTGAATCTACTTATTTGTGCTCAATAATATTACTTTCCATATAATTTCAACTCAAGTTGCTAAGATATTCATTTGTGTCTCCTAAACTTGTTGATCCCCAACAAGTTCATCATATTTTTTCTACCTTCAAGGACTACCACCCTTAGCCTCTTAGGAGATAGCCTAAATGAAGTGAGCAGGGATCGGAGTGATAGCTTCTACTCTGAGCGTTGCACCTTAGGTGTACACTTCACACGACAACATGAACACCTATGACAATGATTATGAATGCCTGCCTAGTTAAGAGGGAGTGTTGAATATGCAACTATGGTCATTCTTCATAATCTACATTTGGTCACCTGATGTGATTGTATTTATCATTGTAAAGCATATTTATAAATTCTCGAGTCAAAGGAAGATTTATTTCAAGTCAAAGTCCCATTGCGAATTTTTAAAGATGAAAATTTGAATTTTTTAAATGTAACTTTTGGCTCCAAAAGTGACAAGTCAGCTTCCCTCCAAGTCAAATTTCCCCTAGCCAAGAAACACATCCTTTCACCCTAGCAAAACTACTATATAAAGGTAGCTCATCCTCCTGCATTTGGGCATACACATTCTCTCACATAAGACATCTTTTGGGCAAGAAAGTGAAGGACAAGAAGGATGAAGGACCAAGCAAGATGCCAACATTTCTCTCCTCTCTCTCTAGAAAACCACATGTGTGGATTGATCTCTCTCTCTCTATGATTCACATTCTTTTGGGGCAATTGTTCCAAGGGGCCGAAATTTCTAGGTTTCTACGGCAACTATTGGAGGGCCGAAATTGTGGGGCGACTGGATACTATAGGAAGGTTGAAATTCTGGGTCAGAAAGGTAGGTCGGAATGCAAGATTAGTTTGGGTGAGTTGACTTGGAGGAGAAGACCATGTTTGACCATAAGTCAAAGTGTATCGCTCATTGAAAAATACGAATTTCGCTATTGAAAAATTTGCCGATCTTTCTGTTGTATGGGTTTTTCCATGGGGAACCTTGTCTTCTCTTATGTGTTGTTATCTCTATTGTTCTACTATTCTTTATGGTTGAATTTATGAAGTATAATTGTTGAATGATATATTGGAATAAGTTAAAATAATATTTACATCAAAATTAATTATCAAAATTTCAGAAATACTGTGAAAACCCTAATTACGCTAAGAAAATCAACAGGGTTTTCTTCAGGTTCCATCCATTCCCTCTCTAATGAATTTATAGGATTGGTCACGACCAATAGTAGTAATAAGCCTTGCACTTCTACCTTTTTGGTGACCCATATATTTCTATCCCTTTCCTTTATAGTTCTACTTGCCCTTGGTTTTCCAGTCGAATTTGTACTTAGATCTATGCTAGGATTGCTCATAATAGTGTTTTAATTTCCTTATTGCATCCTCAAGAGTTTTTGGTTCATCAAAGTTGATCCGGTATTTAAATGACTATGGAAACCCACTAATATACCTCTGAATATTTTCCTTTTCATCCTTAAAGTACGGATATATCTCGATAGCTCCAATAATTTGGTGTTGTATTCTTCATCTGACATATGCCCCATCTTCAGTTTATAGAACTCCTTGCATTTGTTGTCAAAGTACCTCTTAGATAGGTACTTGTCCCTAAAATACCCCTCAAACTCCTTCTAGGACATCTCTTCCTCCCTTATATCCTTCACATTCTTCAAATCGTCCCACTACTAGTCATCCTTTCCCTTGAAGCTAAAGGTAGCCACCTTTGACTTCATGTTCTCAGAGTAGTTGTGGACTCTAAAGAACTTCTTCATCCCAAGAAACCATGCTTCAACATCTTCTACCTTTTTTACCTCACCATCAAACATAGGAGGCTTGGCCTTCTTGAATTCCTATGGCATATGCTCCTTTTCCCTCCTTCTCCTATGGTGATGATGTCTCCTAGTAATACAATCAGAGTGTTGTCCATGGGTGCTTGTCCTTCTTTCTGGAGTACTCAATGGAGTATGTCCCCTTACTATGTCTTCATTGTCCAACATGTACCTTTTCCTAGATCTACTTACATCTACTCTATCAATCCTTTCTTCTTGTACTGATGAGCTCTGCCTAACCCTGTGGCTAGCTCCCAACTCATGCTTCTTTTGACTCTGTAAGTTAGACATACTTTGCAATATGATTGCATTTACCTTATCTTGCCTCTCTTGTGCCCTGACGAACCTCTCGTTGTCATCTTTGCAGCTCCTTATTTCAACCTTTAGACTTCTCAAGTATCAATCTAATCGAGGGAGCACGACTCTCCTCTCTTCCTAATTCATTCTTCTGCATGCTCATGTTGAGACTTATTAGTTCTATATTGCACCATCTTACATCTCATTCCCTTTATTTTTCAATTTTATTTAGTGTCTCCTTAATGTGCTCTCACACACACCCATAACTGTATGATTAACCAAAACATAGATGCATAGTATAAATCATCACCATGACTTGTTATTCTGAGTCTGCTAGTGCGAGTCAAGCTAAAACATTACACCTAAAGTTAGCACATCCATAACAACAAAATCATGTCAAAATTAGTACTAACATACAATATGCATATATCAAAACTAAATAAAACAAGTAACACATATCATCAATTCAAATGACAACCATCCTTCATAACACGATCAAACACCTGTCACATTGTTCTAGAAACCTATCTTATTTCCAAAGGTCCAATATTGAACCTTTAGCTTTGATACCACTCTAAAACATTCCCCTATTCCCTGTAGCTCACAATAAAGGGTAGAATGAGGTGTTACTATCATTGACCTGACTTCCATAGTCCTGCCATGGAAATGGGGTCTTAAAATTTTGTCATTTTCAAACTCCTCGAAACTTATAAACATCGCCATTATGTCTGTCTCATTGAGATCTTTCCGAAGATATAAAATTTTCTTCAATCTGACTTTGAAATCAAAAGATATGGCCATTTAAATATTTTGCCTATAACCTCTAGCCACATCATTAAGTCCAGCCATGTGGCACCCACATGGTCCCCATGTGGCACCCACATGGTCCCCATGTGGTGCCCATGGCACATCCCATCTCATTGCAATGACATTCTCCTAACTAGTGCATGTCATAGAATTGCATATAAGGTGACATTGTGGCATGGTTATGTGGCATGCAACATCACCACAATGTGGCACCCAGGTGGTCCCCATGTGGTTCCCATGGTGCAGCCCATCTCACTGCCATGTCATTTCAGCATTGTAGAGCATGATGCACAGGAAGAGGGATGAGGTTTTACACCTTGAGATGGGAAAAGGTTTACAACAATTGACAACAATTTAATTGGTGTCTTGGTCTCAAGCTTTATTATAAGGGCCCAATGTGACACCAATGGGAAAGGCCAAAGGCAAGGGACCAAGACGAGAAGACCCTCATGTTGAATGATGGGAGGGATTTTTGTCTCACTTGATAAACATTCATTGTACACCTGAGATTTAGCTGAGAACCAATTTTCCATTTAAATGTGAAATCGACACATTGCAAGCCTTGGAAGGGAGATTCGATGGTGCCATGTCGTGGCAATGTTCAATGTATAGGCTATGGTATTACTCTAGTTAGGAGAATGACATATATCTGTGTGTGTGTGTGCTTATTTATCCTTTTCTTTGCAACACTGAGACTGACTTGCATATATATGAATATATACATAGAATAATCTCTCCTAAGCTTTACATTTATATACCAAGGCTCATTATGCAAATAATTTAAATGCAAGAAATTAATCAACCATAAAAATTTACACATCTATTGTGTTTATGAAATTAGGCTAAATTTAGGATAAAGAAATAAACATAGGAATTAAACTAGGGCCTCAAAATTCACACAGGAAATGAATATTTTGTATTCTTATAGGAAATCACATAGGCTTAGTATTACAGTAAACATGTTTACAACATAATAGGTATGTACATAATGTTCAAATGCAAGAAACAAAAATAAGCACTTCTCTTATAATGTAGAGTCTAGCAACTGAGATTGGGATTTCAACTCTCCACCCAACCCTAGATTGGCCCACACTGCAACCTTTGGTGAAACCTATCACCCCCAAGCTAGATTTCAGAGCTTGAGGAGGTAGTTTAGCCAGGAACTCTCAACCATCGCTCATGTATGGTGAACAAAGCCCATTTTTCTTAGGTGTTCTCAATAGTTACGAATTGTTACACCACAAAGGTTATTAATCCAATCAACATCAATTTAGGGGTTCTCACAAGGCAGATATAGTATTAGTTTATTTTGGGATAGATATTTACATAATTAATAAGGGGGACTTATTAGTTGTGTTACTATTGTGAGAGTGAGAGCCACCTACCCAGGGACCTCATAGTGATGCTACACCTGTGTTCTCAACCTCAGGCTACACTAGGTGTTATCAAACCAACTAGTCTTGGAGGGCCTCATCCCACCCGTGTTTCTCAACCATCTAGTTCCTAGTGGTTTTACCAACCTCGAAAGCAAGCCACTTCTCTGTGATTCTCAGCTAGTAAGCCTTCTTGGGTTTCTCAGTTGGGCTACCACTAGAGTGATATCTTCCCTATGAAATATATGTGTTATTATCCTATGCACTGCATTTTTCTTCCTCCTTGTATGAATGAATTATGAATAATTCATGTCTCCCCTGCCCCTCACCTTTTTTTTCCTGCGTGCCTTTTTTTTTGTCCTTCAGCCTTTGAATCTAATAGCCTACTCCATTGTTGCCACATTGTCACACTTACCCCTTGGGGAATCCTTCCTCGCCACCTTCCATTACCAACATGATCCGAAATTAAACAATAACGTAGAAAAAAATATAGATATAACCATAAATACGAAGTTGCAGCAAAAATAACACTTCATTTCATTAATATCAAAGAACTGAAATATGCTTACATACATAATGAAAATAAACTAGCTCAGTCGATGGTAGCTTATCTCTGAGAAGAGATATGGCGGGTACATGCCTTTGAACCATGTTACAATGAGGCTTGAAGGCCTATTTATTATTGACAAATAATGGAAAACCATAAACATCCAAAAACCTAGCCCTAGGAGATGAAGCACCAAAACTATGGGCCCCATTTGGGTAAATTGGTACATCAACTTCCTAGGGTCGTAACTTTGGCATACGATCTCTGTTTGATGCACATAATACCTCATTAGAAATATATATCTGAAGAATATAAATTTTGAATGAAAACATAAGTCAAAGCCTCCTGTTTTCCCATTTTCCAAAAAAAGGTCATTTAGGGCCTCAAAAGGGCTCTGAAAGTTGAGGACCCAAAAAGCTACCAAAAATAGTAAATTGTGCTACAATTAAGGAAATTGAAAATTTGAAAGAAACAATGGTGGGGGTCCAAGTGAAATAGGAAGGTGGCCAAAAATATCCACCTAGATCAATCCTTCCCCCTTAGGAAGCAACGGTCCCCATTGCATTAAATGCCTCCATCAGATGGGGAAACTTCTACTGAACTTGGTCCTTGGTGAGCCACTTTCCTTGGTGCAGATGTTGGCTAATTTTGACAAATTGATACAGTTGGATCTTTTGTTGGTGAGTATTCTTGATCGGTGTGTCCATGATCTGATCAGTTGTGGCATGTTCCATGCAATATGGGTTTAACTATGTTGGTGTGAAATGTTCAACAATGTCTGATGTTCCTAGTAATGGTGGGAAGTATGGTCTAAGGCGGTCCACATTGAACATTGGGTGTAGGCCAAGGAATGGTGGAATGTTGAGTTTAAAATAATTGTTCCTTACAACCTTAATGATGATGTAAGTCCCATTTCGGACTAGGAGAAGCTTGTAGTGGGGCCCGGTGAGGTGTTCCTTATACAAATGTAACCAAACTTTGTCACTCATTTGAAACTTGTGTGGCACCCGATGTTGATCATGACATTGCTTGTACTTAGAATTGTCTCTGTCCAATAATTCATGGACCTGTTGGTGGATGTGTTTAATGTGCTCAATGAAGATGCTAGCCTTGTCAGCTTCAGACTAGACACGAGTTGAATCTTCCTGAGTAACTGTAAATGGTATGGCTAGATGAATGGGACATAGTTACTGGAATCCCAAACCCACCTGAAAGGAGTTGTGTCCAGTTGAGCTATGGAGAGCTCTATTGTAGTTGTGTTAGACATAGGGGAGGATTTCATCCCATGTGCGTGGATTCTTTGAGTTTTGCATGCGCAGAATGTGCACGATCATCCTTTTGGTGACCTTTGTTTGGCCATCAGTTTGGGGGTGGAAAGTTGTGGACTTAGTGAGCTTGGTATCCAATATTGACCAAAGACTTGACCAAAGGGTGCTTAGGAACCTGTTGTCGCAACTTGAAATAATGGAATGTGGGATCCCAAAGTGTATCCACACTCGTTCAAAGAACATCTTAGCAGTGGCTTATGCTATGATACTCTTCTTATAGGAAACTAGAATGGCCATCTTAGAGAATCTTTCGACGACCATGAAAACACAGTCATTTCCATGCTGAGTAGAAGGAAGGCCCAATATATAATCCATGGCAATGGATTCCTAAGGTCGACTACGAGTAGGTAGAGGAATATATAGGCCTTGCTTCTTGATGGTTGGTTTGGGAATGGCACATACAATGTAGGATCTAATGTCCTTCCCAACATCCTCTCGAAGGTTCATCCAATAAAAATACGTATGTAGCACTACCACTATTTTCTCAACTCTGAAATTTCTAGCGACCCGAATGTAGTGCGCCTCCCAAATCATCTTGGCATGCTCGCTTGAAGGAACACATATGTGTCCTAGGTGGCATAACAGTGCATCTTAGAGGTGAAAATTTGGAACTTGCTTTCCTTCTAGGAGTGTCTGGTATGTGTTGCTAAATCATGGATCATTGTTATAACTATACGGTCACCCCGGAGTCTCGTGCCCACAAGAGTCGAGCATAGTGATCAACACCATGACCAACAAACAGTTGAGGCGGTATACAACATTAATGGTGCTTCCCTTCTTGTACTTAATGTTGAAATGAAACTATTGCAGGTATGTGGACCATTTATGATGGCGATCATTTTGCAACTTCCCTTATGTTTGTATGAACTGTAGGGGTTAGTGGTTTGTGTGGATGGTTGTTTCCTTCCCCAGAATGTAATGCTTCCATTATCGGCAGCCATGCACAATTGAATACATCTCTATGTCAAAGGTGGGCTAATTTCAGACTATTTTTTAAACTGTCTCATTGTCATATATGCCCCTACTGAGTAAGAATTGCACCAATAGCATATTCAAAGGCATTTGTATCAGTCTCATATGGTTGTTGCAGGTCTCGTAAACTTAGTATTGGTGCAAAGCAGAGGCAATGCTTCCACTTAGAAAATTCCTTTTGTTGGGATTAAGACCAAAATAACTTTTCTTTCGCTCCACCCTTGGTGACTTGACATAAAGGCCAAGTGATATGAGAGAAACCCAACACTAACCTGTGGTGAAAATTGGCAAGACCTAGAAATTTGCACAACTCTATGAGAGTGGTTGGGGCTAGCCAATCTTGAATGACTTGTATCTTTGTTAGGTCCACATGTGCACCCCTCTCATCAATGATGTACCTGAAATATTGAACTTGGGTCATACCAAAAGTTCATTTCTCCAAATTGGCACACAACTTATGTTGTTGTAGGGTTTGGAGGACCTGTCAAACATGGTAGAGTTTCTCTTACCAACTCCAGCTAAAGATGAGGATGTCATCCAAATACACCACCATAAATGACTTGGTGAATGGTTTTAAGATGTCGTCCATCAACCTCATGAAGGTTGCGAGGGCATTTATCAACCCAAAAGGGATAACCGACCATTCAAAAAGTCCCTCCTTGGATATGAAGGGAGTCTTCCGCATATTAGAGAGTTTGATTGGTACCTGATGATAACCAAACTTCAAGTCAATCTTGTTGAAATATTTGGCCCCCTTGAGCTGGTCCAGAAGGTCATCAATCTATGGGATTGGATACCTATTCCAGAAAATGATCTTGTTTAGTGTCCGATATTCAATACAAAGTCTCCAATTCTTGTCCTTCTTTTATACCAACATGATCAGGCTCCCATAGGGTGATGAACGTGGCCTGATGTGCCTTTTCTGCAATAGCTCCTGAATCTACCTCTTAATTTCATCATTCTCCATAAAAGAGCATTGATAGATTGTTCCATTGGGTAGAGACATGCTCATGGTTAGATCAATTGAGTGCTTGACCTGACAGTGTAGAGGTACCTTTGTGGGTGAGGTGAAAATGTCCCTGTACTCCTCCACGATCTTGCCCATCTACTTATTCCGTGCAGAGGAGCCCTGTCTAGAGGTCGTGGCCACAATCTTATTCTTGCCCTGAGGGTGAATCATAAGGAAAACAAATTTCCTAGTCTAGGAAATGATCTTACGGCATTGCTTCACAGTGATCAAAGAGATGGTGGTAGGTAAGCTAACTCCAGTATCTTGTACAACTTATTTCCCAAACCAATAATAATAGTGTTAGGCCTAGACTCATACACAACATGTCGCTTCCACAATTATGCTTTTACGAATAATACATAACAAACTCTAAGAGGAGTAACATCACATAGTACCTCATTTGTGAAGGGCTTAATGTTGTAGGGAAGGCACCACTGCTGGCTAACACGAAGATCTCATCCTTGGTGAAGCCACTCTATGGTGTAAGACTGTGGGTGTGATGTAGTTGATAGGCCCAAAAACTTCACAAAATTTCCTGAAATGAGGTTCTTTTGGCTCCCGCTGTTGACAATGAATTGCAGTGGAGAACCCTTCACCCACATCTGTGAGTGGAAGAGGTGCTCCCCCTCCTTTGGATCTTCAGGCTCATTCTTCTGGATCTTTGTGGTAGCAACAATGGCACTAGGTTCCACATAAATAATATGATTCCCTTTGCCATTCCCATTGTCAGGTTCCGACTTAAAGTTGGAACATGCATCTGTTTCGAAAGCCTTCAGCTCAACCATGTTGGCTTTATGGGGCTTGACCCAGGTTCAGAAGTGATTCAACAAAAAAAAACCCGAAAACTACTGGCCCTTTCAGCAATAGTCCGAGGTGCATGGACTGAGGTCTCACTCGAGGTAGTATGGTAGGGTGCTGGAACCAAGTTTCTGCACCCTAGGGATGTCTTAATGAGGTCCTAGGAAGTTCTTGAGCCCAACCTACATGCTTGCACTGCTCCGCGCAGCCGTCTAACCTTCACGACTAGTGCGACTGCTTCCGTGCAGCTCTGTAAAGAGCGTAAAGATGTGCTATCTAGATATTTGATCTTCACTATGCTATTATTATAGATCTAGACTTAATTGTGTATACCCAATATTCTTATTAACCATTCAACATTCACACCAAGTGCACACAATCATAAACCATAAAGCGATGAATAAGCATAACAGAAGCATGAACACACAGATCTATGAGAAAATGCACAATATTCCAGAATCAACTTATGTTTTATTAATCCTTTTTTCAGATACAATCCCAACTCCGCCCTGCACACTCAGCTACAAGGGTCCACACACAAAGCTGTGGAATCTACCAAGCCTCTGCACACACAACTGCAAAGCCTCTTCCTACTACTACAACCCAAGACTCGGACTTACAAACTCAGAGCTTAATCCCTTAATAAAAACTCATATTACTTCCAAGACTCCCAAAAACTACTCTTTACACTTAGAGCCTCGCTCTATTTATACAATCCCATGGTCTGCAGACCATGGGTAGGCCAACACCTTCTATATTAAATTACATTATTTTAGGGTGGAAAACCCTAGACTCTCGCACTCCGCGCCCGCATTTTGTGGGGTCTTTACATTACAATCACCAAAATTCGAGCTTTAAGCCCCAAAAACCTGCTATGGGGGCATCCGCTGCCTTAGAGTCCCCAAACACAATCATCGTGACTCGTCCTCGAGTCACCCAACTGGTGTGATGAGCTTTGCGTGAAGTCCATCCAACTATGCCTGTGCTGTGGGAAGGTCCACAACGCACCATGTTGCTGTCATCTGGATCTGCTCCATCTCTGCTTCTGAATCATCTATGTCAGACTTGATTCTCTACTTTGATGCTAGCTTCTAGTACCTATGTTTATAGTCCTGCAACTCTGTCTGGATTCTCGGGTCACGAATACTGTATTGTGATTAGTTAGTCAGGCAGCCAGCCCACCCGTGTAGAGCTTCAGGTGACTGCCATTTACTCTTCCTGGGAAGGGTTCTCCATTAAGTTTGACTAGCTAGAGCGCGCCACCGTTTGTAACTTCTTTGACCACATATGGTCCTAACCAATGCATTTTGAGTTTCCCCAAAAAAATTTTGAAATTGCTGTCATCCAGCAACACTAAATCGTTTACTTTGAATGTGCGCATTTTGGTATGGTGATCGTGCTAGGTTTTCTTGCACTATTTCTGTACCTACTGATGGAATCCTGCCAGAAACCATTCTTCCTCGAGCTCTTCTAATTGCGCAAGTCTCTCTTCCAAGGCCTCACGGTTCGACATGACTGTAATTACTGCTATCCATAAACTGGGTATGATGTATTCCATTGCCATGACTGCTTCCGTGTCGTAGACTAACCTGAAAGGTGTCTAACCCATCAATTTCTTGCACGTGGTTCTGTATGCCCATAACACAACAGGTATGCACAGGTCCCAGTCATTGCACTACGCATTACATATTTTGGTCAGTGTCATCTCCAGAATTTTGTTGAATGCTTCTACTGTCCCATTAGCTTGCGAATGGTATGGTGTACTTTTTTGATGATACACCTAGAATTCCTTAGTGAGTGTGCTGATAGTCTCATTCAGGAAGTGCATCCCATGCTCACTCATTAAAATTTTCGGGCAACCAAGCCATGTCAACACATTATCAAATAAAAATTTCGTAGTTGTCGCAGTTGTGTAGTCCTTAACTGGCTGCGCTTCCACCCATCGAGTCAGGTATTCTATCGCGGTCATGATGTAGCGTGCACCCTTCGTCCCCTGAGGTTTGATTAGTCCTACAAAGTTGATTGCCCATTTTTCAAATGGTTGCAGCATCATCTATGGATTGAGTGGCATCTCATCCCTTCGTGATGGTTTCCCAGTCCTTTGACATACATCGCAGGCCAAACAGTGTGCTTTTGAATCTTGATGTAGGGTTGGCCACCATAGCCCAGAGCAAAGAATCTTCTATGGCGTCGTGTGTCCTGCATAGTGTCCTCCTATATCCCCTCCATGTGCTTCTGTGAGGATATTTCCTCGTTCAAATTCAGGTACATATCTTCGCAATATCTCATTATTTCCCATTTTGTAGAGGTGCCCCGCGATGACAGAAAAATCTGCCACGTGTATCACCAATTCCTTCTTCTACTAGACTGAATATTCCTTTAGCATAGTACCTGTGGTTAAAAAATGAATTATATCTTTGAAGTGGTTGTCAGTGATGCGCACAGCAAAGAGTTGTGCATCAGGTAGTCCGTCTTCCAAATTTTTTGGCTCCTCTCCTGTCTCAATTCGTGATAAGTGATCTGGTCCTGTACTTATTCATCTCGACTTTACAATGACCTCAAAGTCATATTCTTGAAATAGTAGTAGCCATCTGCATATGCGCCCCCCCAACACAGCCTTTTTCACCAGGTATTTCAATGTGGAATGATTGGTATACATCTTGAAGTGCCCGCCAAGTAAATAGTGTTGGTATTTCTGGAGTGTGTATACCATTGCCAACCCTTGCACTCAGTAGTAGAGTAGTTCTTTTCGGCTTTGGATAGCCTCCGACTTGCAACGTGATGGGCTGACCCACACCTTCTGTGCCTTCCTGCGTAAGTACAGCTCCTAGGGCGATACATGGCGCATCAATGTGTACATGAAATTCTACGTCCCATTTCAGGAAGACCAAGATGGGAGCAAATGCCATTTTCTCCTTGAAAACATCCAAACTTTTCTCACAATCGTCATTCCAACAATATGTAGTGTCCTTTTTCAATAGCTTCTCCACGCTATTATTTGTGCATAGCTCTTAATAAACTTCCTATAGTAACCAGTGTGCCCCAACGTAGCGCGTAGTTGTTTGACACTTCGTGATGCTTCTAGATTGAGAATAACGACAATCTTCACAGGATCCACCATCATACCTTGTTTCCAAACCACATGGCCGAGCAGGTTTCCAAAGGGGATGAGGAAGGTGCACTTTTTCAGATTTAGCGCAATCTGGTGTTGTCGGCACGTATCCAGCATCAAACGTAAGCTTGCTATATGGTGTTTCACTAACCCGAATACAGTCCAATCGTCCAGTTAGACTTCCAGGAACTTGTGGATGTATTCTTTGAACATGGCCACCACTATGCCTGAAAATATGGTTGGCGTGTTCTTCAATCCAAAGGGCATGATAGTGTATTGAAAGTAGTCCCATTCGGTTGTGAAGGTTGTCTTGCTCCTATCTTCTGGCGCGATCTTAATCTGATGGTACCCTGAGAAGCCATCCATGAATGAATAAGCTTCCTGACCACCAACATTCTCCAATAGTTCATCTGTAAATGGTGTCGGGAATGGATCGTGAACACAGGTGTTGTTGAGCTTCCTGAGGTCCACGCATATTCTAATTTTTCCCTTCTGTTTTTTCTCTTATAGTACCATAGGACTCACCCAGTTGGATTCTTCCACTGGTTCAATAATTCCGGCTGTAAGAATTTTGTCTAGTTCTTCGCAGACCTTTTCTTTATACTTTGGATTCAAACGGTAAGGTCTCTTCTTAACAGGCGTTGTGTCTAGTTTCAGAGTGATCTTCATCATCCCTAATTCACCAATGATCCCCTTTAAGTCCGTGAGGTTAGGAACAAATCTTGATATTCACAGAGTAACTCAGCAACCTTATCTACCGTAGCATTGTCCCAATAGTCCCTAAGCATCACGTACTTCGGCTCCACGTCCGTACCAATGTTTACCTGCCTTTTTTTTAGTAGCGCAGTGATGTCGGCATCCTTAATTGATGGTCCTCTAACTTAGCGACTCCCTTCTGTTTCTGGAATACTAATATTCTAGCAGTTGTCATCATCCTCCTCTACTTGCACATTATAACATTCTAGGGCATTACTTAGCTAGGTTGTCCATGTTGGTTGAACAACTTGCCGTGGTTCCTGTGGTATTCTGAAGATGGCAGCTTTTACGGCTTGCAGCTCATCATCAACATTATCTAACCATCGGTCTTAAAATGAGAATGTTAGCAAAAATACCTCATGCAAGACATCCCATTCGTCTGTACCATGTCAGAGTTTTGTCTCAGTATACCAATTCATGGGTATGACATCCAGGGTATGGTAGAATAAGTGTACCCATTCAGGGTGAGGTTCTTCTTCATAGGCCTTGGTCCACTTCACGAGGTGCATGTGCGAGTCATCTTGTCCATCATATTTAGCTTCTATCCATAGTTGCAGTTTCCCAAATCGTAGGCGCATCATCCTTCTACATCTGCGCCAGTTTTCAAAATTTCCTTGATGCATTCCCCGCCAATGCATAGCTATTGCGCGCAACACCCACTTCAACACATTGAACCGTTGTTGTTCTAGTACTACGCTTTCAAACATTTCTAGGAATTTTTCCACCCCCTTCAACCCATCATATGTTGGCAGATCTCGGGCCTGGGTTGTTACGCAACGTAGTGATCTAATCATCATGTTACAATTCAGTGTTGTCACTTCATTCAACTGATTGTGCCAGCGTTCGTCTTCCTCGTTTGAGTCTGTGGTGTAGGAACTTGTGCGCTCCCACGAGATCCTTCCATTTGCAGTCGGATTCACCCACTCCTGATCCTGCACAGTTATCTTGTAAATGCAATTAGCTCATCGTCACTGTCATCATCGTGCACATGTTCAATGTAGAGCACTCCTTTAGCTGGATCTAGCGGAACTACCATGTGTAAGGACTTTTTCTCGAATATCATCTTCCGCTTCTTCAAGTTGATGACTCCATTCATATTAGTGGCCCAGTCTATTCCTAGCAACGTGGGATAAGGATTGCTATCATTGACAATCTCTATCACTTCAAAGTCCGTCTGTGTGCTCATGCCTTCGATATCAACTGTTACCCCTTGCAACCTCCCCATGGGCAAAATATTCTGTTGGTTCACCATTCGCAATTGAATAGGGGACCACTGTAATGTGAGCTTGTTGATACATTCCCATGTCTACTTTGTTGATACATTCGCGTTTAAACCTAGGCCTAGGATTACCTAATCCATTTCATATTCACCAATCTATGCCGTCATTCTCATTTCCCTCCCAGTGTGCAATGCATGCTTTCCCAATTTATGGACCATGCGCGGTTCCCCTGATCCCGCGCACCTAGTGATCAACTCTTGTAGTCCCTTAACTACCTTATTATCATGCAGCAGTTTCATGCATGTCTCTAAAAAGGAAGTAAGCATAGAAGGATCCACTCCTGGGTCTGGTTGATCCTTACTACCTAAAGTAGAGGCCTCTACTAAGCTCTTCTTAGCTTCCATAAATGTCTCCTTTACACATTCCAAGTCAAACTTTGGTTCCTTTGTAAGAGCCTTACAAACCCATGTATCCTCCTCGGGCTACTTCCCCTTATCTTCTCCTGTGGTCGCATCACTTCTAAGCACCATATTCACATTTGGGTCTTCTTCGTGTGTTTCAGATCTCATCATTTGGACATTTTGAGTCGGAGTAAGCTGGAGTACCCCTTTCTCATGCATCTGTGCGATCAACGTAGGACAATCTACCATTTCATGATCAAATTGAGCACAGTATGAACAACATATTCTCGTTGGGTTGGTACAATCGTGAGTGTAGTGCCCCAGTCCTCCACAATTGTAACAAATTAATTTTCCATGACCCCTTCCTGGGCCCATCCCTCCTCATCCTTGACCTCCCCCCTGAAATGCAGTGCATGCCATCCTCACAGCTGGGTCGAGGCCTCGCGTTTCTGTCTGCATTCTATAGGCTGGGTTCCACTCCATCATCAACTCGTAGTTGTGACATGTATGCTTGTCATGGCCCACCGACCTACAAAAATTACAAAACAGCTACTGCAGAGTCTATGTATACTTCTGCAACAGATGACAATTGTCCATTGTGTGCTTTCCTCCTATCTGACAGATCGCGCACCATAGCGGGGGTGTCACACTCGGCCCTACTTGTGCCTCTAGTCTCAATGGCATTGGCCCCCCTCCTACCAAGTAGTTCACGAATACCGGACAGTGATCCTTATCGTGGCCCTGGCCTTTGCATTTTATACACCACACTTCCTCGTGCACCTCCAGCTGCGGTTCCCTATCCTACTTCAAGCTCTACATTTCCAAGCAAAGATTCTGTAGTTGCGCATGGATTTGTTGAACTCCCAACCCTGGGTCCTATATTGGTGTTTCAGGAAACCTCATCACCATCTCCAGTGCTTCAGCCTGGGTTGAAAGCTTCTACTGCAAAAACGCCATCCTCAGATGAGGTGTTAAAGACGCCACAAACCACGTGTGGTGTTGCACATCTGTTAGCATCATATTAGCCTTGCACATCATACTCTTCAGTCACTCATCTAGATCCCATGGGGTCTCGCCCAGAAGCATCACAATCTCCTTAAATTCGATGATTGACAGCATTTCTGACTTCGGCCAGCTAAATTCTCTATTTAGCACATTCTGGATTTCCAATATTCCTGCATTTGGGTGATCATTCAAGTGTTTGATATACCATGTCAACGTGCGATCCTGCAGCATGCTCAACAATGTAGCCTTTTTAATGTTATCGTCTGTAACCCCTTGTGCTTCCCACATTGCTCTTACCACGAACCAGAACTGATCCAAGTCCTCATTCCTATTCCTCTTAATACGGATAGCTTAATTGCACTCGCCATACTGAACTATTGGTTTGGTGGAGGTGGTGTGGGCAAAGATGGAGGTGAAGGAGGTGAAGTGAGTGGTGGCATTAGTGGAGATGGTAACTGCGGAATGCGTTGCCTTATCAAACTGACCACACTCCTCAAAGAGACCCAAGCGAGCCCTTCCTCGCTCTCTAGTGAAGGTGAAATTAAGGGATTGTTTCCTAATTCCCCCCTACTTCTGTAGACCTTCCCGCTCCACGTTGTTCCAAACATTAATGTATTCGCATCACCCATTTTTCACATAACAACATCTTAATCCAATTATTCAAAGGTTTGATGTACTTACCTCATGTTCCCCTGAGAAAAAGTCTTTCTGCTCCGTTGTAGCTCACAGTTGTGTCTATCACAAATTCAGTGATAAACCCTCTTATTATCTAGTCAATCCAATGGTCCACAGCTCGCGTTATCTTATCTTCTGATGCCTCTAGTCTATGAACTAACTCCGGAGTCCACATTATCAGTTGATTGAGCTTGTACCTTCCTTGGCTGTCAGCTAACCTCGCGAACCAGTTATATAGTTCAGATGGGAAGGACGTGGAGAAGATCTCGTGAATTTCCATATATACGTAGAGATCCAGCCACCTCTTCTTGGATATCTGCGGAGTTCTGTTCTCCCTTGTCATGAACTTGTGAAGCTTTTTATCCAACCACTCTTCAAGTTCTTCCTTCGTAAGGTTCCAATGGCACGACATCAGACATCCCTTAGGTAGATCCCTGTCCTGGCAACGGAACCATTTGTTGGCTTGATGGGGCCTGACCCAAGTTCAGAAGTGATTTAGCCAAACAAATCCCAAAAATTACTGGCCCTTTTAGCAACAGTCCGTGGTGTCCACACTGAGGTCTCACCCGAGGTAGTATGGGAGGGTGATGGAACTAGGCTTCCGCACCCTAGGGATCTCTTGATGAGGTCTAAGGAATTTATCGAGCCCAACCTATGTGCTTTCACTGCTCTGCGCAACCGTTTAACCTTCACGACTGCTTCCGCACAGCTTTATAAAGAGCGTGAAGATGTGCTATCTAGATCTTTGATCTTCACTATGCTATTATTATAGATCTGGACTTAATTGTGTATACCCAATATTCTTATTAACCATTCAACATTCACACCAAGTGCATGCAATCATAAACCATAAAGCAATGAATAAGCATAATAGAAGCATGAACACACATACGTATGAGAAAATGCACAATATTCAAGAATCAACTTATCTTTTATTAATCCTTTGTTCAAATACAATCCTAACTATTCGCTGCGCACTCAACTGTAGGGGTCTGCACACACAGCTGCAAACTCTACCAGGCCTCTGTGCACACAGCTGCAAAGCCTCTTCCTACTACTACAACCCAAGACTCGGACTTAGAGACTCAAAGCCTAATGCCTTAATCAAAACCCATATTACTTCTCAAGACTCCCAAAATCTACTCTTTACACTTAGAGCCTCGCTCTATTTATACAATCCCATGGTCCGCGGACCATGGGTAGGTTGACACCTTCTATATTAAATTACATTATTTTAGGGCGGACAACCCTAGACTCTGTAGAATTTTTGAATAATAAACACATATTCAATGGAGATTATCCTGATCATGTACTATTACGGAATACATACACAATACATAAGCTCCTCTACGTTGATCATCAATTTAGCAACATCAATAGCATGCACACATTAACACAGTATGTAACGCGGGGAAAGCTTATAGCTGAAAACCCCACACTATCTGTATATTAATGATTGAGAACATGTAACATTACATAGTAAATACTTCTCACAAGTATCCAACACTATCTCCACCTGTTACACACAAACCAGCTCAAACTCAAACAAGTCACAAGTTCAAATCTTCTCCACTGCTTTGCCTGCCTCTATTGCATAAACCTGCTGAGAATCACTCACATTGGAAATCACGTGAGCAGAGGCTATTCTACTGGGCAAATCAACGGAATACTCATTGGCATACTCAATCTCTACTTGTGCAAATCCTCATGCACAACTATAGTCACAACTGATAGCAATCTAATCCTCTAACACCTGTCCCTGCTGAACTGTACATGCACTGACATGCAACTGAGTTAACTGATGTATTCTTTAATTGCTTTATGAGTTAATAATTAGTTTAACAACTCATCATTAGTCTATTTGCAGTTAGACTAATTACAACTACTTTAACCAAGTCAAACTGAACACAACTCCATCAACTCCACAATCAACTCCACCAAACTCAACTGTTTGAGTTCTAACTGAAGTCATGCATGCAAAAACTCAAGTAACCCACAAAGAAAGCGTATTTCCTTCTGATAGCTGCATGTGCCACATTTGTAGCTCAAACTGAAGTGCTCCAAGAGAATAAGACAAAGTTTATAGTCTAAATATTATTATGAGACAATAATATTTGACTTTTCTATTTTTGGTTGCCAGTCTAAAAATAGACTTTGATCACTCCTGCTGTGATCCAAAAATAGACCCTGCGCCATAATTTTCCTGCGGGCCCACTTAGTGAAGGCGACTCCTTTCCACTAAGCTCCATCATCTTGTTGCAATCTCAACACTCCCTCTTAACAAGATATGGATTATTAGCAACCCCTATCCTGCCTTGGTGGTATTCGAATTTGCTCCTGGTGAGTGCCTTCGTCAGAATATCAGCATCTTGATCCTCTGTTGGAATGTATGAAAGTAACATGATTATCCGCTGCACACAATCTCTGATATGATGGTACCTGATGTCAATATTCTTAGATCTATCATGAAATACAGGATTAGCCGAGAGTTTAATGCAACTCTGGTTATCACAGTAAATCATAGTAGGATCCAAGTGAGAACCGAACAAGTCGACTAGGATCTTCCTCATCCATATAGCCTCGCATGCAGCCAAACTTGCTGCCATATACTCGGCCTCTGCTGAACTGAGTGCCACGGATCTCTGCTTCCTGTTGTACCAAGAAACTGTTGTCGATCCAATACTGAAGACCCCTCCTGATGTGCTCTTTCTGTCCGTTGGGCTCCCTGCCCAATCTGCATCCGTGAAGCCACATAGCTTCACCTCATCCTCCTGTCTGTACCACAATCCATATCTCGATGTGCCTCTCAAATAACACAATACATGCTTGCCCGCCTTCCAGAAGAGCTTGGTAGGCTTAACCATAGCTTGTGAAAGCTGGTTAACTGCATAGGATATATCGGGTCGTGTATTGACCAGATACATAAGCGACCCCACCAACTGTCGATAAACAGTGGCATCCACTTCTTCTGTTGAAGTGGCATCCTCCTTCCTCCAACCTCCAGGAAGAGGAGTATCAACAGGCTTGCATCCATGCATGTTGAACTTCTCTAGTATCTCCCGAGCATACTTACCCTGAGAAACAAACAGTCCACCACTGCGCTGCCAAATTTCCAATCCCAGGAAATAATGAAGGAGGCCCAAGTCCTTCATCTCAAACTCCTTAGCAAGATCATCCTTGCATGAGAGTATCAACAGCTCATCACCTGTTAGAATCAAATCATCTACGTACAGTACAATGATAAGCAACTTACCCTCCACCACAATCTGGTATAGGTTAGGATCCACCTTGCTCTTGGAGAATCCAAGTCCGGTGAAATAGCTGTCTATCCATGTGTACCAAGCACGTGGTTCTTGTTTCAACCCATACAACGCTCTCTTGAGCCTGCACACATGCGACTCGCTGTTGAAGATCTCAAAACCTTTGGGCTGCTCAATGTACACCTCCTCCTCAATGACTCCGTTGAGGAACGCAGTCTTCACATCCATCTAATGAATGTTCCATCCCATCTATGCTGAGAGAGCAAGAATCGTCCGTATGGAAGAATACCTTGCGACAGGTGCAAAGGTCTCCTCATAATTGATCCCCTCTATCTATGAAAAGCCTCAGGCAACAAATCTTGCCTTGTACTTCTCCACACTCCCGTCAGCTACCTGCTTAACTTTGTAGATCCATCTCGAACCCACCACTGATTTCCCTTCCGATCTAGGAACAATCTCCCATGCATTGTTTCTGACAATAGAATCATACTCTTCCACCATGGCGTCTACCCATGCGGGATCCTCCACAGCTTCCTCGAAAGAGGATGGCTTAGTCACAACACACTTGCTCATAAGAGCCATGTATCCAGTGTACCAATCAGATGACTGTCTCTGCCTACGTTGGGCTGTAGGTGGTCCTACAACTTTCTTTGCATCTTGAGCCAGTCGCTCAGCTTCTATCAAGCACTTTCGCCCTCTGATGGTTGGCACTGCATGAGTGGTCTCTTCCACTCCATGAACCTCATCCTGTGGCTGATCCACATCATGAAGCTCATCCTTAGGAACTAATAGCTCCTCATCTGCATGCAAGTGTAGCTCCCTCTCAAGCGAACACTTCATGGGTTTCTCCTGAAATTTGATATCCCGTCGCATAACAGTTTTACCACTGTCTGGAAAATACACACGATAGTTGTGGGGCGTATCAGTGTAACCCACAAATATCCCAACCTCTGTAGTCAGCTCCAACTTCTTCCTAGCATCCTTTGTCACATGCATGTAAAGGTTAGCACCAAAAATCCTCAAATGAGAAAGATCAGGCTTCTTACTAGAATAAGCCTCCTCGGGTGTACTCATGCCAAGTATCATGTGAGGACAATGGTTCTGCACATAAACTGTTGTATTGCATGCTTTAGCCCACAAGTGAAGGGGTAGGCCCTGATCATGCAACATCGCCCATGCAGCACCCACGATCGTTATGTTCTTCAGCTCAGCAACCCCTTTCTGTTGTGGGTTATGGGGAGCTATGAGCTCTCTTCGAATCCCTTCTGCCTTGCAGAAATCCTTGAACTCGTCAGAGATGTATTGACCACCATTATCGCTCCTAAGAGCCTTCACCTTCTTCCCTGACTCCTTCTCGACTAGTGCTTTGAATTCACAGAACTTTGAATATGTCTCGCTCTTCTTCTGCATGAAGAAGATCCAGCACTTACGAGAGAAATCATCAACAAAAATCACATAATACCTGTGTTTTGCTGTCGAAGCAACTAAGAAAAGTCCACACACGTCTGTGTGAATTCTCTCAAGGATCGTTGTGGCACGACTATCCTTCTCATGAAAGGTGGCTTTCACAAACTTCCCCAAAGTACACCCCTTGCACTGATCTGACTACGTAAGAGTGCCTTTAGGAAGCCCTGTAGTGATCTGCTGTAGTATCTTCAAGGCTCCATGGTGAAGGTGACCCAATCTCCTATGCCACAACTCGCCATCATCCCGACTCACCAATCCTTCTGCCTTGCATGCCATTGCTGTGCATCCATCTACATGCAACTGATAAAGGTTCCTCACTCGAAGCCCTATCTTCCGGGTTTCACCAATTGTCTTGCTGCGCAGGAAAGCCTTTCCCTCGCTGAAAACAACATCATACCCCTTTTCTTCTAACATCGCCACAGAGATAAGATTCTTCTTCAATCCTGGAACATGCATGACTTCCTTCAATATGAAGGGTTTACCCGACTCCCTCTCAAAGGAAATGGTACCGATACCGGTCGCACTGTATCTACCATCATCGCCCATCTCGATGTGCACTCCAAGATCTTTGTCCTCCAGATCAAAGAACAAATCTCGATCTCCCATCATGTGAAAAGACCCACCACTGTCCAAGAACCACACCGATCCCATCACCCTTGAAACCAAGCATGCGATCAATGAAAAATCAAGCTCAAACTGCGAGGCTAGAGCCTCCTCTGCTGCAGATCCTGCAGCTTGCTTGTTCTTCTTCTTCTGCGAACAATTAGTGGCATAGTGTCCGTGCTGGTGATAGTGAAAACACTTCACCTTGGACATGTCCTGCTTCTTGCCTTTCGCACCAGACTGAGAAGCTTTCTTGCTCTTCCCCTTCTTTGCTTTGGCAGCCAAAGCGCAATTTTCTTCATCAGCTCCCTTTGATGAAGATCCATCCCTGGTACTCCGCCTGATCTCCTCCTGCACAAGATCTGACCACAGTCTTTCCCATCCTGGAAATTTCTCCCGACCATTGATAGAGTCCTGATAGGAATGCCAACTCTTCGGAAGACCAAGGAGAGCCAAGCTCACCAAGTCCTCATCATCGACAGTAACCCCCACACTTCCCAGCTCATCTCGACACTGAGTGAACTTCGTGAGATACTTGGACATACTGTCACCCTTCTCACATTTGATGTTTCTGAGTTTATCTTTGAGCACCAAATTCCTCTCATTGCTCTTGCTTTGGAATAGATCTGTTAAATCCTTCCACATCAAATATGGAGAAGTCTTTCCATGCAGGCTGGACACAATGTGATCCTTCATGCCCTCCAACAGAATCCTTCGACACTTTGTTGTCTTATTTTGCCAAGCATCAGCTTGAGTAGCATTAGTGGGCTTTTGGACATCAGTCTCTATGAACTCCTTCAGCCCGTTATCATCCAATACTACCTCCATCCTGTCCTTCCATGCAATATAGTTTGAGCTGCCCTCAAGAGCATACTCCAATCGCAATCCGTTGAAAGACATTGCTTCTTTGACACCAAGAAAACACTGCTGCAAATTCGAATTCCACCAGCTCCAAACTCAATTGCCTCGGATCTAAGATTCATGAGAACAAAATATTTCTCATACAGAGATTAACTATATGGGCATTCACTAGATATCTCACCTTCCAAAGGAAGGATGAATCCAGAGGCTACCTGGCCCGATTACAGACACTGCCTGAAGAAATAGAATGTAAACACTTCCTAAATAATAGATCTGATGATCAATAGCTTTGATACCATTTAGAAATTTTGAATAATAAACACATATTCAATGGAGATTATCCTGATCATGTACTATTACAGAATACATACACAATACATAAGCTCCTCTATGTTGATCATCAATTTAGCAGCATCAATAACAATAAAACATCAATAGCATGCACACATTAACACAGTATGTAACCCGGGGAAAGCTTACAGCTGAAAACCCCATGCTATATGTATATTAATGATTGAGAACATGTAACATTACATAGTCAATACTTCTCACAAGTATCCAACACTATCTCCACCTGTTACACACAAACCAACTCAGACTCAAACAAGTCACAAGTTCAAATCTGCTCCACTGCTTTGCCTGCCTCTATTGCATAAACCTACTGAGAATCACTCAAACTGGAAATCACATGAGCAAAGGCTATTCTACTGGGCAAATCAATGCAATACTCATTGGCATACTCAATCTCTACTTGTGCAAATCCTCATGCACAACTATAGTCACAATTGATAGCAATCTGATCCTCTAACACCTGTCCCTGCTGAACTGTACATGCACTGACATGCAACTGAGTTAACTGATGTATTCTTTAGTTGCTTTATGAGTTAATAATTAGTTTAACAACTCATCATTAGTCTATTTGCAGTTAGACTAATTACAACTACTTTAACCAAGTCAAACTGAACACAACTCCATCAACTCCACAATCAACTCCACCAAACTCAACTGTTTGAGTTCTAACTGACATCATGCATACAACAACTCAACTGACCCACAAAGAAAGCGTATTTCCTTCCGATAGCTGCATGTGCCACATCTGTAGCTCAAACTGAAGTGCTCCAAGAGAATAAGACAAAGTTTATAGTCTAAATATTATTATGAGACAATAATATTTGACTTTTCTATTTTTGGCTGCCAGTCTAAAAATAGACTTTGATCACTCCTGTTGTGATCCAAAAATAGACCTTGTGCCATAATTTTCCTGCAGGCCCACTTAGTGAAGGCGACTCCTTTCCACTAAGCTCCATCATCTTGTTGCAATCTCAATAGACTCTCGTGCTCCGCGCCGACATTTTGTGGGGTATTTACATTACAATGACCAAAATTCAGGCTTTAAGCCCCAAAAACCCGCTATGGGGGGATCCGCTGCCCAACAGACCACTAGTGACTGATTGGCCCAACACTCACTTGTGTTGTGAGTGGGGCTCTTATTGAACTCACACCATTTTTTGGTGTCTTTCTTTATCTTCATGGTGTTGTTCTTTGCTTGCGTCTTCGGTGGGTTGTCCTGGGTTGCCCCGCCTTGGCTTTTTCCTTTTCTCTTAGGTTTGGAGGTGCCTTTCCCTTGCCTCAGATTCGTAGATCCAAAGTCTTGCTTCTTCTGTTTAAATTTCTGCTCGATTTTGATAGTGTATTGATAGGCTGTGCCAAGGGGGGAGCTATCAAAGAACTCCATCTCATCTTGGATGTACTTGCCTAGACAACCACGATACTTGAGTACCAAATGTCACTCAAAATCCTTGATACTCAACTTCAGACGAAGGGTATGAGAAATATTTGTGAACTCTAGCACATCTTGATCCCTTCCCCACCATAGCATGGTGCACTTTATGTGTTTATCCTCGTAGCTCCTGATCGGGTAATATTGCTCCTTGATGGCATCCCAGAAATAATTCCAAGTGGTGCGGCTAAAAATAGTGAGGTTACACTTTCATCCCTCTTCTCACAGTAGGTTTCCCACTAGTCCTTGACATAGCGGGTGGCTTTATGGAGTGCAAAAGTAATATTTTCCTAGTTGAAAAAACCATGAAGCAAAAAATACCCTTCTAGCGTATTTAACCATTTATCTACAACATCCACAGCTATTCGACCTTCAAATATGGGGATATCAAAGTTAACTTGTACCTTAAAGGGCGTGGCGCTTCTGGAGTAGTTGTTAGAAGGAGATGCATCACCTCTGGGTAATCGATGAAGGATCCGAGCAAAGTTTTCCATCATTGCGTTCCTTTGTCACTTAAGGGCTTCTTTGGGAAATATTTTGAAAGGATTTCTTGTCCCCTCATATTTTTTTTCTTCCACCATGGGAGATCATCGGGGTTTGCGAGGCTGGTCTTGCAAAGGTTCAACTAGTTCGTGCCCTAAGTCCTTATACCCTAACCTCATTGGAGACATGCAAAGAAAAATAAAGAAAGAGGAGACCACTTTGATACTACTGATCCAAGCTTAAACAGGAATGCAATAAAATAAGAATATAACCATAAATACAAAGTTGGTAGAAATAACACTTCATTTAATTAATATCAAAGAAATGAAATATGCTTACATACAAAATGGAAATAAACTAGCTCGGGTGATGGTAGCTTATCTTTGAGAAGAGATGTGGTGGCTGCATGCCTCTGAACTATGTTACAATGAGGCTTGAAGGCTCATTTATTATTCAAAAATAATGGAAAACCATAAACATCCAAAAACCTAACCCTAGCAGATGAAGCGCCAAAACTATGATCCCTGTTTGGGTAAATTGGTACATCAACTTCGTGGGGTCGTAACTTTGGCATACGATCTTCGTTTGACACACACAATACCTCGTTAGAAATATCTATCTCAGGATAACAAATTTCAATTGCGAACATGAGTTTTCCAAAAAAACATCGTTTAGGGCCTCAACACGGTTTCAGAAGTTCAAGACCCGAAAAAATGCCAAAAGTATTAAACTGTGCTATAATTAAGGAAACTGAAAAACTAAAAGAAACAATGGTGGGGGTCTAAGTGGAATAGGCAGGTGGCCACCAATATCCACCTAAATCAAACCATTTCAATGAAATGGTCGTCTTGGTCGTATGTTCTACTTGGGCAAGTCTCTTAACCAACACAACCCACTCTGGTATTTTAATTTTTGTGGTGTTCGGTGGTGCCACATTGTGGTGATGTTGCATGCCACATAGACATGCCATGGTGTCACTATATATTCAATGCTACGATGTGGACTAGTTAGGAGAATGTTATATATATATATATCTTTATCCTTTTCTTTACATATGAATATATACTTAGAACTATCTTTCCTGAGCTTAACATTTAGATACCATTCCTCAAAATTCACATAGGAAACCAACATTTTGTATTCTTATAGGAAATCACATAGGATTAGCATTAACATGAACACTTTTATAGCATAATAGGCATGTACATAATATTCAAATGTAGGAAACATAAGTAAGCACTTTTCTTATAATGTAAAGTCTAGCAACTGAGATTGGGATTTCAACTCTCCACCCAACATTAGATTGGCCTACATTGCAATCTTTCTTGCAACCAATCATCCTTGAGCCAAATTTCAGAGCTTGAGGAGGTAGTTTAGCTAGGAACTCTCAACCATCGCTCACATATAGTGAACAAAAGCCCATCTTTCCCAGTTTTTCTCAACAATTACCAATTGTTACACCAAAAAAGTTGTTAATCCAATCAACACCAACATAGGGTTTCTCACAAGGAACAAATAGTCTCAGTTTATTTTTTGATAGAGATTTACATAATCAATAATGGGGACTTATTAGTTGTGTTACTATTGTGAGAGTGAGAGCACGCATGCCCAGAGACCTCAAAGTGGTGGTACACCTTTATCAACCTCAGGCTACACTAGGTGTTATCATCCCAACTAGTTGTGGAGTTCCTCATCCCACCCGCGTTTCTCAACCAGCTAGTTCCTAGTGGTTTTATCAACCCCGAAAGCAAGCCACTGCAATGTGATTCTCAACTAGCGAGCCTTCTAGGGTTTCTCAGTTGGGCTACCACTAGAGTGATCCGTTCCCTCTAAATTCTCTCTACGTTCTTCTCCTTTGCACTGCTTCTTTTTCCTTCTTGCATGAATGAATCATGAATAAATCATGTCTCCTCCCCAACTCCTTTTTTTGCCTGCGTGCCTTTTATTTTGTCCTTCGACCTTTGAATCTACTAGCCCACTCCACTGTTGCCACATTGTCGCACTTACCCCTTGGGGAAGCCTCCCTCGCCACCTTCCATTACCATCATTGTAACCAAATGGTCCTCGTGGTCATATGTTCTACCTAGGGCAAGTCTCTTAACTAACACAACCCACTATGGTAATTTAATTTTTGTCCCTTTTACTTATGGATTTGCCGAAGAGAAGCATGGGCTCATCCTTTTTTCTTCAGCTAAAATCAATTGTCTACTCAGCCCATTTAAGGCACACCATCAACTTCCCATAACTAGCGTTAATGATCCAACTTTCTTCAATTTCTCAAGCAAAATCTCTACCCAAGCTCTAAAATTTGTTTCCCAATATCTCAGCCATTGTTTTATAGAATTATAAATACAATATTTACAATAGGGAAACTAGTAAAAGGGTTGTCACATCAATCTCCCCGAGTCAAGTTTGAGGGGGGGATTTTTAGGTTGGTTAAGGAAAACTTGACTCAATCAAGTTACTAGTGGCTTTTGGGCTCCAGGTATATGACAACCCTTGGTTTTTCCAATGGTATTATTATCTAAAGTAGGCTATTTAAAGGCTAGAAAAGCTCCATGATAGGTCATCCCAGTGGCCATTTTGAAGAAAGCAATGGTGTATTTAGACACCACCACTTCTCTAGGTGCTTCTTAATCCTAAGAGAGAAAGAATAATGTCCAGAGTAAGGAAATTTTGATTGGATTTATTGTAAAAATGTTATTTGAATCAATTTAAAGGAAAAATTAACTTCACCTTTACTTGATAGGAAACTTTTTATTCATTCACATATTCAATCATGATATATATACACAATTGTATCTACTATAAATATCTATTGTTTAGGATCAATGAAGCAATAGTATATCATGGTGTCTGTAAGTTCTATTTAATTAGTTCTAGATACATTTTCCACAACTCCATGATATCATGTATGCATCTTTATCAACAAGTTGTGGACTTCATATGAAGCAACTAAGAAGATCCACCCCACAAGCATTCTCTCAATCCATATCTTTTTATACACATACATTAAGTAGCATCCCAACCGATGCCATGAGAAGAAATGGAGATTGATTCCCTTAGTGCTACCTTGTCTAACTCACAAGGTTAAAACAACTGTACAACTTAAAATCCAAAAAAAAACCTTTAAGGATTTACATGATTACCTAGCATAAGTCCTAGATGACCATTAAACTTAGGGCTGAATCGTGTACTACAATTTTAAAAAATACACTTCAAAAATTGGCAAAAGAAAAACAAAAAACAAAACAAAAACTGCACATACATACACTTAATTTCATTAAAAAAAAACACATTTCATTACCAAAAAAACACATTTCAGTATAACATAATGGTCATTCAAATAGTGTAAACTAATTAATAATATCTTATTACAATGATAAAAAATACAATTAACTTTTATTATATTGATGAACACACGGATGAATGTTCATTTTCAATTAAAAAAAAATTAAAGAGAAAAAGAAAATAGTCTTCTCCCTAATTCTATGTCAAAATATCAAAGCTATGAAATATCATAACATCTAAAACTAGATAACTAAACCATAAATCAATATTATAAACACTTGGCAGAATGACATACCTATGTCTACAGTGAATGAATTCACCCTATACCTATTTGGCTTTTTCTTTTCACTATCATTTTTCCCAACTTCGCATCTGGCCCATGGATAGCGTATTAGGTCAACTTCAGTGGTTATGAGTCCTCGTAAGGGATCATGGTTTCCACCAAATTACTTTGATTTCGTATTATTTTGCTCCCTCTTATATAATACTTTTCCACCTTTTCAGTCTTGCAAATATTATTTTTGAATAGACTCTGCACTCTTTTTTATTAGAGTATTCAATTATTGTTGGGTTTATTTTGGAATGGCTTTCATAATGGTGAGAATCGTATCATATGTCACAATAGTTGGATGACAACACTATCCGAAAGAATGAGAGATTCAGTTACACTAGCTATGTTCTGTGGCATGATAGTTAGATGCACTTAGACTGATTTCGTCGCAGGAATATTTTGCAATACTCCTAACTAAAACTAAATTGACATTTCCAATCTCAAATAGAATTTTTTACAAAATAATGGGAATTAGCTTGAAAAATAATGAAAATTTTCGTAAGATTATGATAAAATTTGAATTTCTTTTTTATAAATTTTGGATTTTGAGTAACAATGTGAATCTATTTTCACCAATAAAAAAACATTCAAACACCAGCATTCTGATTTTTTAGTTGTTCTTTTTACAGGATTCGGCTAAGAAGTCTGCCCTCCAAACAAATTTGTGGCTTTCGTAGAAAACGTGTATCAAAATAGTCTTACCATACACCTGTAGGCTACCGGAAACTGTGACAACTTTCTTGGTCCGTGTGCCGTCCTCAGCTACATAGCCGCGTGCCATAAGCCGTAACTATGACAAGTTTCATGGTCCGCGTGCCTTAAGCCTTCAGGTTCTGCGTACCGTCTTCAGCCATCTGGTCCCCATGCCTTAATCCATGGACAGGACGCTGTAGGACTTATGCGCTTTGCTGCTGGTTCATCCATCTCTGGATCCAGAAATGGAGCACCGTTACAATTTGCATGTGATGCTGCTCCGGGCTATCAAATCGCTCAGGGCTGTCCTTTTCGAAAAGAGCGCATTTCTGCATTATTTTCGATTCGCCAAAAGCCAGGTATTTCTCGCTGAACCTGAACTTGGTCAATCACTAATATTAATTTCAAATGGAGTTGTCTATAATGCGACTTTTTGAGATTCCGGTGACGGAATCCGGCGGAAGAAATTGAGATGAAATCATGATTTGTTGCAGTTAAAATGGTTTTTTAACTGCATATTCGGATTCAGCACCCTGAAAAACCCCTGGGACGGTTTCATTGTGCAGAAATTAGCTATCAAACTTGGATTCCAATAAATTACTGCCGGATTTTCACCGGAAAAAATCGCCGGAAAGGCTTTCAAAAAGTCGCGTTAAAGACTAGTGCATTTCAAATAGCAGAATACATTCTCCATTGACAACCAATCGATGACTATGAATAAAGCGGAAAGCATAAGGCGTTAAGAATTGAAAATCAATTCGAACGCACGGGGATCGGAGACCTTGACCTAAACAAACAAAATAATCTTCTCATCACATTTTAAATAAAAAGAATGCGAATAAAGAAACAAGAAGAATATCTGGATGCAATGATCTTGACCTAAACAAACAAAATAATTTCTGATCAAATTTTAAATGAAAAGAATGCAAATAAGAAAATGAAAAGAATGCAAATAAGAAAAGAAGAAGAATATCTGGAAAAGGGGAAACCTAAACTTAGTTTAAAAGGAGGGCCAGTGGAGACAATGCAGAGTCATAGTGGTGAAGAGCAGTCTCTGCCTCTGTGCCTGCCTTAAACAGAGAGACAGAGATTAACTTTTGCTTCGTTGATTTTGCTTGCTTGAGTTACACGCTACATTTATTTATTTTCTCTTCGCTTCGCTGCTTTCACTATGGCAAAGCTTGTGTCTCCGAATAAGTTATCTTCTCTCAGATCTCTGTTAGGCGACCTTGGCGGGACTCACGGTTGGTATGCACTCTCACATTAAAATTAAAATTTCATTTGAAGATTCGCAGTATGTCTATTTGGGAATGTTAGGGTTTTGTATGTACATGAAACACAGAATAGAAAAAAATATTAAGATTTTCGGTTCTTTAACCACTTTTATGCAGGGAACACTAAAGAGTTATTGAGATTTTCGTTTCTTTATTTCTCTTATGCAGGGAACACTAAGGAGTTATTGAGATTTTCGTTTCTATATCTTCTTTTATGCAGGGAACACCAAAGAGTTATTGAGATTTTCGTTTCTTTATCTTCTTTTATGCAGGGAACACTAAAGAGTTATTGAGATTTTAGTTTCTTTATCTTCTTTTATGCAGGGAACACTAAAGAGTTATTTAGATTTTCGTTTCCTTATCTTCTTTTATGCAAGGAACACTAAAGAGTTATTAAGATTTTCGTTTCTTCATTTCTTTTATGCAGGGAACAGAGTTATTCAGATTTTCGTTTATTTCTCTTCTTTTAAGGACGGAATAGAGGAGTTATTAAGATTTTCGTTTCTATATTTCTTTATGCAGGGAACAGAGGAGTTACGCAACATCGGTGGGCAGAGCGGCGACTTTGTTGGGCAGCGATGGCGTGATAACGGAGGTGGCGTCGCCTCAACAATGTAAAGCAGCAGGCGAAAAAGAAGAGGCGCAAGGAAAAAAGAAGGGTTTCTGGATGAGAGATCCCGCCACCGGGGCCTGGATTCCGGAGGATCACTTCGGCGATGTCGACATTGCGGAACTCCGAGCGAAGGTCCTCTCCTCCTGAAAGCAGAAGATAACATACAATCCGAGAAAATATGGCATAGAATAATGGATCTGTTCTGCAACTGCAAATCCTTGTTTTGAAAAGAAAACTTCAAGTTATGTAACTTCCATTTTTCCTTGCGAGTTTCTTTGAAATGAGTATTAAATCTTTGAAAACCCTATTTTGTCTTTGTTTTTATATTTGAAGTCGAGTCGATACAGAGGACTTTAGTGAAACTGTGATACAATATTTGCGTTGACATGAGATTTTAATACCATTAGCTTTCACGGTCCTCGATTTTGATGTGGATTTCAATTTGATGTGGATTTCAATCTCACGATCACCGATGGAATACAGGTTGTAAATTTGTCCGTTAAATATATTCAAAAATTTAACAAATGGATGTTACATGTCATAATCGAAAATGTCAAGACAACGGGTAATGAGGCTCTCTGCACAACGATTTGTTCCATTTTTAAATTCCACTCTTAATAAAAAGCTTAAAAATTAAAAAAATCAAGAGAGTCCCAATCATAATTTAATTAAAAAATCATTATAGGATTAAAATATACTTATAAATAATAAATAATTGATTTATATAATAAGTTTTGTTTTGTTTTTTTTGTTTAAAACAAAATTGAAAATTTTTCATAAATGAAAGTATTTAAATTATTATTTATTGATATATAAATTCATTTATTTAAAATAATATGGTAATAAAATATTAACTGTATTTATTAAATTGAGATTTGATCTTTTAATTATATATAAAATAGTGTAATTTTTCATATTTTTGTTTCTATTTTTTAAGTTGTGAATTTATTTATTGGGTTAAAAAATATATTTTAAACCATAAAAACTAATAATAATTAAACTATATTATTAATTATAAAAAACAAATAAAATATAATATAATATTATAAAATTTTCATATATAATTTTTTATATTTATTATAATACAAACATATTATTTATCTATTATTTTTATTTTTTAATATCTATTTTATTTTTATTTTATATTATTAAAAAATAGATTAATAATAATTTTGATATATTCATAAAAATATTGAGCCCTTATATTTCTATGACCGAAAATTATGATAGGTAAATAGATTTCAATTTTTATTAAATGTTTCAATGTAAAAGGAAAAAATTAAAAGAAAAAAATATATATATTTTACATTCTTTTCCTTTAAATAAGTAAAGCTTGAGTATGCTCATTTAGCCTCCACACCTTGGGAGGATGACGTCTAAAAAAACCTTTTTTTGGTTTGGTAAAGCCTTAACTTTGAAGAACCTTTGGGGGCTTGTTTGGAAATGGGCTTCGGAACCAGATGATCAAGGAGAAGTACTTAAGAAGATCATCTTTGGTAGCCTAGATTAGTAAGGTGCTACAGTTCTTTGGTAGCCTAGATTAGTAAGGTGCTACAGTTTCCTCTTACTCTGGTTCTCTAGTGTGGAGGAGGCTATTGCTACTTAAGAAGATCATCTTTGGTAGCCTAGATTAGTAAGGTGCTACAGTTCTTTGGTAGCCTAGATTAGTAAGGTGCTACAATTTCCTCTTACTCTGGTTCTCTAGTGTGGAGGAGGCTATTTCCATATTTTAACTGGCTTTTCAAATTGTTGATTTGGAAGGTTGGGAATGAGTGCCAAATCTGACTTGGCAAAGACCCTTTCTTGGGAAGTTCTTCTTCATGTATTTTCTCAAACTCTCTGGTTAACCTTCTAAATGCTAAAGGCATTTATCTACTCACCTAAGCCTATAACTCTTTTCCCTCCTATAACTCGTTTCCCTTCGACTATTTTGGGGTTGGTGGCTCAACTCTTTAGAGTTATCGCTGCATGGTGGCCATGCCTTAAAAGTCCCAAAATAGAGTTTTTCTCTTAAATGTGGGAGATAATCTAGTATGGGTATGGAACAATGCTTAAGGGTGTGTGGAGGCCAAATCGACATACATGACCATTTCCTCCTCTTTATGCTCTCTTATTTGAAATTGGTGGACTCCCAAATTTTGGAAATGGAATCTACCTCTTAAGCTCAAGAAATTTTTGTGGTTGGTCCTGAAAAACAAAATTTTGACATGGGAAAATTTGCAAAAAAGAGGTTTTCATAGTCACAATTCATGTTGTCTTTGTTTGGTTGGTGAAAAGAGTACAAAACACTTATTTGTCACTTGTGAGATTGCAAAATATATGTGGGAAAATGTTCTTATAGGGATTGGAATCTCTAACCTAGGATCTTTCAATTCTTTTGAAGAGTGCCTACAGTCTTGGCACATTAGAATGAAAAGGGCTCATACCCTCCCAATCTTTATTGCTTGGAGTTTGTGGGGTTTAAGAAATAATATTTTTTTTTTAAACATTTCCCCCAACTTGGTGCAGGCTACTTCCAAAGTGGTGCCTTTTTTTAGAGAATATCCACCTAAGGATAGTATAAATCAAAAAAGACTAGAAGCCTCCCCTTCCAAAGTTTTGATCTTCTTACCTCTTTTTTCAATGGTGCTTCCAAATCTGGTTTTTGCGGTGGAGGTTTTATCATTAAGCTATCCCAAAATCATTGCTTGAAAGTTTGTTTATGTATTGGCTAGGGAACATTTTTGTGGTGGAGGTTTTACCATTAAGCTATCCCAAAATCATTGCTTGAAAGTTTGCTTATGTATTGGTCAGGGAACCAAACGCAAACGCAAAGCTTATAGTTGCATGGGCTCTCCTGCACATAACACAATATTTAAATCTACCTAGGCTTCTGATTGGGGGAGACTCAAAATATATCATTGAATGGTTAGGCAGGAAGTTTGATCTCCATGTTTTAAATCTTTTTTATTAGAAGTTAATGATAAAAAAATATTTTTCATCACTTCCATCACTTATCTTTTTTCACGTCCACACGATTTTAATAAGTTGACAGATGATCTCTCAAAGAAAGGACTATATCTAAAAGCACGAACAATTCAACTTGAATAATGGAACAGAGGGGAATGCAATTTCTCTAATCTATTCCAAATTTTTTGAGCTCTCTTTTAGTCGCTCAATTGTTTGTCTTTTGTTTCCACAATCTTGTATATTTTCTATAAAGAGTTAATTGTTGATACTGTGGTTTACAAACTAAAAACTATCATGTTTGATTTTCAACCTCTTGGGCTTTGGTTACTATCAAAAGGTGTAAGAAATATTTTTTTTTATGGCCTTCATTTTTGGTGAGCCAATGTAAATATGAACAGTCAACCTCTCGGTATAGTAGTTTCATAATGGTTACTTTTTGGTCCCTCAGTTTATGTTTGTTCACTGTTCAACTACTCTTCGAAGTTCCATTTCAAGGCTCTCGTCTCAAGATAAATCCATGTATTTTGTACGTATCTTTGATTCAAATATGAATAGCAAGATATTGAATGAAAAGAGGTTTGAGCATACATACATACATACATACATACATATATATATATATATATATATATATATATATATATATATATATATATATCTATATATATATATTGCATTCTTTTCCCTTGAATGAGGAATATATATATATATATATATATATATATTTGTTTTCCCTTGAATATATATTAAAATAGTTTTACCTTTCATTGATCTGGAGGAGCTTTAACATTTACTAGTTTGATTATAATTATGATAGAGGAAGCACAATTTGAAATCATACATAAATACATACATATATAACAATTAATAGTAATATGAATTCTTTTTAGTGAGGGAACACATTTCGAAATATGTTAATTTTTGTAGTTCATTTTCCTTTTTTGTAATTTATTTTGAAATAATGTTTCTATAATTTTAATTTAATTCTGAATAATGATTAAAGTGTATGGTAGAAATTTAGCCTCCGTCAAATACTCTAAAATATTCTTAGTAGTTGTCACAAATTAAAAGTTGAGATTTATCTCAAAAGTAATTGTGCCCCTTCTTTCCTTTTAATGAAATTGATATTGTTGTAGCATGATATTATGATGTAGGACCATCAACATCACTAAATTCGTTTTGAATATGATGGTCAAAAACTCATTTACTATAGGAAGCTGGTTTCCAAAATTTATTTTAATTATTTTAAATTAAGAGAATTAGTAATTAGTTGAAATTGTTATATATTTGCATAAAAAGGAAGTTTTTTAGTTGATATTCGAGAGATATCATAGACACTTTTATTATTTTAGATATTTCTAGATTTACAACTCAGATCCACAATTAATGGATCTGAACTAGTTTATTGATTGTATAAATAATAGACTTGTAGTTCAAGAGAGAGGTTTAGATTACAAGAGAAGTTTCTGAGTATGTAAGTGTGGCCTTCTTTTGTGGTCTCAAAAGAAGGGATTTGAATTAATTGAAGAGATTTGTCCTTTTATTGTATGTTTAATCATACTATGTTTTAACTCAATTTTCTTCTAAGTTCATAATATAGATTTGTTTCATACCTCGGTTTAAGTTTAGTTTTAGGCTCAACAAGAGCCATTGTATTTTGAGAATACATTTTGACTCCTATGTTGTATAGACAATCTCGATGTTCAGTTCATTCTACAAATCATTTGAACTGAGAATTTTCCATACTCTTAATATTATTACCCTACAGATGGTTCAACCAATCTTGAGATTAAATTGAACGAAGAATAACCTCAATGCTAGGTTCCTCCATCAATATATATAGTTACAACACTAGTCAATATAAATGATATGAAAACGGAGGAGGTGTATTTTTCCAGGATCGTTCTGATGATTTGCAAGGTAATAATGGGCCTTAACACAAAAAAAAAGATTTTTTTTTCCAATGTCTCTTCAATTCATGAGTTAGTCTTCACATGTAAACTTAACATAAGAAACATAATATCACATAAATCATATAGGAATCATGAAGATTATAACAAAGGATATGTTGACAGAGTTCACCCCTCCCGGGCTACATCTCTGGGCCTGCCAACATAACTAGACCACTCCATATATTTAGTGTAAAATGGAGTACATAAAAATTTGCTGATGAAAACATGTGGTTATTATCCCTACAAGGTAATGTTCTCCTACAAAGAACTCTCACATAAAACAAAAATACAAGGCATCTCCTACAAAGATCCTATACTCTAACTGAAATGAGATTACATGAGCATATGAGCACTTCAATTCCACATTGAAGAGAATACAAAAAACTTCCCTCGACATGGCATAATGAGAAAAGTAAAATTGAGATGAAAACTGCAAGTAAGAGTTGTTGCAGTAGAATTTTGAAGATGAGAAAAACCATACAAGGCGTTCTCCATGCTCAAACACCTTCCATAATTGCTTCAAAAATCTAATTGATCCATACACCCTTGGTCTTCAACCTACAAAAACACTCCTCAGATGTGCTCAAATAAGCAATTAGAGATCACCATTGGATCCATAATATCCAAAAACACTTAGGTAGAATCTTCTTGAGATCAATTTGGTCAAAATATCAAAAAGGTATGGCTCTCCAAGCTCTCCCATGAGTTTTACTATTAATTGTCCTACAAATCAGCCCAACGGTCTAATTTTCCTACAAATCTTCCCTATTTTTCACTAATGATGCGAAAAATTTGTCCTCCACCAGTGTAATTTATTGAAACTTTAAATTAGCCGATAATTCCTTAATCTCGAAAATTCAGGTCATATGGCCATATAAGGTCGTGGGTTGGGCCTTAACGCCTGCCCCCGCTAGCCAAACCCTTCAAACTAGGGTGTGTGGTCTTATTGTATTCCACAGGACCGAGGGTCAAGCTAAAACCCACACTTCCCACTGGGCCCCTTAATGGTTGTACACTAGGTCACATGGGTATGTCATAAGACTTAGGGCTGGCCCCCCTTTTGTAGCTCCCTTTGTAAGCACCCAAATCCATGCGTCCTGTGTTGTGGGATATGGCCATGGGTCGAGGCTAGAGTTAATCCCTTCTGCTTCGATACGTTGTGGGTAATGTGGTTAAGGTTGTGATTGGGGGACAAGGTTAACAGCCCGACCCCTTCTCCCATTTGCGCGCCTATGAAAACATAAAGGCATTGGCACCATAAGGTGTTAAGAAACATCGTGTAGAACGATTAGAAGGTGTTAGGCCTGAACGATGAAGTTTGCAAGTTCGAACTTGGTTGGGGATAGCCTCGCCTTAAAAAAAATTGTTCTCCTGGGGTGCTACCTGGGAGCCCATGATTGGGCCACGTGGCACCCAATCATTGGTCCACCAAAACAAGGCATCAATCAATAAAATTTCAACCATGTGATAAATTCAGAGGCTACCACTTGTTAGTTTGTCATTGGCTCGAGGGTACACAGTCAACCTGTTGAGTCATCGTATGGACCACCCAATCAACAAACTTGCTAAATTTTTCGTTGTTGGGCGAAACAGTCAACACGCGATAACTTAAGCATACATTTTCGGATTGAGGTGAAATGAACGCCATTGGATTAAGAATGACGAGCACTTTGAATTAACATCGGTTTCAATAATTTCTAGGAATTTTCATTTTTGAGCTAAAATTTGATCACTTGATCACACCTCACCACTAGGAACTTTTGGACTCGAAAAGTTTACTTCCCTAGTAAATATAATGACGCTGAAACTCAAAGTCACCGAAAACCTCAATCCAAAATTCTTACTTTTCAATTTTTTCCCTTCAAGCCCAAATCAAGGCACTTCACTTATCTTCTCCAGGAAGACCTACTATCCTGTTAAGAAATGAGCCAATATTCTTATCATTGTTGTAAGGAAAAAATAATGATGAGTGGAATTTGAACATTCTATTTAATATCATCTTTGCACAACTCAAAACAAATTCATCTTGAAGTTACACTGTTGAAGACAATCTTGACTCCATCTTGGAAATCAGAAGCAATATAAAATTACTTTACTGTCCTCAAACTGAGTTTGTACATAAAAAGTACACTGCTGCAAAATTTTAATGATATAATTGACTTTTCCTACAACAACATAGTCATCTTGTAAAATCTTAAAAACAAAGATTATATTCACAACAAGTTTCATCTCGAATACTTGCATCAATGAGTACATGACAAACTTGTCGACAAACTTGAATAACGACTTGTACATTCCAAAATTCCTTGAACATGTGGACTTATAAAAAGCCAATACATAACATCAATGAAAAACACATCCTTGTTGCACATAGTGACATTTATTGTTCACTTTACAAAAGTAACAGGTGAAAAACAACAAGTAATTAAAAATTTACAAAGCAACTTTACAAACAAGTCTACCCCATCTCTGCCTCTCCTAGGCTTATGGGTTCTCTTTTTGCATCATCTTTTTCTTGAAGGTTTCTTAGGACTGTTGTGTCCTATTTGCCACCTCTTGTTTCCCTTTCATTATGTTGCACAATCTCCTTTTTTTCTTTGAACAAAGCTCTGGATGTAATTTCTAACATTGTTCATTTCCATGCCCGTGCATCTTGCAATGGGTACAAAAGAAATTTTTGTTGTTTGCTGAAAAAGAAGTCCTCTCATGCAAAGGAGATTCATTATGCTTAATGACTAGAATCAAATCCATTCTTTTAACCATTACTATAAGTTTCTCACAAAAAACCACACAATAATCAAATGCATCACAGAAAGTACAAGTGTACATATTCCACAAGTAGTCAAAATTACCATGCATTGCAAAACACCAATGAGATTTATACCTGTCTTTTGGGCTACATCTTTGACGGAGTGGAGTGGACGATGACATACATGGCCCCTTCAAGCATTCATCTCACTTGGGAGACAAATGAACATTGTCACAAGGTGGTGGTGACATCTCATCCTCTGATGGTTGATGTGCCTCAAACTGGTTAGAGCATTTTCCAAACATTCTTTGACCATGCCCCAATCCATAATACTTTGGTCTCTCCTAAACCATAATTGGATTGGTGATACCTTAGCCATTTATGTCGAGGCCTCCTCCTTCATAACCCATCTTGGAAAGAAACCTCATACCAATACCTTTGGTATGTTGCTCAAACACTCCAAAAGAGGTGTTATGCACATAAATAGAAGGAATTGTACTTGAAATTCTTATTACCTCCTTAAACTTTCCATTCATCTTTTTAGCTTCTGATGATGACGACGACATTGAAGATGACTCTAATCACCCACTCTTATCAACTGGCATATGATGATAATATTGGATATTCGTACAAAATTCACATGCGCCATATTTCTCATATGGTCCATAACCACTGTTTGAGCCATGACCACATACTGGTTTCATTCTGGAGGTTTCTCTTGTTGTCACAGGAGTGGAAATTTCAGCAACTTGTTCTTTTGGCACATGCTGCAACTGTAGGTGCATATGCCTCTTCTCCTCTTCAACCATCTATATTCTTCTCAACTGAATTTTCTCCATACAAAGAGCCAAATTCAACTCCTCTAGCTCTTGGAGACTCTTCTTGCCCATTCTTGCAACTTGGTCAGATTATGCTCTGATACCAATTTGGTCTGAAAATGGAGGAGGTGTCTTTTTCCTCTTATCCAAAATCAAACAAACAAATAAACAAGGATCGTTCCGATGCTTTGCAAGGTAATAATGGGCCTTGACACAGAAGATGTTTTGTTTTCAATGTCTCTTCAAGTCATGAGTTAGTATTCACATTTAAACTTAACATAAGAAACATAATATCACCTAACTCGTATAGGAGTCATGAAGAGCATAAAAAAGTATTTGTTGACGAAGTTCACCCCTCCTGGGATACATGTCTAAGCTTTCTAGCAAGATAATGTTCTCCTGCAAAGAACTCTCACATAAAGCAATAATACAAGGCATCTCCTACAAAGATCTTATAGTCCAACTAAAATGAGCTTACATGAGCATATGAGCACTTCAATTCCAGATTGAAGAGCATAAACAAAACTTCCCTCGACATGACATAATGAGAAAGGTAAACTTGAGTTGAAACCTACAAGTAACAACTGTTGCAGTAGATTTCTGAAGGTGAGAAAACCCTTATAAGGCCTTCTCCATGCTCAAACACCTTTTAGAACTACTTCAAAAACCTGACTGATCCATACACCCTTGGTATTCAACCTACAAAATACTCTTTAGATGTACTTAAATCAACAATTAGAGGTCACTATTGGATCTCGAATATCCAAAAACCCCTAGATAGACTCTTCTTGAGCTCAATTTGGTCAGAAACTCAAAAAATATATGGCTCTCCAAGATCTACCATGAGTTTTACTGTTAAATGTCCTACAAATCAGACCAACAATCTAACTGTCCTACAAATCCACCCTATTTTTTTCTAACGAGGTGACAAATCCACCCTCCGCTAGTGAAATTTGTTGGAACTTTGAATTATCCAATAATCCTTTAAGACCAAAAATTCAGGTCATATGGCCACATAAGGCCGCAGGTTGGGCATTAATGCCTGCTCTCGCCAGCCTTGCCCTTAAAAGTCGGGTGTGAGATCTTATCAAGTGCCACGAGACCAAGGGTTGGGATAACATCTTACCCTTCCCACCGGAGCCCTTAATGGTTGTGCGCTGGGTCACATGGATATGTCATAAGACCTCAAGCTGGCCCCTCCTCTGTAGTGCCCTTCGTAAGCACCCAAATTCATGTGCCTCAGTCCTGTGATGTGGCATATGTCCACGAGATGGGGCTAGGGTTAATCCCTTCTTCTTCGATACTTTGTGGTTCATGTTGTTAAGGTTGTGATTGGGGGCCAAGGCCAGCAGCCCCACCCGTTCTCCCATTTGAATGCTTATGAAAACATAAAAGGCATCGATGCCATAAGGTGTTAAGAAACATTGTGTAGATCGACTGGTAAGGGATTATGCTTGAATGATGTAGGTTACAGGTTCAAACACAGTTGAGGCTAGCCTGACCTTAACAAAATTTTGTTCCCTCCTGGGGTGCCACGCGATATCCCATGATTAGGCCACATGGCACCCAATCATCGGTCCACCAAAACAAGCCATCAACCAATCAAATCTCAACCATCTGCTAAATTCAGAGGTTGCCACTTGTTAGTTTGTCATTCGCCTGAGGGTGCACAGTCAACCTGCTGAGTCATCGTATGGACTGCCTAGTCAACGGGCCTGCTAAAATTTTAGTTGTTGGGACAAATGATCAACATCTGATAACATGAGCATACGATGTCAGATTGAGATGAAATGAATGTCATTGGATTGAGAACGATGAGCACTTCGACTTGACGTTAGTTTAAAGAATTTATGGGAACTTCCATTTTTGAGCAAAAATTTGATCACTTAATCAATAAATAATGCTTAATATAAACATTTGATAACCAACAACCAAAGAAAAAGAAGAAATCAAAGAAATTTCTTTATGTTTCAAGCAATGGCACAAAATTCGAGGCAAAGTCAGGCCATTTGGGAATATTTTCACCAAAGTTGTGGCCCTGTTCGAAGCTCGACCTCTGACTATTCCATGGTAATTTGGTCCCAACCCCAGTCGAGTGTGTTTAATCTAGAAATCAGCATGAGGCCTCAATCTAACCTATTGAAATTGTAGAACATGTCAGAATAGTTGTAGAGCATTTAATATAAAGGTAATTTTAGGGTTTTTTTTGAATTTTGGTTAAGTGCAATCTAATAATAATTGTGTTTGGAGGAAAATAATTAAGAAGGGTATTGGAAAGACTAGATCATCATCAATTGTGCTATCAAAGGATATTTTTTTTTAATTAAAAGGAAGAATGGAAGATTGTTGAGGAGCAACTCAAGGAGCAAGTTAAGGGAGACTTGTAGCATATGTGACCTTGCAAGTTAAAGTAAGAAGCCTTCAAGAGAGAGTAGCAACGATGGAGACTACATAGAGGAGAGAAGCTTATGTAAGACATGACAATGATGTTGAATAAGATTCTTCTCGTAATGAAGAAAAAAAATAATTGGGTCTGAGGAAGATGAAGAGGTTTTCTTAGATAATTTTCTGACCAAAGATGGAAATCCCACCTTATGAAGGTAATTTAAATCCTCATGAATTGATGAATTTTCAGACCAAAGATGGAAATCCTTCCATATGAAGGTAATTTAAATATTGATAAATATTTTGATTATGAAGATGTTGAAGTCAATAAGCGAGTTAAGTATGCATTAACTAGATTGAAAGGCCATGCTGCACTCTAGAAGATAAGCAGAAAGGGAAAGGAAAAGATAAATCAAATACATGGACAAAATGGTGGTGAAACTTAACATAAATTTTTACCCAAAGAATATCGGATTAATCATTTTAGACAGATACATAACCTTAGATATAAGTCCACATTAGCTAAAGAATATACATAAGGTTTACATATTGAACATCAGAGTTGATCATGTAGAAGATGATGTTGGGAAGGTTTCTAGATATATTAATGGTTTGAGATTTGATATTTAAAATGAAAGTGGCTTACTATTTTTGGAGACCATTGAAAATGCATATCAAGCTAGCATGAAGGTAGAAGAAAAACTTTCTAAAAAACAAAGTCAAAGAAATTGAGGAAAGAACCTTGTAAGAGGCAAATGACAACAAATTGGAAGAGGAAGAATCCAATCTACAAAAAGAGAAGATGAAGGAAGTTCCACTAGTCAATCATGAAGATGAGGTGATTTGAGAGGGCCCAAGATCATTCTCCATAGGTAGAGGTTGAGTTAGAGACTATAAACCTAGATGTTTCAAATGTGGGAAACTCTCACATATGTCTTGAGACTATCTTGACAATGCACAAGCAGGTCAAGAAGGTACTCATGTTGCTGAAACAATGGAAGAAAATGAGAATTCAATTTTTATTGAAGAGGTGCCTGAAGCGGGAGAATATTTATTAATGAAAAGAATTTTGATTAAAGTTGAAAAAGGAAGTCAAGGAAAAAACTCAAAGAAGAAGTTTATTTCGAACCATGTGTAAGTCAAAGGGTAGGTGCTACAAACTTGTTATTGATATTAGAAGCACTAAAAATTTGGCTTCTATGGAAATGGTAGAGGAATTAAATTTAAAAAGATCCACACTATTTAGCCGATTTAATCACTGTGAATATGACTGAATCGCAACCAATAATTGTCAACCCGGGTTAGGTTGGTTTATTTCAAAGGAGTATGCACTATCTGTGCTGATACACTTCAGCCAAGAGTAAAATTAAAAGGCAAAACAAATGTTGTTGAATTTAATTGTAGAAAGTGACGCTCATGCAAAAATAAAAATAAAAATCTACAAAGATGAAACCACACATCATGTTACCAAAAGAAAGGTGCACCACACACCACACAACTAACTAAGCCGGCTAGCTAATATTATGTTCAAATCAATCCTGTGTGACAACATATCATAAATTTGGAAACATAAATAAACACATTTTGCAAATTACACGACGACATAAATAATTTCACACTTACAAAAAGGAACAATAATTGATCTACCACTATGCTACTGCTGCTACTGCAATCCATGCTAAAGAGGAGGGCCCTTCCTCCCTAGTAGGGCATAGGGATGAAATACGAATTAATAAAACTTCAACACCATAGTTGTGAAAGCATCAACAATGCTACTCTTTGTATTAAGAAATGATCATGAATTACAGGAGAAAAATAATGATACTTGATCTCTCTCCCCATTTTGTTTACATGGAACCAAGTTCCCTTTATAAGATTGACATGTCCAAAATAAGAAACAGATCAGTCATGAGAATCTCACGATTCTCATGCTGATCAATATCGAGAGAAAATAGAAATTGTTACAACAAGTTATAAATACAAGGCTTATTGTTGTTACATCATTTCTCAAAATCACAACTGTCTTGATTCTATAGCCATCCATAAATAATACAATCTTCACAACAACTGTCCTATGGAATAGTACCCACAGTCTTAGACAGTTGTGGAGTAGTCAATGTCCCGTGGTGTAACAACAATTCGTAGTGTAACAACAACGCCTGAGGTGTAACAACAATGTTTGAGGTGTAACAACAACACCTGAGGTGTAACAACAAGTACTCAAAATCCATTGTTCATCCTTTGGTTGTGGTCTTGGAAGCATCACCTGAAAGAAACAAAGCCATAGAGCCTTTTGTCCACAATTGCCTTGGTTAGCCATAAAAAAGGATACCACCTCATTCATATTTAACAAAAATGGAAAAATAATATGTCATAACAAAAATGAATACTTATAACCGAGAAAAAGGTAATTGTGATGTAAAGTCCATAGGTTCAAAGGTGAAATGGTCAAGGATAGGGGGAAAAAGGTATCCAAAATATGCACAAATCTTGCACCCAACATCTCCCCCAAGCTGAAGCAATTTCATGTCCTCATGCAAAATACTTCAGAGCCTGTTGTTATACTTCATATGAAACTCTGTCAGATTATAAGCATTAGCAGTGTCCTCCTAAGCATCCCTATAATCTTGACTGGCTGTTAGCTAATGTGGCCAAGATTCCTCCTCGTAATCACACAATTGATACTGAGGCTGATACTCCTCTAACGGTAACCAAATTAGAGGATATTTGAACCTGAGTCCTATCCAAAAGGCACCCAATAAATCTACAATTTGGGCATACTCTAGGACCCGTGAAACAACAACTGCAAAATTTTATAAACCAAATGGGTTGCTCTCTTGTAGTCCTACACTACTAACCTCTGTGTGTTTGTAGCACTCTATTAGTGCATGAATCTTCACAATTCGCCTCCTGTAGATGGTTGCCTACTCCTTGACATCCAGAACACTCAAAAATTTCCTAAAAGGTCATCATAATTCTGCAGCCATACCTGGTTTAGCTCAGATCATCAATGTTTCCTTTTCTTCATTCGTGTCCAACGACTTCATATCCATATGCCAATCTATCTGATTTTTCATAAAGGAAATAAAGGCACGCAACCACAAATCGCCCATGTAAGAAAGAATGTTTGTAACCATGTGCATACTAACATGTTCAAAAATCATGTTATGAAGAAGAAGCTCGCAAAGCAAGCTTTGATACTAGAAACTACAAGCACGAAAAACATCCAAAAAGGTTTGGGTGGAATTACCAAAATAAGCTCTATTTTCATAGGCCGCATTCAATTAAAACAAAAAAAATCGTTCCCACAAAAAAATTGCGTAGGCTAGAGAGGGTATTTCACACCCTAATAGATTTAGGGAGAGTTCATGCAGCTTGTGTTTGTCACTTGTTAAATCCTGAACTTGATCTTGTAAAAGATGAAACTGCTCTTCCTTCTTCTTCATACCTGCATCTTTCCCTTGTATTTCCCATTTTTCTACCAAATCCTTCTCAGCCCATTTCTCCTTGAGCAAGTTTACTACTTTCTGGTGTGCTTCCAACAAGATCACTCCTTCCTGCAATAGGAGTGCCTACCATTTCCACTTCTGCAATTCAGATATCAATATAATTTTCTCAGAACACCATCCTGATTCAAGACCCTGTGTTCCTCTACATGCACTATCACTTGGGGGTGTAACAACATCCCGAGGATTGAGCTGCTCCATCTCGGTTGTTGGTTCTTGTGTAATAGCAGTGTCATCAACAGGTTCTTGTGTAGCAGTCTCTTTTTTTCGTCCCTGATCAACTTCTGCCTCTACTACTAGTTCTTGTGTAACAACAATGTCATCAGTAGGTTCTTTTGTATCAGCTCCCAGGCCACCACCCATGGGATGCTTTGTTTCAGCTGCTGGCTCTTGTGTATTACCAGCCTCATCAACGGGTTCTTGTGTAGCAGCTTCCCAGGGATCGTTTTGAGTCTCCATCTAGGTGGTGCTTGTAACGCATACTTTGTATCTAGTTTTTGCTAGGTTTATGGTTCATTCCTCACATATTGGAACTTGTGTAGAATCTGCCCTCATTTTGTCCACTACTTTTGCCAGGGTATCCAAGCCTGAGACCCTTGCTTCTACTCCACTTCCTTCTAATTGTTGCTTTAATTTTTCATTTTCTTCTTCTTAAATTTTAATTGTAAGCTACAAATATTGAGTCTCGTCCTTACCTTGCAGAGGTTATTCTTTCGTATGGAGCTGTTCCTCCTCTTTCTTCTTCCCCGTGTCCTTGCTTGGTCCTTTGCTAGATAAACATGAAGGTTTTGGCCACGAACTGACTTTTACCCTTTTCTTTGGTATTTTTCCTCCTATCGGCTTCTTCAATGACCTTTTCTCAACCCTACCCCCTGAAGATTGGCCTTTTCCAGTCTCCTCTGCTTCCTTTGGGGTGTCAGGGATTTCAGTTCGCCTCTTGTGGAGGTCCTTATCTTTCTACTCATGAATTCTTCCCATCTTTTTCCTTGTCATTCTAAGGCATCCAATACAATCAATTTGATTAGACCATGGTTGGTGACACAAGTCTCTGGGTGTGCAACAATTTTTACAACCGCATACATGTGTCTGATGTTATCTAACAAAAAATATGGAATGATAACCAACTACCTGTGCCACACGCGGTTTAGTAGTGCAAAATGGTAGTTGAAGATGATCGATGCCCTTCCTTCGTAGGTGATATACTTGATAATGTATAGGGAAACATATCCCCACAGTTGAGGGAGTGACAATCTTTCAATTCCCCTACCCTTCTTCTCTAATTATTCCTCTCCTTGAACAAGCTCAGCCTTAAGAGAACGGTCATTGCTTTTTTTTCCGAACCATTGTTTCCCAACAATCTGTAGTGATGTTACATGGGCAACCATTTCTTCTGTGACTATAAGCTTTAACCCCAAAACTTTCGTCTGATTTATATGTAGGTTCTGAGCGAATAACATGGCCATAGACCACTGTGATCCCTTGAACCATTCAAAAAATTTGAATCGACCCTCTTCCTTAAACACCTAGCATGCCTTAGGGCAATTCTCCAATGCTTTCGTTGAAGTGGGATCCTATTGGACTGCTACTCCTCCCATATCCACCCCGACACTTTGTACTCTGCTCTACCTCTGAGAATTTTGGAAGGAAGGTGCAATGCTCACCAAGGTTGATGTTAGGGGAGTAGAAGGCAACTAAAATGAGGATTTCGAGTTAAGGAGGATCTTACTACACACAGTATGGTTCCATTATTGGTTTGGATCATGGAGATATAGCTTTAAATGCATTTTAATTCTTAGCATGGTTGGAATAAAGGGATAACGATGACAAGGTTTTAAAAATGATTACCGATTTTCAATTCGAGATCATAGATTACGAAATGACTTGTCCTCTCCCCCGAGTTTAATGTGACGTACATCCTCAACCATCTAAAGAGATTCCATATTTAATTGCCATAATTGTTAAATAGAGGGCAGAAGTGATATACCTTTGTGTGACGTACCTGGCGTCATGTGGAAAACAAAAATGGTAACAAGAATTAATTTTGGCAATGATGTGCTTGTTGTATGAGTTGCTCCTTGTTGGGTCCCTATAATACTAGTAATTACCCCATTACTATGGTAGTTATACCCCTTATTTATATTGTTGTGCCCCTATTACCCCCATATTGTTATTTCTGTGCCCCATAGAATCCCTCTATTGTTATTTTTGTGGCTTTATATTATTATTGTTAGGTCGGCTGGATTATATTGTGACTCCTTAGACTCCTATATATAGAAAGGAGGTTTTGTCATTTGTATCATCCAAGAATTGTTCATTTATGTAATGTAAAGGAGGTTTCCCCCTCGAAGAGGCTGAATTCTAAGGCGTTGATCTCTCTTTTCTATCTTTTCTTGAGCTGGTTTCATAACATTTGGTATCAGAGCTTTGGATTCTAGGGTTTCGCTGCTCCAAACAGGTCATCGTGGAATTTTCGCTATAACTTTTTTTCTGTGATGTTTCAGAAGTCACAAAAAAAACCCATTTGAGAAGAAATCGCGCTGAACCTTGGGTCCGAATTTCAGAGCTTTTCGCGTGATATTTTCGGAGATATGATCTGAGGAAGTTGGTCTTTTTGCAGACTCCTGAATTACATTCAAAACAGGTGACCTGGGGAAAATCGTCATAACTTTCTTTCTGAGCATCGGATTGAAATTTCGTAAGAAGGTACAAAAAGAGGACGGACTGTAGTTTTCTTTTATATATTTTTTAGAGTCAAAGGTTGAAACAGTGACACGTGGCACTTCATACAAGTTTGCTCTACTGAACTAGTCTATAATCAGGTCACTGCGGGAGATTGTGCATAACTCTTTCTTGGAGAATCCAATTTGGATCAGACTAGTGGCATTGGAAAGAGGACATAGAAGGCTACTACAGGTTAGAATTTTAGAACTGGATGATTTGAAATTACAGAGATACATCAGATTCAATATCAGGCTTCTACAAAGTAAAAAAAGGTGTGTAGTTTTTTTTTAATTTTTGCATAAGCTTGGTTTGAAGGAATTCAAAGGGCATAGTAAAGCATTATTATCGGTAACTGATGCCCCGAGGAAAGAAAATGCAAACACCTAGTAAGGAACCTGAAAGCTCTAGCATGACTCATGAAGAAGAGGAAGAAATGCTACATGATATATCAAAATTACAAGAACAAGTGCAACAAATGTCACGCTCACAAAAGCTAACAGATGCTAAGATAAATGGCGTGGAATCTAAGATAAAGGGCATGGAAGCCCAGGTGAATGGCATGGATGCTAAATTGATGGCATGGATGATAAGATGGAAGAATTGAAGATAAATATGAATAAGTTGCTACAAGAAATGGTCACTAAGGGTGAAAGAGTAGTAAATGAAACTCATGATGAGAACAAAAGAAATGTTAATCATGATTCCATAGACTCTAATGTTGGATCGAAGACTCACCATGTTCCAAAAATCGATATGAGGAAGTTTGATGGCAAGGATCCCGCCACATGGATATTACAGATGGAGCAATTCTTCGATCTCAATAATGTGCAAAACACACAAAAGGTACGTATGGCAACTTTATATTTGGAACCAAATCAGTTTGTATGGTATCAATGGCTTTGTTCTCGTAAACAATTTATCACTTGGGCAATTTTTACGGAAGAATTGATAGCACATTATGAGGATACAAAAAGCAACACTTTTTTTAGCCAATTGATAAGTCTCAAACAAAAGGGTTCAATAATGGAGCACATTGAGGAGTTCCAAAAATTGAACATAAGGGTAAAAGATATTCCAGAGGAGCATAGGATTGATGTGTTCATAGGGTCTTTAAAGGATAATATCCAACATGATGTGCCCTTTGGGAACCTGATTCATTAGAGAAGGCATTCAGGTTAGCAAGAAAAATGGAAAGCAAAATTATGGCAACTAGGAAGCATACCATTCACAACTATAAAGATGGAAGTGTTGTTGCCCATAGTCTTCCACAACCTACAAGGTTGACACCACAACAATTGGAAGAAAAAAGAGCAAAAGGGCTTTGTTACAATTGTGATAGCAAATACACAAAGGTCATAAGTGTGCTGAGAAGAAATTATTCTACATAGATTGTGAAGAGGAAGAAGAAAAGGAGCAAGAAAGGTCAAAAGAAGAGGATATATTCCAGGAACAAAGCCTAGATGAAGAACAAATAAATCCGACCATATCTTGTAATGCATTGGCGGGAATTACCACTCCTCAAACCATCAAGATAGAAGGACAAATCAAGAAGAAAAAGGTAATAGTGTTGATTGATTCAGGAAGCACCCACAATTTTATTCATTGTAGGGTAGCAAAAGAATTGAATTGCTTCCTATATCCAGCACCAGAGTGTCAAGTGATGATTGCAAATGGAGGAACAATAAATTGTTCTGGAAAGTGCCATAATATCAAGCTATCCATGGGAGAATATGTATTGACTAGCCCAATGCTTTCCATTCCAATGGGAGGTGCTGATGTTGTACTAGGAGTCCAATGGCTACAATCCTTGGGTACAATAGCTTTTAATTTTCAAGAACTTTTCATGAAATTTTCTGTGGAAGGAAAGGAAGTTGAATTAAGGGGTATTGCAGGGAAACCAGGAAAGATAATCAGCTCTAATGGCATGACAAAGCTTCTAAAAAAGGAGCAAAGAGGTGTAATTGCACAATTATGTTCGCTAGATGTTTCCACATTGGAATCATCTATTTCTCCAGATCTCCAAAAAGTCCTGGACAATCATTCCAAGGTATTTGAGACTCCCAAAGGTCTCCCACCTATGCGTGATCATGATCATGCTATTCATCTGATTCCAGGAAGTGTTCCTCCAAACATCAGGCCGTACAGATATCCATATGTCCAAAAAAGTGAAATTGAACGTATGGTTGCAGAAATGCTAGAGGCTGGTATAATTCAACCGAGTCAAAGTTCTTTCTCAGCTCCAGTAGTATTGGTGCACAAGAAGGATGGATCATGGCGCATGTGTCCAGATTATAGGGAGCTCAACAAGCTCACTATTAAAGATAAGTTCCCCATTCCTGTCATTGATGAATTACTGGATGAATTGCATGGATCAATTTACTTCACCAAGTTGGATCTTCGTTCGGGATATCATCAAATCAGAATGAAGATTGAAGACATTCCGAAAATGACATTTAGAACTCATGAGGGTCATTATGAATTTTTGGTCATGCCTTTTGGCCTTACCAATGCACCTTCAACATTTCAAGGTTTGATGAATTCAATTTTCAAACCATTCCTTAGAAAATTTGTGTTAGTATTTTTTGATGATATACTAATCTACAGCAAGTCTTGGAAGGATCATGTTGAACATGTTGACAAGGTGCTACAACTATTGGAGGAGAAACAATTATATGCAAAAAGATCCAAATGTTTCTTTGGAGTCCAGGAGGTGGAATATTTGGGTCATATTGTATCTCATGAAGGAGTTAAGGTAGACCCTAGCAAAATTAAAGCCATTAAGGAATGGAAAATCCCCACATCCATAAAGCATCTGCGAGGATTTCTTGGGTTGACAGGGTATTATCGCAAGTTTGTTAAGAATTATGGGAGAATAGCAGCACCTCTAACAACATTATTGAAGAAAGATTCATTTTCATGGACTCCGGAAGCAACAAAGGCCTTTGAACATCTTAAAGAGGCAATGTGCCAAGCACCGGTCTTAGCTACACCGGACTTCACAAAAACCTTTATTGTGGAATGTGATGCTTCAGGAAATGGAATTGGTGCTGTTCTAATGCAAGATGAAAGACCCATTGCTTTTGAAAGTCGTCCAATCAAGGGAAAGTTTTTAAGCAAAGCTATTTATGAGAAGGAAATGTTGGCAATACTCCATGCACTTAAGAAATGGCGACCCTACCTAATGGGAAGACACTTCAAGGTAAAAACGGATCATGATAGCCTTAAATACTTTTTAGAACAAAGATTATCCTCTGAAGAGCAACAAAAGTGGGTCACAAAGATGTTGGGTTATGACTTTGAAATCATCTACAAAAAAGGGAAGCAAAATGTGGTGGCAGATGCACTCTCAAGAAAGGATGAGGATGTGGAAGCATTGTTGTGTGCCATTTCTATTATCCAACCAGATTGGATAAACGAAGCAAGGGAGGAATGGAAGAATGACGAAGAAGTGTGGGCACTTATTCGAAAGCTACAACAAGATTCCAGTACTTCTGATACATTTAGCTGGAAAAATGATTCGTTATGGTACAAAGATCGCTTATACCTCTGTAAGAATTCCCAGCTAAAACAAAAGATTCTTATGGAATTGCACACTTCTCCCTTAGGAGGGCACTCAGGATTTTTAAAAACTTACCACAGGGTTAAGAAGGAATTTTTTTGGGATGGCCTTAAATCAGATATTCAAAAGTTTGTGGCGGAATGTTTGGTTTGCCAACAAAATAAAGTTGAAACAATTAAGACACCGGGTCTATTACAACCTTTATCCATTCCAAGCCAACGTTGGGAGGAGGTTTCAATGGATTTTATCACAGGTTTACCCAAGTCTGAGGGAAAGAGTGTCATCATGGTGGTAGTTGACAGACTTACCAAGTATGCACACTTTTGTGCATTATCACATCCATTTAAAGCCAGTACAGTTTCTACTGCATTTATGGAAACAGTTCAAAAGCTACATGGAAACCCAAAGATTATTGTAAGTGACAGAGATCCCATTTTCACTGGAAATTTTTGGACAGAATTATTTTCTTGTCTTGGTACTCAGTTAGCTCATAGCTCATCTTATCATCCTCAATCTGATGGGCAAACTGAGATAGTAAACAAATGTTTGGAAGGATATCTTCGTTGCTTTGTATCTGATAAACAGACACAATGGGTCAAATGGTTGCCTCTGGCTGAATGGTGGTATAACACTTCCTTCCATACAGCAACAAAAATGACCCCATTTATGGCACTTTATGGGTATCAACCACCATCCATCACATCATATTTAAGAGAAAATTCTAAGGTTCAGGCAGTGGAACATCACATCGAACATCAACAACAAGTCCTCCAACTCTTAAAGGATAACCTCGTGTTGGCACAAAATAGAATGAAACAACAGGCAGATCAACATCGCAGTGAAAGAAGTTTTGATGTAGGTGATTGGGTATTCCTACGGCTACAACCATATAAGCAAATGTCCCTAAAGCAAGCTAAGAAGGATAATAAATTATCACCAAAGTATTATGGTCCGTACAAGGTGTTGGAAAAGATTGGTACTATGGCATACAAATTGGAGCTTCCTGCAGCTTCTCGATTGCACCCAGTTTTCCATGTTTCATGTTTAAAGAAGGTTATAGGCGACAAGCTCCC